>LR738715.1:468600137-468625739 GCA_902687465.1 Secale cereale | reverse complement strand
ATATATATATATATATATATATATATATATATATATATATATCAATTGTTCATTAGTTCATCACAAAATATATATAATATCATCGCATATACGTGATGATACTTAACTACTAGGTACAATGCATAAAATTGAAAACAAACAATACTAAAACTAATAATCACTTCTGATGCGCGGCGTCTTCCCAGCGTGGAGGCTGTACTCTGCCTCCTCTGCCTCGCAGCGCTTGACGTACTGATCTGCCCCTTGCTGGCGGACGAGCACTGACGTTCTTGCCATTTCGTTGGTCGCCCACAGGAGCTCCTCGTCGGTGGCACGCTGGAGCTTATCGACCCACCTCCACATAGCGATGAGGCGCCTAGCGCCATTGACCTTCCTCGTGAAGTACCCTTCTTCGTACACCTCCTCCGCATGATGACGTGCCCGCCCCCAAAGCTCCACCTTCTCCTTTTTCCAGGCGATATCACGGGCTTCACATGCCGCCTGGTACCTGGCTTCCTCCTCCGCCATCTCCTTCTTGAACGCCACTTGCCTGGCTTTCTCAGCCGGCGACAGTGACTTCCACAGACTAAGATTGTACTGGCCCCAAAACCAATCCAAAGTTGGGGCGTCCAGCGCAACCTCGTCTAGCGGCACGTAGGGGTCCTCCTCGTCGCTGCTCTTCGATTGAGCATCCTCGGGGGGCGGCGACTCCTCGTCGACGCGTGGGTATATCGGCGGTGCCATGTCAGAGCTTTGATAGAGAGAGAGGGCGAGCGAGGGGATGATGTAGATGAGAATTCAGGTGGGACGACATGAGCAAGGTAGTATTTATCGGCGGCCGGAATCTAGATTGACGGGAACAGTACACACGCCGGTTGCTGGAATATACGAGTACTGTATTTTGAATTACACATGATTCCCGCATTAGAATCAGTGTGTGAACATAATAGCTGACGATTTCCAATACAGAACCATGTCTGATTAATAACCCCCACCAGTCACCTTCCAAACCTCGAGGCGCGAAATAGAGTGCCAATCGTGCAGGGCCCGGTTGTCTTGTCAGATCTTTACATTTTATTTTTTGAACACCAGATATTTACATCGTCTGAAGATTTTTTTAACTCGCACACAAGTACACAAAAATATGATTTTTTTTTCAAACCGTTATGGTTAGCTGTTGCATGTAGATGTAGTCCAAATTTTAATTACGGTCATTAAATGGCTCGAAAATCACTTACATGTCTTTAAAAGGTCAAATGACACCTAAAATTTTCCAATTTTTCACATGACAGCTATATTAGCGCATGTTAAATGTAGAAAAAATTGAAGGCCGTAATGGGAAGCTATCTCCCGTTCGTCATCAAACATGCATTGTTCCCTCTCGGAACCACTAGCCTTCTAGTGAGTTGCTCCGGTTTGTGAGGGGTGTGTGACCAAACTTTCGTCAAACATGCCAAATTTTTACCACATCATCTTGGTGGCATGACATTACATCAAGCAAGGTTTCATGTTTTTCTGATGAATTGTTAATTTTTTGGAATTTAAATGCCATGGCACTCCATGCATGTACATGTGTCCATGCCGTGAGACCAATATGTCTGAAAATTTCCTTCATATTTAGTGCACATGGAATTAACTATCACACAAGTACGCAAATATGGTTATGGTTAGCCGTTTCATGTAGATGTAGTTAAAATTTGAATTACAATCAATAAATGACTAGAAAATCACTTAAATGTCTTTAAAAGGTCAAATGACCCGTGAAATTTTCCAAATTTTCACATGACAGTTGTATTAGTGCATGTTAAACGTAGAAATTTTTTGAAGGCCGTAAGGGGAAGCTATCACGTGTTCGTCATCAAACATGCATTGTTCCCTCTCGGAACCACTGTCCTTCTAGTGAGTTGCTCCGGTTTGTGAGGGGTGAGTGTCCAAAATTTTGTTGAACATGCCAATTTTTTAAAACATCATCTTGGTGGCATGACATTACATCAAGGAAGGTTTCATGTTTTTTGATCATTTTTTAACTTTTTAGAATTTAAATACCATGGCACTCCATGCATGTACATGTGTCCATGCCGTGAGACCAATATGTTTGAAAATTCCTTCTAATTTACTTCACATGGAATTAACTTGCACACAAGTACGCAAATATGATTTTTCAAACCGTTATGGTTAGTCGTTGCATGTAGATGTAGTTCAAATTTGAGTTACGGTGAATAAATAGCTAGAAAATCACTTAAATGTCTTTAAAAGGTAAAATGACCCCTAAAATTTTCCAATTTTTCACATTACAGTTGTATTAGTGCATGTTAAACATAGAAAAAATTTGAAGGCCGTAAGGGGAAGCTATCTCCCTTTCGTCATCAAACATGCACTGTTCCCTATCGGAACCACCAGCCTTCTAGTGAGTTGCTCCGGTTTGTGAGTGGTGTGTGTCCAAAATTTCGTCTAATAGGCCAATTTTTTACCACATCATCTTGGTGGCATGACATTACATAAAGCATGGTTTCATGTTTTTCTGATAAATTTTTTTTGGAATTTAAATGCCATGACACTCCATGCATACATATGTGTCCATGCCGTGAGACCAATATGTTTGCAAATTCCTTCTAATTTACTACACATGGAATTAACTCACACACTAGTAAACAAATATGTTTTTTCAAACTGTTATGGTTAGCCGTTGTGATACGGGGACAACCCGATAGGAGGCCGATCTTTCACGAAAAGGATGGATCCCGAGGAAGAACACGTAGAACACGAGGGACAACACGAGAGAAACAAGAGGAGAACACTCAAATCAACAAGGTTAGGTCACACATATGCTAGATCCGGAAACACAAAGAGTGATACACGATCCACGATCAACTAAGGACGATACAAGTGGCGATAGTCTTCTTCGTGAGGAGTTCTTGAATCGCGTAGGATCTTCCTGTGAGGGGCCTTGAATCCAGGTGGATCTTCTCCTTAGAGGCCGCGGTCTCTCGTGGAGATGAACCACTAAGGATGAGCAATGCTCTAAGTCTAGATGAGCTATCACAATGCTAACCCTAGAAAGAGGTAGGTGGAGGAGTATATATAGTATTAGGGGACGAAGGGGTACATGGGCCATGACCGAGACGATATGCACGCAGGCATCCGAGGCCGGACGTCCGGGCGTCGGGCCGGATGTCCAGGCTGTCACGAGGGGCCGGATGTCAAGGCCTCGCACCAGATGTCCGGGCTGACGGGGTCGAGCCATGGGTATGCTTATGTGGTGTTGTGCCGGATTTCCAGGCTCGGGGCTGGATGTCCGGCCCCTGTTGCTTCAGCTGCGGGGGCTCGGCGGCCGAGGATGCTCCAGGGGCCGGATGTCCGGGGCCTGGAGTCTTCTCCGGTTCCGCTCGATGTTGCTCTTCCTCCGTAGGCTTGGGGACTTGTCCATCTTCATGAGCCTCTTCGAGGGGGCCTTCTTGGCACCTGAGTATGCAAAGCAAGTCCGTTTGAGGTAGTAGCCATGTCTTGCATGATTCGCATTGACTTTGTTTAAGGAGTGATGTCACCTCATTCCCGAGAGCTCTTGCACGGGCACGTGTCATGGGTCCACTTGGCACTTGGTGAGACAAAGATAGGTCCATGGGATGCTCCGCATCATCTCCCCTCCCTTGGGAAAGATCCGACCTCGGATCAAAATCTTCATCACCATGGAAAGGAGAGAGACCCTTGACGTTGATTATCGCTCACATTGTGCTTGTCGCGTGGAATGTCGATCTTGTAGGCATTGTTGTTGTAGCGTGCTAACACCTTGAAGGTTCTGTCGGCTGGAGGTAGTAGTTTGGACTTGCGCTCGTTGGGGAAGCGGTCCTTGCGAAGATGATGCCATACGAGATCTCCCGGTTGGAACACCATTGGTGTCTTGTTGACGTTGAGCTTGGTGGCGAGGCGATGTACTTCTCGCTTGATTGTTGCCCTTGTATATTCGTGCATCTTGTTGAGATAACTTGCTCGAGCACTTGAGTCCATGTTGGTGCGCTCTTGTAGAGGTAGAGGAAGAATGTACAAAGGATACAAAGGGTTGAAGCCGTAGACAACCTCAAAGGGAGACTTGCCGGTTGTTGAGTGTCTTGCGCGGTTATAGGCGTACTCGGAGATGGGCAAGCATTGCTCCCATTCCTTGATGTTCTTCTTGATCAACAAGCGAAGAAGCGTTGATAGCATCTGGTTCGTGACCTCCATTTGGCCGTCCATTTGTGGATTGTATGCCGAAGATAATAGTAGCTTGATGCCGAGTTTGGCGCTTAGAGTCTTCCAAAAGTATCTCAAGAACTTGATGTCACGGTCCGAGACGATTGTCTTGGGCACTCCATGTAGGCGCAAGATTTCCCTACAAAAAAGATTCTCCACATGTGAAGCATCGTATATCTTGGTACAAGGAATGAAATGGGCCATTTTGGATAATCTATCCACACAAACACGGAATCCTATCCATTTTGAGTTCTAGGCAACCCAAGTACAAAGTCCATGCTAATGTCCTCCCAAGGTTGGTATGGAATAGGAAGTGGCATGCAAATACCATGGGATTGAGTTTTGGACTTAGCTTTGCGGCATGTAGAACGCCAGTTGGTGAAGCGTGAAACGTCGCGGAACATCTTGGGCCAATAATAGTTTTTGGAGAGCGTTGCAAATGTCTTGTCGTGACAAAGTGTCCCATAAGTCCTCCTCCTTGAGATTCCTGCAAAAGGAGCAAACGAAGAGACGACTCGGGGATGCAAAGTTTGTTAGCTCTCATAAGATATCCATCCTTGATATAGTATCGTTCCCAAGAAGTGTGCGTCACACATTTAGCATAAGGATTCGCAAAGAAAGGATCATGCTCATACAAGTCTTTTATGTGCTCAAAGCCAATAACATTCAACTCAAGTTGGGTAACAAGCATGCATTTGCGGGAAAGCGCATCCGCCACAACATTCTCTTTGCCTTTAATGTACTTGATGACATCAGGAAAAGACTCTATGAACTCACTCCACTTAGCATGACGCTTGTTCAACTTAGTTTGACCCTTGAGATACTTGAGCGTCTCATGGTCCGTGTGAAGAATGAATTCATGAGGTCAAAGATAGTGTTCCCAAACACGCAAAACTCTCACTAAGGCTTAGAGCTATTTATCATAGATGGGGTAGTTAAGTTGTGCTTCGGAAAGTTTTTCACTAAAATACGCAATCAGGCGCTTTTCTTGCATTAACACGCCTCCTATGCCGATACCACTAGCGTCACAATGTATCTCAAACGGTTTGTCAAAGTTTGGTAAGGCAAGTAGAGGAGCGTTAGTAAGCAAAGTTTTAAGCTCATGGAATGCGCTGTCTTGCGAAGGACCCCAAACAAAGGGTGTGTTCTTCTTGCTCAAGGCATGTAGAGGCATAGCAATTGTGCTAAAGTCCTTCACAAAGCGTCGATAAAAACCGGCTAAACCAAGAAAGCTACGCACTTGTTGGAGTTTCATTGGTTGGGGCCAAGTTTTAATTGCTTCAATTTTAGTTTCATCAACATGAACACCTTGCGAAGAAACGACAAATCCTAGGAAAACAACCTTATCAACGCCAAAAGTGCATTTATCCATGTTAGCATAGAGGCGTTCTTTCTGAAGGGTTTGCAAAACCATACGGATGTGTGTGACGTGATCCTCAAGCGATTTGCTAAAGACGAGGATGTCATCCAAGTAAACCACTACAAAGACGCCTATATAAGGTCAGAGAATGAAATGCATGAGACACATGAATGAGCCGGGCACTTCTGATAAGCCCATCGGCATGACCAACCACTCATATAACCCAAACTTGGTTTTGAAAGCTGTTTTCCACTCATCACCTTCTTGAATGCGGATTTGGTAATAGCCACTTTTAAGATCAATTTTTGAAAAGATGGTAGCACCACATAATTCATCAAGCATGTCGTCTAAGCGTGGAATAGGGTGACGGTATCTAACAATGATAGCATTTATCGAACAACAATCGGAGCACATGCGAAAACTTCTATCATTCTTAGGCACGAGAATGACTGGAACGGCACAAGGGCTTAAGCTTTCACGTACATGACCTTTGTCGATGAGTTGTTGTACTTGACATTGTATCTCCTTGGTTTCCTCGGGGTTGACGCGGTAAGGAGCCTTGTTCGGAAGTGGTGCGCCGGGTATGAGGTCGATGCGGTGTTCGATTCCACGAAGTGGAGGTAGACCGGGTGGTAGCTCATCGGGAAAGACGTTCGAGAATTCTTGCAACAATTGAGACAACACTAAAGGTAGAGGTGGTGAAGTGTTAGTAGCTTTTTCTTCCCCTTTGCATAGGAGCACAAGGTGAAAGATGCTCGATGGGTTCTCACACACTTCTCTCATCCCACTTTTGGTGGGAATAACACTAGTTGTTTCTTGTCGCTCATCGTGGAGGCGCTCGAATTTGGCTTGTGGCACTCACTCTCCTTTTGGTGGTTCACTCTCTCACCATTCTCTCCATGATGGTTGGTAGGTATTTGTTTGTCTGCGGCTACTTGACTTGGTGACATTGGGCGTAGCATGAACTCTTTGCCCTTCATCTTGAAGCTATAATGGTTGGTCCATCCGTTGTGGGTGACTCCGCGATCGTATTTCCATGGTAGTCCAAGAAGAAGGTGGCACACAGACATAGGGACCACATCACCCTCAAGTGTGTCCTCGTAGGCGCCTATCTTGAAGGATACTTGCACGGTGTGCTCGACGCGAATAGTTCCGGCGTTGCAAAGCCATTGGACCTTGTAGGGGTGAGGGTGCTTTGTCTTGACCAATTGTAGCTTGTCGCAAAGTTCTTCACTTGCCAAGTTATGACAACTTCCTCCATCGATGATAACTTTGACGGAACGTCCATTGATGCCGGCCTTGGTGTGGAAGATGTGACATCTTTGATCTTCATCTTGATGATGTTGAAGTGTCAAGACCTTGGAAACTACAAGACTGGGACTCGAGTCATTGTCACAAAATACTTGATGGTCTTCATCTTCATTCACTTGGCGATGCATAGCGACATGTTCGAGGGCTTCCATCTCATCATCGCTCATTGAGTCATAGGATCTGTTGTCATTGATGATCATGGTTTGAATGGTCTTGCACTCAAATGACTTGTGTCCTCTCCCTTGTCTTTTGAAACACTTGATCGAACTCGTCTTGGAGCTGTCCTCGGTTGGAGTTGTAGATGATGAAGCTCTTGGCTTGAAGTTGTTCGAAGAAGGTGGACGACTTGATGTAATTGAATTCTTGTAGCTTGACTTGTCACCTAAGCTTATAGATGATTTGGTAGAGGTAGGGGGTGCCGAAGTCGTTGAACTTTGGTTTTAGGAGCCATAGTTCTTGGAGGGGAACTTGGAGTACTTGTAGTCTTCATGAACTTGTCGCTCCGCCTTGGTTGTTTGGTGTACTAGCTCTAGGAGATTTGTGTATGGTTGGAAGTCCGCAATCTTCTTGATAGGATAGTTGAGTCCATTCAGGAATCTCGCCATACTTTGCTCTTCTTCTTCCATGATGTTGGCTCTTATCATGGAAATCTATATTTCCTTGCAGTACTCTTCAACGGACTTGGTTCCTCGATTGAGGAACTTTTTGAACAAGTCACGGTTGTAGTGTCTTGGCACGAAACATGCTCTCATGACTTCCTTCATTTGACTCCAAGTAGTGATAGGTGGTTCGCCTTTTGCTTCTCTTCTCTCGATGACTTGCTCCCACCAAATGAGAAGATAGTCTTGGAACTCAAGGTATGCCATTGCGATCTTCTTTTCTTCATCAAAGTTGTGTAGGTGAAAGATCTTGTCTACTTTCAATGCCCATGAGAGGTAGTCTTCGGGATAAATGCTTCCGGAGAACTTTGGCATGGTGAACTTGAGCTTGCCATAGCGATGGTCTTCATTGTTTGCTTGCCTATTGTTAGGGCGTTCTTGATTTGGAGGATCGTCAACCTCATGTTGTTCTCGGTGGAGTTGTTGTTCATTGTCATGTTGTTCTTGTCGAGCTTGTGGTTCTTGTTGAGCTTGTTGCTCTTGTCGTGCTTGAGGAGGAACTTGACGTTGCATTCGTGCTTGATAACGCCTTTCTTGCATCTCATCGCGAAGTGCTTCATCTTCTTGACGAATGTGTCGATTGCGAGTTGCAACATTGTGATGTGAATCACGTAGGGCACATTGCGCCTCAACAGCTTGAGCTTCTCAGCATTGTTGTGCTTGACGTTGAACCTCAACATCTTGTTCTACTTGGTGTTGACGTGCTCGCTCTTCTTATTGTTGGCGTAGTCATTGCCGTTCCTGTGCTTGCTCAAGTGTAGCTTGGTTTTGATGATGTCGACTTTCTTGCTCTTCAAATAGCTCTTGTGAACTCTTGTCATGAAGTGGGTTCCGGTTGTCATGTCGAGCTTGACGCGCGACTTGATGAAGAGTGTTCAATGTAGGTGTACTTGAGCCGGAACTGTAGTCGGTATGACGACTTGAGCGGCTATGTCTTTGAGAAGATGTGGATGAAGAGCGTCGGTTGACTATCAAAGTTTGTAGCTCGTCGAATTGGGTAGACATGTTGGTGTTGATGATATCAAATTGCTCTCGTGTGCGTGCTTCAAATTGTTGTGTGTCGGCGGCGACTTGCTCAATGCTCTCTTGCATAGCTTCCCTCTCTTGATGTAGAGCTCGTTGGACACCGAATAGATGTAGTTTGGTGACATAGTTGTTCGATTCTTGAGGATCGTAGAATAGCGGGTTCGTAGATGTACTTGGCCTATCCATCATTGCAAGCAAGAATGCATGAGTTGGAGAAAGGAAGAACTATACCAAATGTACCTTGACTGAAGCTGAAGATGGATCAATGATCACTCAATAATGTAACCCGAAAATAGCACAATTGGTATTGTATCTTGTCGATCTCTCACACCTACACAATTAAAGATTTTGATGGTGCTTGGTTAGGATAGTGGCACAAAATCAATGTTAACAAGAATCAAAGATGTTGGAAATGATTCACAAATTTGCTCAAGCAACAAGTAGATCACTAGCAAGAATAAGTCACACAGAACACACGCACGAATAGATAGATGTGGTTGTGCAACCAAGGGTGGGCGAAAATGTGAAAACCACAGAAATGCTTGTGCACGACCTATAGAGACAAAATTAGCGACTTTACTATCACAAGTATGCTATAGGTGTATGATATGCCGATGCTTTATCACAAGATGTTGTATTGCTATTCCATATGATCTCTTTGATGCACGATATATTATGGTAAGGTCGTTTGCTTATAAGCTTTTGGATGGCTCTTTTGCTTAGAAGCTTGAGCACTTTCTTAGGCCATTTATGCGAGATTCTCGTACCAAGATAACTATTGTGTATGCGGCACACCCTTGTGACACACTGGGAATGATGTAATATGCAATATCTATGACTATCAATAATGTGCACAAGTGTCGTGGCCCGACAATACTCAAATGGCTAGTCTCAATAGGAAAGCTACGCAAAATGGTCTATGGGGTGACAATGCAATTGCAAGGTAGGATACACAAGGTGTCGTTGATGTTACCATCCTTGTCGAGGTTGAGCGGTGGTGTTGTCGAAGTCGTTCCGTTCCAAGTTATCCTAAACACCCGAGGAAACGGAGAAAAACACAACTCAACTCTCCAAGACAAAACGTGACAACATTTTCCGAAGTTGGTAGAGGGTAAGCGATGGTGGTTGCGGAAGATGATGGTGGTATGCGGAGCTGGTGATTGTATGCGGAAGTGGGGTGGCTCGAGGGTGGTTGGAATTGGGCTGCGGACGCCGAACGTCCGGGCTCAGAGCTGGATGTCCGGGCTGGCCGGATGTCCAGGGTATCGGGACAGATCTCGGGCTCCCCAATCCGTAAATAACTCGTTTGGAAAGAAAAAATTGGGGCGAACATTGATGAACTTTTGTGGATAAAATTTGGGGAAAAGTGGGAGAAGTAGTAGATCCACTCGTGGCAAAGCAAATCTATGGATCAGATCCAACAAAACCTCATCAAATTATTATACCACAAAATTTTTGGTAGGGCTATTTTTGTGGGGAATTTTTGAGATTGGGACAAAATCAACAAAACAAGGCTAGAAAACAAGGGTAGGGGCTCAAAATTCATGATCAACCTAGGCTCTAAATACCATAATGATGCGGGGACAACCCGATAGGAGTCCGATCTTTCACGAAAAGGAGGGATCCCGAGGAAGAACACAAAGAACATGAGGGACAACACGAGAGAAACAAGAAGAGAACACTCAAATCAACATGGTTAGGTCACACATATGCTAGATCCAGAAACACAAAGAGTGATACACGATCCATGATCAACTAAGGACGATACAAGTGGCAATAGCCTTCTCCATGAGGAGGTCTTGAATCCCGTAGGATCTTCCCGTGAGGGGCCTTGAATCTGGGTGGATCTTCTCCGTAGAGGCCACGGTCTCTCGTGGAGATGAACCACTAAGGATGAGCAATGCTCTAAGTCTAGATGAGCTATCACAATGCTAACCCTAGAAAGAGGTAGGTGGAGGAGTATATATAATCTTAGGAGGCGAAGGGGTACATGGGCCACGACCAAGACAAAATGCACGCTGGCATCAGAGGCCGGACGTCTGGGAGTCGGGCCGGAAGTCTGGGCTATCATGAGGAGCCGGATGTCCGGGCCTGGCGCCGGATGTCCTGGCTGACGGGGTCGAGGCAGGAGTATGCTTCTGTGGTGTGGCGCCGGATTTCTGGCCTCGGGGCCGGATGTCCGGGCCCTGTCTGGCCGGATGTCCGGGGCCTGACCGGATGCCCGGCCCCTATAGCTTCAGCTGCGGGGGCTCGGCGGCCGAGGATGCTCCAGGGGCCGGATGTCCGGGCCTGGGGGCTGGATGTCCGGGGCCTGGTGTCTTCTCCGGTTCCGCTCGATGTTGCTCTTCCTCCATAGGTTTGGGGACTTGTCCATCTTCATGAGCCTCTTCGAGGGGGCCTTCTTCGCACCTGAGTATGCAAAGCAAGCCCGTTTGAGGTAGTAGCCATGTCTCGCATGATTCTTATGCAAGTTCGTTAAGGAGAGATGTCACCTCGGTCCCGAGAGCTCTTGCACGGGCACGTGTCATGGGTCCACTTGGCACTTGGTGAGACGAAGATAGGTCCATGGGGATAACCATGGGATGCTCCGCAACACGTTGCATGTAGATGTAGTTCTAATTTGAATTCCGGTCATTAAATGGCTAGAAAATCACTTAAATGTCTTCAAAAGGTCAAATGACCCATGAACTTCTCCAAAATTTGACATGACAATTGTATTAGTGCACGTTACACGTAGAAAAAATTTGAAGGCCATAAGAGGAAGCTATCTCCCATTCGTTATCAAGCATGCATTGTTCCCTCTCAGAACCACGAGCCTTCTAGTGAGTTGCTCCGGTTTTTGAGGGGTGTGTTTCCAAACTTTTGTTAAACATGCCAATTTATTTACCACATCATCTTGGTGGCATGACATTACATCAAGCAAGGTTTCATGTGTTTCTGTTTTTTAAATTTTCTGGACTTTAAATGCCATGGCACTCCATGCTTAATTGTGCCATAGCCGTTAGAGCAATATGTTTGAAAATTCCTTCCAATTTACAGCACATGGAATTAAATCAAACACAAGTACACAAATATGATTTTTCAAACCGTTATGGTTAGCCGCTGCTTGTACATCTAGTTGTAATTTGAATTACGGTCAATAAATGGCTAGAAAATCACTTAAATGTCTTCAAAAGATCAAATGAACCCTGAAATTTTCCAAAATTTGATATGACAGTTGTATTAGTGCACGTTACACGTAGGAAAATTTTGAAGGCCGTAAGAGGAAGCTATCTCCCGTTCGTCATCAAACATGCGATGTTCCCTCTCAGAACCACGAGCCTTCTAGTGAGTTGCTCCGGTTTGTGAGGCGTGTGTGTCCAAACTTTCGTCAAACATGCCAAATTATTTACCACATCATCTTAGTGGTATGACATTAAATCAACCAAGGTTTCATGTGTTTCTGATCTTTTATTTTTATTTTTTTGGAATTTAAATGCCATGGCACTCAATGCTTAATTGTGTCATAGCCGTTAGACCAATATGTTTGAAAATTCCTTCCAATTTACTGCACATGGAATTAAATCACACACAAGTACACACAATATGACTTTTCAAACCGTTATGGTTAGCTGTTGCATGTACATGTAGTTCAAATTTCAATTACGGTCATTAAATGGCTAGAAATCACTTAAATGTCTTAAAAGGTCAAATGACCACTGAAATTGTCCAAAATTTGACATGACAGTTGTATTAGTGCTACAAATTTTCTCGTACATTTCAAACACCATCCATTGCCACTTTACTCCAAATTCGTCTTTCACAGCTAATAAAAATATCACAACATCACACACAGTTGTTTTGTAGAAACCTTTTGCAATGAAAATTTCTAGGTCTATTTAAGACTTCCTCCTTAAGCTTTGCTAGCTCGTCTGTTCCAGTGCCGGCAACCCCCGAATCCACGAATCTCGATCCCCATTTTCGCACCCCCTTCTTGCAAAGATGACGCCATGGAAACACTTGGTGAAGGCCCGTACGATGCCCGCTTCCTCCCGAGCGCCGCCGCCTACGCCGAGAGCACGACCGCCTACGCCAGGAGTGCTGCCGCATTCGCATTGCGCACGGCCGCTTCCGCCGAGAGGGCGTCTCTGGCAGCCGACAGGGTAGCTGCAACAACCAAGATGGGTGCAACTGCTGCTGCGACGGCGGCTACAAATGCCGAGAGCGCTCTTGCTGCCGTCCGTGCCGATGATGTCGCCATGGCCCGGGTCAAGGCCATCCACGCCAAGATATTCCAGGACACCTCGGAATCTAGCATGCAACCCACGTCCGAAAATGTGATAGCCTGGCTTATTAGGGATGATAGACTACTCGTATCAATAAGGAATTCCTTCTTTTCCGGAAGCCCATTCGGACAGAACTCAAAAGTTAAGCATGCTCATCTTGAAGTAATTTCAGGATGGGTGACTGACCGGGAAGTTGCTCCCGGGTGCGCACGAGTGAGGACAAAGTGCGCATAAAAGACTAGTATTGATATGTGGGGTCAGTCTAGATCCCGCCAGGAGTAACGACCACCGACGGGTGTGTCCGAGCCGTTACAAGTTGGTACCAGAGCCAACCCTCGCGGTTACACGGATGTTTGGGGACAAGTGCGCGGTCATGTTGTTCATGACGTTTGTGACCTGTCGTGGCACACAACATGGCACATGTGCTGGACGGGATGCACAAATGTATATTCCAAGAGGGAACGTTCCTGTGGCCCGACGAGGACGTCGGTTCCTCTGAGTGGGGTTGTATGTGATAGCCTGGCTTAATAGGGATGACAGACTACTCATATAAATAAGGAATTCTTTCTTTTCCGGAAGCCCATTCGGACAGAACTCCAAAGTTAAGCGTGCTTAGCTTGGAGTAATTTCAGGATGGGTGACCGACCGGGAAGTTGCTCCCAGGTGCGCACAAGTGAGGACAAAGTGCGCAGAAAAGACTAGTATTGATATGTGGAGCCAGTCTAGATCCCGCCAGGAGTAACGACCACCGGCGGGTGTGTCCGGGGCGTTACAGAAAAGGCGGCGGTGGCCATGGAGCACCTGCTTCCTCATGAGGTCGCCGAGCGGGAGCTGGAGATGCAGGAGGCGGTGGAGATCGAGGAGTGCCGGGAGGAGGAGTTGCGCGTGGCCGGGGTCGAGGTAGAGAAGAGTGTGTCCGTCGAGGAATCGGCGGTGGAGTACCAACGCGAGCTTTGGCGCAGCCACTACTACGAGTACTACAACCTTGAGGGCGACGCCGAGGACGAGGATGTGGTCGACTTCAGTAGGGGGACGCGGAGTCCACCAACGGCAGCATGTTGTCAGGACAAGACATCGACGTCTCATCACACACCAATGATGCTTAGGCCGGCGCGACGGTGGATTTCTTAAAATTATGCGTACTTAGGCTTTGTTTTTAATGCCAGTCTTTTGTAGAGCAATGTTTAGGTCAACTGGTTGTGTTTAAGTACTAAAATTGCTCGATTCAGTAAGTCTGGTCTGTCTGCTGTACGCTCTTTTGTGTGCCCAAATTAGCAAGCGATGTTAAATTATGCAATGACGTACCCGGGGAAATTTCCACCAAAATTTGAATTATCAAGCTCATCCCATGCGCATAAAGTAGAAGAATCATTAGAGATGCACACAATCGTTCAAAGTGAATGGTCTCCGGCGGCACCCCGCATAAAGTTTCCCTCCACATTTCAAAAAATTTGGCCTACCGCCGAAATATCTACCCCCCCTTCCCCACCCCTTTTCTCCCCGACCACAAGTCACATTTCCCCTGTTTCCTCCTTCCTTCCTTCCTAAGCTATAGCCACTTCCTCGCTTGCTTCCTCGCTCTCGCCGTATCGCATCCTACCACCGGGGTCTCCATGGTCTTCTTCAAAGACCTCTCCAGTAATTCCTCCTCCAACGACGACTCCTTCACCACCCGGGTATGCCTCTCTTCTCTCTCTCTTGGGCTATGACTTGGAATGAAGGATTTTTACCCGTGGTCGATTTGAGTCATTTTGTTGGTGGAAAAAACCCTGGGTCTGTTGCCAAACCGTGCACAGGCACAAGACCAAGGATGAAGCACAAGAGCAAGCCCAAGATTAAAGGACCAAGAGATTCGAAGAACGAACATGCAGCCAGAGAGACCAAGGTCAAGCCGAAAGAACGAGATATCGACAAGAAGGGAGGCTCCCTTGCCCTGGCAGGCGAGCCCGGCAAGGGGGAAGGCCACCACCAGAAACAAGCTATCAGAGACTCCCCGACAGGGCCTGCCGGGGCCCGTGGTGGGTAAACCGCCCCGCCAACTACCCAAGCATGACCCACATCGTCGATCAGTGCGGTGTGAAGCCGCGAAGTGATTAAGTGGCAGCCATTCGCCACATGACAGTCATTCCCTACATAAGAAACCCACAATGGACACCCGTCCTGCGACGTGTCAGAGAAGCAGATGCGGAGCTGGCAAGACAGCCCGGCGAGCCTTGCCGGGCGACCAGCGATGTGACACTAAGCGGTGCATTTAATGCGCCCTGTCAGCCCATAGAGTTAGGTATGATAGCACTGTTCGCTGTCATATCAGTTGGTAATGTCCATTTTGCCACTGTGGTGCCCCTTAATCTATAAAAGGAGGCCCATGATACCCGTAGGAGGGGTTGGAAAGTTGATGAACCCAAGCCACCATATGCACGTAGTCGCTGCGGCCCTGAGGCACGTCTTGCTGGGCGAGTGTACAGTGCACCACCACATTCATTCCACCCTCAATCCACCAAAGCATGAGTAGGGTCTTACGCGCCTCACGGAGGCCCGAACCTGGTAAATTGATTGTGTGCTCTCTGACGCACTGCCGTGCGCCGTTCTGCTCTTTGTGCAACGCGCCGTCACCCTGCCAAACCAGCAAGGGGCTGCCCGGTCCCAATGGTGGACGCGGATATCCCGCGACATCTTTGGCGCGCCAGGTAGAGGGATCGCTTGCGCGGACCTGAAAGCGTACATAGCGCGTCACCTTCATCGGCATCTTCATCTTCGATGGCGCCAAGAACCATGGCACCCAAGAAGAAGAAATCCGGTTCTTCGGCCCAATCATCTACCTTGAAGGCTCCACCGTCCGCGGCCTCTAATGTTGCGGGGGATGCAGAGACAACCGAGGATGTGAGAGCCGTTGGAGGCATGGTTGGAGCAGGTGGCACCGCCGCCACTCCCCCAATGGCCGACACGGTGGCTAAAGGTGTCGTACGAGAGCAGCACCAGCAGCATCTCGTTGATCTCGCTCAGCCAGGTGCGGTCGAGGGGATCACTCCATCCGCACCCTTTCCTCTCATCGATGAGAACAACCGCGGCAACGACACTTGATCCGGGGCAAAGCACCACCCTCCAGTCGTGGCCACCCAGGGAGCTACTGCGGCGCGTGCATCTCCTCCGGGCCGGGCCAACCAGACTGCTGCACTAGATGGTGCTGTTGATCTTCGAGCACCATCGCCGCGCAATCCCGCTACTCAGGTGGTCATTCCACAGCAGCGCGGGCGCGCCGCCGCCGCCGTTGGCACCATTAGGAGCCAGGCGACGGTGCGGTCTACATCCTCGACATCCATGCCAATCACAACCACGGAAGCCATGACACGAGCCCAGCTGCCACTAAGGTTCCCACCAGCAGCCGAGCTGATGGATGAATGGCGTGCCACCATCCAGTGCCTGATAACGCACAACTGTAGGGGATCACAACGGTTTTCGAGGGTAAAGTACACAACCCAAATTTATTAATTCGACACAAGGGGAGCCAAAGAATACTCTTAAGTATTAGCAGCTGAGTTGTCAATTCAACCACACCTGGAAACTTAGTATCTGCAACAAGGTAATTTAGTAGCAAGGTAATATGGAAGTAACGATAGCAGCAATAAAAGTAACGATAGTGTTTTTGTAGTTTTTGTAATAGTAGCAGCGGAAAAGTAAATAAGCAACAAGCAATATGTGAAAAGCTCGTAGGCATTGGATCGGTGATGGATAATTATGTCGGATGCGATTCCTCATGTAATAGTTATAACCTAGGGTGGCACAGAACTATCTCCAGTTCATCAATGTAATGTTGGCATGTATTCCGAATATAGTCATACGTGCTTATGGAAAAGAACTTGCATGACATCTTTTGTCCTACCCTCCCATGGCAGTGGGGTCCTAGTGGAAACTAAGGGATATTAAGGCCTCCTTTTAATAGAGTACCGGACAAATGCATTAACACATAGTGAATACATGAACTCCTCAAACTACGGTCATCACCGGGAGTGGTCCCGATTGTTGTCACTTCGGGGTTGTCGGATCATAACACATAGTAGGTAACTATTGAATTGCAAGATAGGATCAAGAACACATATATATATTCATGAAAACATAATAGGTTCAGATCTGAAATCATGGCACTCGGGCCCTAGTGACAAGCATTAAGCATGTCAAAGTCATAGCAACATCAATCTTAGAACATAGTGGATACTAGGGATCTAACCCTAACAAAACTAACTTGATTACATGGTAAATCTCATCCAACCCATCGCCGTCCAGCAAGCCTACGATGGGATTACTCATGCACGACGGTGAGCATCATGGAATTGGTGATGGAGGAAGGTGGATGATGACGATGGCGACGATCTCCACTCTCCGGAGCCCCGAACGGACTCCAGATCAGCCCTCCCGAGAGAGATTAGGGCTTGGCGGCAGCTCCCTATTGTAAAACGCGATAATTCTTTCTCTCTGATTTTTTTCTCCTCGAAAGTGAATATATGGAGTCAAGGTAGACGTCGGTGGAGCAACAGGGGGCCCACGAGGCAGGGGCACGCCCAGGGGGAGGGGGCGTACCCCCACCCTCGTGGACAGGGTGTGGGCCCCCTGGCTTGGTTCTTTCCGTAGATAATTTTTATATATTCCAAAATAATTCTCCGTTGAATTTCAGGTCATTGCGAGAACTTTTATTTCTGCACAAAAATAACACGATGGCAATTCTGCTGAAAACAACGTCAGTCCGGGTTAGTTCCATTCAAATCATGCAAGTTAGAGTCCAAAACAAGGGCAAAAGTGTTTGGAAAAGTACATACATTGGAGACGTATCAGTGCCTGCTCGGTTTCACCAAAGCTGGGGGCTCGGAACGAGCCTGCCCGCCACAGCCTCCCCAAGCGACAGCAACCGCCTGCACGGCTGTCTGAACGGAGGGGGCCATCCCCATCGTGCAGTCCCCGCCACGGCAGCTGGCGCGAGCGCAGCCAATTCAAGACCCCGACGACGTCTCGATGGCCTCTTCTGGCCCTCGAGCGTGCAGGCCGACGTCGGACCCCGGAGGATAGGTGACGAGGAGACGCGTGCACTGTCATAGATCGACGCCGCGACAACCCTCGCCCAACCGATGGGCGCAACGGCCTCGACGCTAACGAGCCTACGCTCGGTGTTGGCTGGTGCCTACCCTTTGAGGTCGGCTACCCTGCCTTTTCACGAGAGCTTCGGCAAGTCTGTTGGCCGTCCGTCCGCACGTTCAAGCCAGAGATACCTGAGAAGTATGATGGGAGGCTGAACCCGGCAGAGTTCCTGCTCATCTACACCATTGTTGTTCAGGCTGCCGGGGGAAGAGACGAGAAGGTGTTCGCCAACTACTTCCATTTGGCCGTCAAGTCCAATGTGAGGTCTTGGCTGATGCACCTGCTGGAGAACTCCATTTCATCATGGGAAGATATGTGCCATGAGTTCATCGGAGCCTTCCCCGGTGGGCACCAGGAACCCGACAGGCGCAGCGACATGCAACACCTTTAGCAGAAGGATGGAGAAACCCTCTGTAAGTATTTATAGAGATTTTGTAAAGTTCATAGAAATATTCCAAATATCCATCCGACAGCCGTTATAACAGCTTTCCAGTCCAATATGCGCAACTGTTGCATTCGTTCCAAAATGAATGTGTGGTTGCCCAATACTGTGAAGGAACTATACACACTGGTGGATAAGTGTGCTCGGATGGATGAAGGAAGGAAATTTCCCTGAGAGGAAGATTGCATCAATATTGATTGAGAGGATGAAGATGAGTCAACCAATCGGAAGAAGGGCAATAAGCGCAACAAGAAACCATGAGATTATGTAGTGATGACTGTGGAAGGTTCAGGCACACCTAGTATTGGCAAGAAGGCCAAAGGTGAGGCCCCCGACAAGGAAGTTGCTGCCTGCACAGCTTGCCGGGAAGCCATTGCTGCCGAGAAAGCTGGGTAAGGTGATGGTATGTACTGCAAGATCCATCGGACCAAGGGCCACGACCTTCAGGAGTGTTATCAGGTTAAGCAGCTTGCCAAGAGGCAGAGGGAAGAGTATGATAAGAGGGATAAGAAAACAGCTCAGAATGCTGCCGGCGGTAAGGGCCGAGGCGGTGAAGCAAATCACCTCGACAAACCCTTTCGGAACCAAGGAAGACCCGCCAGGGCCCAAGAGAAGGAAATCTATGGCAATTTGAGTGACGGGGGGAATGAAGAGGAAACCAATGAGCAGGAATTTCAGAGGGCCACTGACGCCCTATGCATTGACGGAGGTGCATCTTTGCACACATCCAATCGCCAACTCAAGCGATGGGCAAGGGAGGTCAATGCTGTGGAGCCAGTGCCAGAGGCCCGAAAGCCGCTCAAGTGGTCCTGCACGCCCATCATCTTTGATGAGGAGGACCACCCTGGCCGCGTCACAGCGGTAGGGTGTTTGCCATTGTTGGTCTCTCCAACAATTCACAAACTCAAGGTCACTAAGATGCTAGTGGATTGCGGGGTTGGGTTGAATCTGATTTCCCCGGCAGTCATCAAGAAGCTTCAGAAAGGAGAAGAAGAGCTAGAGGTTACCGAAACGTTTCAAGGAATCAATCCCCACAGGAGCCATCCTAAGGGAAAGATTATGTTGCCGGTGACGTTTGGGGGAGAGCTAAACTACCGGACTGAGAAGGTTGTGCTTGATGTGGTTGACCTCCCCCTGTAGTACAATGGGATTCTGGGATGCCCATCCCTGGCTAAGTTCATGGCAGCATCCCATTATGCTTATAACACTTTGAATATGCCTGGGACACTGGGAGTCATCACTATCCCATCAGATGAGAAGGACACCATTATCTGCATGGACAAGATGTACCGGGATGCAGTCGCAGCAGAGGCTGCGACAGCAGCAGCTCCCAACTCGGAAAGCAAGGGAAAGTAGAGTGATTGTTGGACCTCCGGCAAGGAGTCCGGGAAGCGTGCCCCCTTCGAGTGCACAGCACCCGTTGACGACGTGCCGGGGTGTTCCAACAGCAAGAGGCCCATGGTTGCTGCATCCCAAGTGAAAAAGGTCCCGGCAGGCTTGGCCGGCGTTGATGGTACTTTCACTATCAGTGCCACCCTTGATGACAAATAGGAAAGCACGCTCATTGTCTTCCTACGGGTGAATATCGATGTGTTTGTCTGGCAACCATCTGATATCCCCGGTGTTCCCAAGGAGGTAATCGAGCACCACCTTGCTGTCTGCCCGCATGCCCGACCTGTTAAGCAGAGAGTTCGGAAGCAGGACTTCAAGTGGCAACAGTTCACTACCGAGGAAATCAAGAAACTAGAGGTAGCTGGTTTGGTCAGAGGAGTATTGCACCCTACATGGTTGGCAAATCCAGTGGTAGTCCGGAAAGCTAATGGGAAATGGAAGCTTTGCATTGATTTCACGGGTCTCAACAAGGCTTGCCCAAAGGACCCATTCTCTTTGCCGCGTATCGACCAGATTGTGATTCCACATCAGGTTGTGATCTGCTCTCCTTTTTGGATGCATACTCCGGGTACCACCAAATATTCATGTCCAGAGAAGATGAGGAAAAGACATCGTTCATCACTCCGTGTGGCACATACTACTTTGTCTGCATTCCTTTCGAATTAAAGAGTGTCGGGTCCACTTTTGCAAGAGCAGTCCAGATTGGTTTTGAGCCTCAGTTACATAGGAATATAGAAGCTTATATGGATGACATCATGTTCAAAACCAAGGATAAGGCCATCCTTATCTAGGATCTGGAGGAGACATTTGCTAATCTGCGCAACATCAACTTGAAGCTTAACCCGGAGAAGTGTGTGTTTGGTGTTCCCTCCGAGAAGCTACTTGGATTCTTCTTATCCCATCGGAGGATTGAAGCCAACCCCGACAAGATCAAAGTGATTAAGCAAATCCAGGCGCCAAGGACAGTTAAGAATGTAAAGGCACTTGACGGGATGCGTTGCCGCGCTAAGCAGATTCATCTCCAAGTCTGCCGAGCGTACCTTGTCGTTCATTAAAATTCTGAAGAAGGCAGGTGTAACGCCCCGGATGTAACAATTCCATTTATGGCAATATATTCTTCATTGATTAATCAATTCCATTCTAGGGCTCTTCCTTCATTTCGGGTTTCTTTGTTTTTACCTTGTGCGTGTGTTGCATGTCACCATGTCATTTTTCATTATGTGCATTGCATTGGCATAGTCTCACTTGCATTTGTGTGTAGTTGCATCGTCTCCGTCCTCTCCATTGTTCGTTTCGGATTCTGACACTCACACATGTGCCCGTCGCACCTCTCAAGCCTTTGTTTCGTGAGCGGGTTAAAAACATCCTCGGAATGGGTCGAGAGTTGTCAAGTGGTCTTGGTATATCACCGGTAGACCGCCTGTCAAGTTTCGTCTCGGTTGGAGGTCGTTTGATACTCCAATGGTTAACCACGTGGGCCGAAAACCCCTATTTCCTTTGGCCCAGCACCCCTCCACAACAGTCCACTAGCCCAGCACAACCACCACCATCCTCTCGGTCGTTGGATCATGATCGTGTGGGCGAAAACCGCACCTCATTTGGACTCTCCTAGCTCCCTCTACCTATAAATCAGTCCCCATCACCGAAATCTGGATCAAAACCCTAGTTCCACAGCTCCTCTGCGCGCTGGTCACGTCCGCCGGCGCCGGACACGTCCGTCCGCCATCCCACAGCCACTCACAGCACGCCACGTGGCCTCCCCGCCGCCGGCTCGTCCCCGCGCCGTCGGGCCCGCGCCGGCCCGCGCGCGCGCGTGCGTGCCCCACGCGCCCCGCGCCGGAGCTCGGCGCCGCTCCCGCCGGAGACTGCCGCTTGTTGCCAGAGCTCCTGCCTCCACCACGGCCCGGATATGGCAGCCGCCGACCAGATCCGGCCGGTCCCCACTCGCCTCGCCTCGGCTCCGCCCGCCGTCGTCGCTCCGTTCGTCGGCCCTGGCGAGCACCGCCGCCGCGCCCTGGCTCGCTCGAACGAGGAGGCCTACACCTTCGCTCGCAGCTGAGCCTCGTGGGCCGCGAGACCAAGCCGGTCCAGTGTCCCGTCCCAACACGGCCGGCCTGCCCCGACCCACCAACGAACAGGCCTCGGCCCGCAAGGTGGGCCCCAGCCAGCCCACTAACTCGCGCCCGAGCGTTGTTTAGTTAGACGGCGCTCGCTCGTTTTTTTCCTTAGTAAAAAACTGCTAAGTCCCTAAAAGTTATTATTACGTGTGCATCTTCATCATATCATAACTTTTTGCATGTTTAGACAAATTGGGCATATGATATATCAAAATGTTCGTCTCGAAGTGCTCTACATGTTAGCAATAGTTTCATGCATGATTGGGTTCATATAGATGTCTTAATATTCGTTGCAAGAGTGCTTCATGATGTTACTGTTTCAACACTAGTTGTCTGTTAACAATTTGTTGGCATGTTCGTGAGGTCACAACTTGGTGCATGTTGGTCCAAATGGAGTGTATGATATGTCAAAATGTTCGTCTTGTGATGGTCTTCATGATGGATGTTTTTTGCATACATGTTAGATTGCATTATGACATGTTTAACCTTGTTGCAGAAGTGCATGTGGCTGATAAGTTTCCGAACTTTTATGAGATGATGTTTTGTCTTGTTCGTGTGTATTGATCCATGTGTCATATGAGCTAGGTGTCAACATGAGTTTTGCTCATTGGAATGTGCTGTACATGATAGATTCATTTTCATGCCATGATATGTTCTGAGATGAGTGCAACAAGGTTGTTAACATGCCATCGCGATGTTAAATTTCTGCTAAGGCTGAATCTGTTAATTTTTATGCCATGTTTCCATGAGGCTACCGTCATTGTTGTGCATGGTTAGAGTTGTCAAGTGGGTGTTCCTTGATGTATATGTTATGCTATAGCTATCCATGCTCTTGTTTGCTATGATGCCTTGATGTAGCTTGTTCTTTTGAGGCCCTCTAGTTGCTTCAAAATGTTTCCTGTCAGCATGCCCAGATTTTGCTAAGTCTGGATAAACTTTTGCAATTTTTCCATGATGTTTGGGACATGTTCTAGTATGTTGTAGAAGTAGCCATGTGGTTATTCTTGAAGAGCATGCTATGTATGTTGTTGCCATGCCTTTTACTTGCATGATGGCTTGCTGTAGCTTGTTGTTTTCATGCTCTCAAGTTGCTATAAAATGTTTCTGTCAGCCTGTTATCAGCAAGTTCAGTTATGCCACGTGAATAGCTAGTGTTCTATGCATCCTATAACCATGTTCTTGCCATGAGTAGCTGCACAAACATGTCTTATTGCTGTTGGTTATATTCACATGCCATGCTATGCTTTGAGATGAGTTGCACAAGCTTGCAAACATTCCTACTTGTCGTTCTTGTTGCATGCCTTGTAATTTTCACTAAGTCTGAGAAATATGTACGCTTATTGAATCTTGCCATGCTTGGTTAATTGTGTTCCAGCAAGTTTTAGGGTGTGCTCTAAGTTCATTCTTGTTAAGAATCATGTCTATTTCACATCCATGCCTTTTTTCTTCATGTTTGGGTGCTGTAGCATAATTATATCTTGCTCCAAACATGCCATGTTGCTCTTAACTGCAGTTTTGCATTACATCTTGTTTTGCTTGTCATTTGCAAACCGTGCATCCATTTTCCATGATCTTTATATCGATTTCGACCGAAATCTTCCAATCTATCCAGTGGCTTGCTTGGTTACCCAAGAAGAAGCCATTTCCATCATCTTCTCCTTTAGGCTCGAGAGCATCCTCATGCATACGCACATCATACTTGCATCCCATGACATGTCTTGCATCATGTTGATTATGCATTGCACCGTGTTTGATCTTGTACCGTTGTTGTGCTCTTGTGTTGTGTAGAGCCGGGAGTCGATACCGAGTTCGAGGATCTTGTCGAGACTGAGTTTGAGGAGCCGTCTTACCATCACCGACGACTTACCAGGCAAGATGACCGTTCCCCGATATCACCTCTATCTTTGCCTATGCTAGTTTTCTCGCTCTTTAGCTATGCCTCAATGCCTAATCTTGTCTTGTCAGCCTTCTGTTGTTGCCATGAAACACTCTAACCGCCTTCCTAGCAAACCGTTGATTGGCTAAGTAAGCTTTTGCTCAGCCCCTCTTATAGCATTGTTAGTTGCAGGTGAAGTTTGAAGATTGCTCCATGTTCGGACTTGTTTATTGGGATAACACAATATAAATCTTAATTAAATTATTGCACACATATATTGGTAATGGGTGGAAGGCTTGGCCTTCTGCTTGGTGTTTTGTTCCACTCATGCCACCTTAGGACCCGATAAACCGGTGTTATGTTCCTTGATTTTGCGCTCCTAACATGGTTGGGGTTTATGGGACCCCTTGATAATTCGCTCTGCTTAAAGATTTTCCAGCAAGGCCCAACATTGGTGCTACATTTGCCTAAGAACTAAAACTTGCATAGGGCGTTGCAAACCCGAGTTCTTAATCAACAACCCGGGCCAGTGCTCCTCATGAGTGTTGGTCCAAACGGAGTGGACTGCGGGGCCACCTTGGGGAAACCCGATGGCTGGTATATACCTGTAGGATGACTCATCTGGTTGTGGCCTGAGACGAGATACGTGCGGCTACTATTAGGGTGTCGGCACGCCGGGAGGTCTTGCTGGAATAGTTTTACCTTTGTCGAAATAACTTGAGCACGGTATTCCGAGAATACTCGGGTCTTCCCAATTTGGAGTTGCGACTTCGCAGATCGTGAGCTTGTGATGGGCTAAGTTGGGACACCCCTGCAGGGTTTTGAACTTTCGAAAGTTGTGCCCGTGGTTATGTGGCAGATGGGAATTTGTTAATATCCGGTTGTAGATAACTTGACACCATATCCTTAAGAATACACTATCTGTGTGAGTAACCGTGATGGCCTCTTTCCGAAGGGCTTCGGGAAGTGAACACGGTGGGGTTATGTATGAACGTGAGTAACTAGGATCACTTCTTGATCAACTTGGCGACCATTGGCACATATCCTCTTCTTGCTCTGAACTCGTAAGATAGTTGCTTAGTGCTTTCTTCAAACACTTTATTACCTCTCCACACCTAGGGTTTTGTTAGTTTTGATACCCGGGAATGGGATTGCTGAGTCCTTGTGGCTCACAGATTACTACACACACCAAATGCAGGTATAGCCGAGTACGATGCAGGAGATGGATCAGAACTTCAATGGGAGTTCGATAAAGAGTGTGGTCGTTTCTATGTTACGTATCACTACAAAAAAAAAGACACATCCGTGACATTTTGGTCCGAACAAAACTTTTTTCTATCATACTTATGACACTTCTATGACAATAATTGTGACAAAACACGGTATCATCATAGATGTGGTGGGGTCCTACTTCTATGACAAAAAATCATGACAGAAACTGGGCTTTTCGTCCTGGGCGGGCCGGAGACGCAGCTGCATGACATTCTTTGGGCCGTCCATGACGAAAAAAACCATGGTAGAAGCGAGGGCGAGGAAAATATCGGGGTGTTCCCGGTTATGGTGGGTGGTCGGGGCAGAGTGATGCGCGTTTCTCTCGTACACGCACGCACGTGGGTGCGAGGCGTTGGGCTCTAACTGAACCTGAGCGAGGCGTTGGGCTCTAACTGAACCCGAGCGATTGCACTGCAGGCTACGCGTTACTGAACACGAGCAATCGATCGATGGCTGTTAACTGAACCCGATCGAGCGATTCCTTCGCTACTGCTGCTAATTGAAGCCGATCGATGCTGCCTCTGCATGAACAGTGAGCGTTGCTGGGGG
>LR738715.1:468546527-468600065 GCA_902687465.1 Secale cereale | reverse complement strand
GTGTTGCCTCTGCATGAACAGGACCCCGTCCGATCGAGCCGGTTGGGCTGCATGAACAGGACCCCGTGGAGGGCTGCATGAACAGGACCACCCCGTGGAGGGTTGCATGAACAGTCCACCGCACCAGAGCTGTTCCCGCTACGCCGTCGTTCGCCGCCTCGGATCTGCTTCCCCGCCGCCGACAGACGACCACCGCACCACATTGAACAACTTGGCCATGGGTTCGTCCAAGGCTGCACCGTCCTCCACAACTTCTCTTCTCCAGCGAACCACAAGAAGATCGTTGGAAAAACAGAAGGAGGACACAACACTTCCAGCAGAAAGAGGTACTCCTCTTCCCTTATTCGTGCAAACCTTACGTCTGTGCTCACACCGTATTCATCCCACGAAAGAAACTAGTTGAGCGCTTCTTACTGCATCTTCTTCGTGATACTAAACACACAAGGTTTGCTCCCTTTACTATTTCACCTGTGCTAGAGGTCAGTAGCCCGCCTGGATTTCAATTTAGGGTCAGTCAAACCGCAATTAAAAGAGGGAGCACCCGCTTAGGCGCGCGGAGCACCTAGTCCGCCTGTTCACCGGGGAAGCGGCGCATCAGTGTCTATCACAGGGGTGTGGGGCGCATGAGCTGCTTGCGTCCGATCTGGTGGTCGGCGGGGCTTGAATGGATAGCCGGGGGGCGGTGCCAAGCACGGCGGTGCATTCAGGTCGAGGGGAGGGTGCAGGCAGGCGACTGGGCCAATGGTCGCTGCCGTTTCGAGGAAGATCGTCAACACTGACTGGCTGGAGGTAGATGAAGGCGATCTGCCCGTTCTTTGTACATCGGACGATGCAGAAAAAATGGACTGAGCTACTTGTTTTCAGTGAAATGTTATTTTCATAGAATCATGTAGTAATTAAAGTGTGCCATGCATGTTGTAGAGCTATCATATGTCTCCCATCATTTATTTCTCACCGACCTGCTATCTGCTACATTTACACTGTACTAACTATGCACACACTTCACCCATACTCACACTATTGTTTTTTATGCATGGGTATTTCAGACTCTGACGCAGTGTTGATGAATGCTGGAAAGAAAAGACAGAAGTCACTCTAGTGTAATTCGAAGATAAGCACTAAACGTCTCAGCGCTCTAAAGGATGTAGTGTCAGCAGTTGTAGACAGTAAACATAGCTCTGCAGTTGATGATCTCAATTGCCACACACAACCATCCCACGTGCTTGCTTTAACTTCGCGCTGTCAAATGTGGTTGCATGTTGCATATGGTGTCTAGCTTGTATTGCTTCCGATTTGGTTAAGTTGCATCTGCTTACTTTACACATTATACCTTTGATAATGACGTGCCTTCCTGTTTTTGATACATACTACATATGTCTATTAACCATGTTCGTACATCAAACTAATGCTCTTTTGTATCCCTCATCAATCACTTATGATGAGACAGTCACCCGGGTGGGTTAGTGTGAGACGCCATACTCGTTTAAAGAGCGCAGTGTCATCCTCCCCACATGATTCTCAAGAAACAGCAAGGCTAAATGAAGATAGTCAACGTAGCTCTCTAGTTGATGACCGCAATTCCCCCACACCATCATCACAGGTTCTTTCTCTAACTTTGCAATGTGATATGTGGTTGCATGTCGCATACAGTGTCTAGCTTGTAATGCTTCTAATTAGGGTAAATTGCATCTGCTTAGTTTACACATTATACCTGTGAATATGACATGCCTTCCTATTTTTGGTACACACTACATCTATGTGTTAACCTTGTTCTTACATGAAACTACCTCTCCTCTGTATCCTGCATCAATCACTTACGATGAGTCACCTTTATTCGTTGCATATTGCATATTATTTCTAGCCTGTTGCTATGTATTGCTTCTAATTTGGTCAAATACATTTGTTAGGGCACCCTTTTAATTTGGCAGAGTGATATTGGTTTCATCTTTCATATGGTTTCTAGCTTGCATTGATTCTAACAAGTTCAACCACTTCTGCTTAGTTTACACTTTATACATCATACATGTCAATATGTCACGCCGCCCTATTTTTCATACATATTCCATCCTCCTATCATGCGGCTGCCTTACATGAAAGTAGTGTTCGTTAGTATCATGCATCAATGAGTTCTGAAGAGAAATTTTTATTCCTTTTTCTTGTGGGTTTGACTTGACAAGGCAAAATCAAGAAAGAGGAAGGAAAAGTGTAAGGAAGATGATGATGATGGTCCTCTGCAGCAACGTAAACAGAGCATCTGTACCGATTCTCCTTGTACTGACAGTGCATTACAAGGTCCAAGTCTCCGCTCCCCTACTCCACCATCCAAGGTGCTTGCTCTAACTTGGTAGTGTGATATCTGGTTGCATGTTGCATATGGTGTCTAGCTTGTATTGCTCCTAATTAGTGTAAATTGCATCTTCTTAGCTTACACATGATACATGTGAATATGACACACTTTCCTGTTTTTGGTACATACTATATCTGTCTATCACACCATGCCCTTACATGAAACTACTCTTCTTGTGTATCCTGCATCAGTCACTTATGATGGAACACCTTTAAGTTGGCAGTGTGATATTGGTATGCGTCTTGAATATGATTTCTAGCATGTATTGCTTCTAGTTTGATGAACGCCACCTATGATGAGATAGTTTTAACTTGGCAGAGTGATATTCATTGCACCTTTCATATGGTGTCTAGTTTGCAGTGCTTCTAATTTGTTGAAGTGCCTTCTTCTTAGTTACCACATCATAGGTGTGAATATGTCAAGCCGTCCATTTTTCGTACATATTCCATCCTCGTATCATGACTTTGCCTTTCATCAGAGTAGTGTTCGTCAGTATCATGTATGAATGAGTTCTGAAGAGCGAATTATATCCCTTTTCTTGTCGGTTTGACCTCACAATGCAAAATCAATAAAGCTGAAGCGAATTGGCAAGGCATTGGATGATGGTGGTCCTTCCGAGCAACTGAAATGGAGGTTCTCTACAGATTCTACTCCGCCATCCTCCCAACAAGATTCGCAAGACAACGCAAGGCTAGACAGTCAACGTAGCTGTGTAGATGATGAGCACATCTCCCCTACTCCACCATCACATGTGCTTGCTCTAACTTGGCACTATTATATGTGGTTGCATGTTGCGTATGATGTCTAGCTTGTATTGCTTCTAACTTTGTTGAATTGCATCTGCTTACTTTATACATAATGCCTGTGAATATGACACGTGTTCCTGTTTCTAAAACATACGTGTACATGATGAGCACATCTCCCCTACTCCACCATCATAGGTGCTTGCGCTAACTTGGCACTATTATATGTGGTTGCATGTTACGTATGATGTCTAGCTTGTATTGCTTCTAACTTTGTTGAATTGCATCTGCTTACTTTACACATAATGCGTGTGAATATGACACATGTTCGTGTTTCTAGAACATACGTTTACATGATGAGCACATCTTCCCTACTCCACCATCACAGGTGCTTGCTCTAACTTGGAACTGTTATATGTGGTTGCGTTTTCCGTATGATGTCTAGTTTGTATTGCTTCCGATTATGTTGACTTGCATCTGCGTAGCTTACAACTTATACCTGCAACGATCACTTACCCATAAGACACATTTAACTTGGGACTATGATGTAGGTTGTATCTTGCATTGTCTTCTAGCTTGTATTGCTTCTAATTTCTTGAAATGGCACTTACGATGAGACACTTTTTACCTGATAGAGTGATATTGGTTGCATGTTCATATGGTGCCTAGCTTTCATTTCTTCTAATTTTGTTGAAATGCCTTCCGCTTACTGTTTTTAAGACATATTCCATCCTCCTATCATACGTGTGAATATGAAATGCTGTCTTTTTTTGTATATATTACATCCTCCTATCCTGCGCTTGCCTTACATCAAAGTAGTGTTCGTCTGTATCATGCATCAACCAGTTATGCAGAGCTAATTTTATTCATCTTCTTGTGGTTTTGACTTCATAAGGCAATATCAGAAAATAGGAAGGAAAAGAGTAAGTTAGGGGATGTTGGTGGTCCTCTGCACCGACGCAAACAGAGACTCTCTAGATTTGCCACTGCTACTGCTAATGAAGTTGAAGTCCCCAGTCTACATGATGAGTTCATCTCTCGTACTCCACCATCGCAGGTGCTTACTCTAAGTTGACAGTGTGATAATTGGTTTCATGTTGCATATGTTGTCTAGCCTGTATTTCTTCTATTTTGATTAAATTGCACGTGCTGAGTTCATACGTTATACATGTGCATATGACATGGCGTTCTGTGTCCAGAATACACTGCATCTATCCATCATACCATGTTCTTACATCAAAGTACTGCTGTTGTGTATCCCGCATCAGTCACTCATGATTGGACACTTTTAACATGGCAGTTTCATAGTGGTTGCATCTTGCATTGATTTCTACGTTGTACTGCTTCTAATTTTTCGAAGTGCCACTTATGACAAGACACTTTTAACTTGGCAGAGTAATATTGGTTGCATCTTTCATATGGTGTCTAGCTTGCATTACTTCTATTTTCTTGAAAATCCTTCTGCTTAGTTTACACATTGTAGCTATGAATATGTCATGTCGTCCTGTTTTTCTTACATATTCCATCCTCATACGGTTGTCTTACATCAAAGTATTGCTTGTCTGTATCATGCATCAATAAGTTCTGAAGAGCGATTTTATTCTTTTGTGTTGTGGGTACGGCTTGACATGGCAAAGTCAAAAAAGAGCAAGGAAAATAATATAGTAGGGAGTGGTGTTACTCGTCGGGTGAAACGGAAAATGATCTGCCGTCCATATTCTGCTGGTACTTATAGTGTAGTAGAAGGTCCAAGTCCACCGGCTAAATCTACAAACACAGTATCACCTGCTCCACCAGCTGCAGCATCCGCTTCAACTATACCAGCATCTCAATGAGTTACTCGTTCGTTTGCTCCGGAACTGGCCAGTTCCCAAACTGCCTTCACACCTAACACTACTTCCGAAGCACTGTTGACACAAGAGGACTTGGCAAGATCAGATGAACCTCATGAGCATCAACACCAAGACGGTACCTGAACAAGTCAAGTTGCAGTTGCATGCTCCAATATATGTACTCTCACAGGTTGATGTACACTAACACTTTCCATATTCGTTGTTGAACTAGCACCGCGATGCAAGTGGAAACAGACATCAGGGATAATGCTTGACAGATTAACAAAATCTAAAGGAGGAAGAATGGAGATCCATTTTCAGGTAGGTTTAAAAAGGCCACGTGATGCTACAGAATCAGCCAAGTTAGTATCAGAGGCATCCGTTGCCGTTAGGTGTCATGAACGTATCCTCCCAATGTGGATCCAGTAGAGGAATGAGAAAGACAATACCCAGTTTAACACCTCCCTTGACCATTTATCCGTAAGTAATTTTATTCATCGCAATTAGTAATATTGTCTTGCTCTGTCCCATACTTTCTAGCTTCCTCCTAATAAGACTCACATTCTTTTTTCAACAGATGAGGTTCAAGTTGGATCCGAAAGATGATGCAACTAAACAAGCATGCACTCATGTTTTTAAGTCTGCTCTGCGACAGTATCGGTACCAACTTAGAAAATCTCACTTTGAAGGCAAGGCTAACAATGAAATCCCCCAAACATCTCCAGTGGAATATATTACAGATGAAGACTGGACAGCCCTCGTTAAACACTGGTCTGATCCAAAGTATTAGCTAGGCTATATGTATTTGATCAGACCACATATTGAACTTGTATTTATGTATGTTCCTTACAAGTGTATCTTATTCTAGGCTAACTGCTTGAAGAACAGGATCGACCGTTCTAAACTGAAATTCCAACAGACAACAGGATCTCGTAGCTATATTGCACACTGCCATGCTCTTGTAAATAGCTGCTACTTCCTTCTTTTTTCCGTGTCATATTATCGTATCTATATTGACTTGTTCCAAATACAGAGGAAAGCCTGTGCGGACCAAAAAGAACCTGAACCGAATGCAGTGCAAATCTTCGGGGATTGCCACACCAGCAAGATGAAGGGCATGAGCACACCAGTTCAAGCCGCTGTTGTAAGTCCTTACTCCTCCTGCCTTTGAACTGATTGGTACTGTGATGTGTTCATTTAACTACTTGGTTTGCAGCCAATGTCAGTTACTCTGTTCACTTTTATACACAGTTGTCTTAACGCATCATTTCACCTTACATGATTTAAAACAGATGAAGGATATTCTTTTGGTCTTGATCTGTATTCTAGTTGTTATGTTCACGTGCGCACACAATGATAAAATAGCCTGTTTGTTTTATATCTGTTTGCCCATGATATGAATGATGTCATACTATGTTCATCCTACTTTAAACCATGTCTCTTTATCCTTAGATGTCAACGAATGTGACGAAATAGACAATACAGTAGGCATGCTACATGGACATATGTTCCGAAAGTGATTTTATTATGTAGTTGGCACTACAATACATGCTAATGTATTACAGTAGTTCACCAAAATAAGTTATGGATACACGTGTAACCAACTTTGTTTGTTTTTGTCTCATTAGTAACTTATCTGGTACACTAATATACAAGTTCAAACTTTCAGGAAGCTATGGAAAAATTGATTGAACTGCCACAACCACCTGAAGGTGACGAGGCTACCACAGGCACAATGTCACCTCTTGCTGCAGTGCGTCAGTATCTCTCCACTAACAGTGCAAAAAGCACCTTCCTACGTAATTCTGGGTTGGTTGTCAAGGTAACCTCGTCCAAATAGCCTACTGAACAAAATCTTCCTGCTAGACAAAGTGATATATCTATGCTCCAGACACAAGTCCAATCCCTAATGGACGTCATTTCGGAAACAAGAATAGAGCTTGACAAATGTCGTCAAGATATGAATGGTTTTGAAACCAGACTATCAGACATTTGCTTCATTGTTCAAGAGAAATGGCGGAAAAAAGGTGAAGATCGTGCTGCTCCATCAGATTCTATAGCCTGAAACATTAGCAATAATGTCAAATGATCTGTGCTTCTATACATCTGATGGTGCTTTTATCTGCAAGGACTGTAAACTTTATGCCAACATGCCTTTTGTTGTGATACATCATTTATGATGCTGCCAAAGGCTGCAATAATTATGACGCTATTTTTGTATAGTGTAGGTTTATCTTAGTAATGTATTCGGCCGAAAGCTTCGTAGGAGCCCAACATGCCAACATTTGTCGGGCCCATTCCAATTGGGCTAAAACCGATTTTGGGCCGAAATTTGCATGTAGCCCACTAAAAATATTTGGGCCTAAATCAGCATAAGATTTCATATTTTTCTGGTAGGCCTGTGCCCATAGTGGGACTTTAACAGGCCTAAACATAATTTGGGCCCTCAGTAACAATAGGCCGTTTACAGGTGTAAATATCTCAAGCCCATAAAAAACATGGGCCTTTAAAAGACCGAAAGTGAGATTGGGCCCATTTATGATGCAGATCTTTCACATGCCGAAATTCGGACAGGCCGTAAATGCGCCGACCTAATACACGGGCCTTTAACAGGCCGGAAGTTTGGTCGGGCTAGATTATCGTCATTTTTATATGGACCGTTAATGGGCCCGATGTGATGTTGGGCCACATATGGCCCTTGCATTTCGTCCGACGTTAACAGGACGAAAATCACAACAGGCCGAAAGTGGCCCAAATCTGTAGTGGGCCTCTAACAGGCCGAATGTCAGACATGGCCGAATATGACCCAAATCCTTCACGGTCGTTTATGGGCCGAAAGTTTCAATGGCCTGTAAATGGGCCCAAATGAAGCAGGACCTTTAACAGGCCAGAAATACATCGGGCCATATTTCGGCCCATATACTTAGCGGACTGTTAACGGGCCAGAAGTGACCATGGGCCGCGATGATGACAAGTTTAGGACAGGCCGTTGACGGGCCAGTTTGACACTAGCCGTACGGGCCTTAAGTGAGAATGATGGGCCTTTAGCTGGGCTGGCCCATTATGGTCCGTAAAATCTCGCGGGCCTTTAGCTGGGCCGGCCCATTATGGCCCGCAAAATCTCGTGGGCCTTTAGCTGGGCCGGCCCATTATAATACACAAAATCTCGTGGGCCTTTTGCTGGGCCGGCTCATTATGGACCGCAAAATCTCGTGGGCCTTTAGCTGGGCCGGCCCATTATGATACGCAAAATCTCGTGGGCCTTCTGCTAGGCCGGCCCATTATGGACCACAAAATCTCGTGGGCCTTTTGCTGGGCTGGCCCATTATGGACTGCAAAATCTTGTGGGCCTTTAGTTGGGCCGGCCCATTTAAACTTTATGGGCCACTTTTGGGCCTGTCCAGATGTCAACATATCACAGGCGCATCTCGCCCATTGGATGAGTGACACCTGTGCCAACGCGGAGCTGACACGTGTTTCCGTCAGCCAATCAGAATTTTACACGTGGAAAATCCCCATTGGTCAGGGCTGTTAATGGGTTATCGCATCCAAAACCGGACCCGATAGCTTAACGGCGTTCCGTTACGGTGGATACCATGTGTCGGTCACCCTTGACGAAAGTACTTCTGTGACGCGCGATTTATCGTCATGGAAGTGGACACTTCCGTGATGATAATTTTCGTAATGTCATGGAACACTTCTACAACAGCACATGTATGACTATCTTCATTCTGTCATAAATTTGTCATGGATGTACATGCATGACAGAAAACGTGACCTATTGTGACAAGCACGTATCATCATAGAAGTGTATTTTTTTGTAGTGTATCCCGACGATCAGTAGTGGCTTCTACTAGGGGCGATCATGACTTGTGCTTGTGGTATCTTTCTCGTTTGGATTTCGTCCGTAGTCGGACCCTGTGTTATTTGGATGAACGTATGTTATTGTATTCATTGTGTGACGTGGCGAGTGTATGCCAACTATTTACTCTTTAATCCCTGAACTTTTACATGAGTTGTGCAAAGATACCACGCTTGCGATCATTCCAGAATGCTCTTATGTCTCTAAGTCGTGCCTCGACACGTAGGAGATATAGTCGCATCCTCGGCATTACAGTAGGTCCAATGAAGTGGACCCTGGAAGCAGATGCAGCATTGCAGGAGTTGAAGGCCTACCTATCGTATGTGCCTACCTTGGTTGCACCCAAACCCTAAGAGCTGTTATTGCTTTACCTGGTGGCAACCAAGCAAGTGGTCAGTGTGGCCTTGATAGCACAGCGAGAAGTAGATAAAGCAGAAAGTGGCCAGATCACAGCGGAATCGGGAAAGGATCAGGACAACAATAAGCACGGCAATGAGAGCAACCCCAAGGATGCGACAAGGAAGAAAGTGGTGCAGCGCCCAGTGTATTTCGTTAGCTCCTTGTTACAACGGGCTCGATCGAGGTACTCTGGCGTGCAAAAGTTGTTCTTTGGCCTTGTCATGGCCTCAATGAAACTGCGCCATTACTTCCAAGCCCATGAGATCATGGTTGTCACTCGTTTCCCGTTGCAAAGGATACTCCAAAACCCTGAGGCTACTGGCAGAATAGTGGAGTGTGCTTTGGAGTTATCCAGCTTTGGTTTGAAGTTTGAGAGCACTTCGACAATTCAGAGCAGGGCACTAGCAGAGTTTATTACAGAATGAACGCCAACCCCTGGCGAGGAGGTAATAGAAACAGCTCTCCCCGACAAGGAATTGATACGTCTCCAACGTATCTACTTTTCCAAACACTTTTGGCCTTGTTTTGGACTCTAACTTGCATGATTTGAATGAAACTAACCCAGACTGACGTTGTTTTCAGCAGAACTGCCATGGTTTTTTTTTTGTGCAGAAATAAAAGTTCTCGGAATGACCTAAAATTCAATGGAGAATTATTTTGGAATATATAAAAATATCAGCGGAAATAACCAAGCCAGGGGGCCCACACCCTGCCACGAGGGTGGGGGGCGCGCCCCCTCCCCCTGGGTGCGCCCCCTGCCTCGTGGGCACCCTGTTGCTCCACCGACGTCTACCCCGACTCCATACATTCACTTTCGAGGAGAAAAAAATCAAAGAGGAAGAATTATCGCGTTTTATGATATGGAGCCTCCGCCAAGCCCTAATCTCTCTCGGGAGGGCTGATCTGGAGTCTGTTCAGGGCTCCGGAGAGGGGAGATCGTCGCCATCATCATCATCAACCTTCCTCCATCACCAATTCCATGATGCTCACCGCCGTGCGTGAGTAATCCCATCGTAGGCTTGCTGGACGGTCATGGGTTGGATGAGATTTACCATGTAATCGAGTTAGTTTTGTTAGGGTTTGATCCCTAGTATCCACTATGTTCTAAGATTGATGTTGCTATGACTCTTCCATGATTAATGCTTGTCACTAGGGCCCAAGTGCCATGATTTCAGATCTGAACCTATTATGTTTTCATGAATATATGTGTGTTCTTGATCCTATATTGCAAGTCAATAGTCACCTACTATGTGTTATGATCCGGCAACCCCGAAGTGACAATAATCGGGACCACTCCCGGTGATGACCGTAGTTTGAGGAGTTCATGTATTCACTATGTGTTAATGCTTTGGTCCGGTACTCTATTAAAATTAGGCCTTAATATCCCTTAGTTTCCACTAGGACCCAACTGCCATGGGAGGGTAGGACAAAAGATGTCATGCAAGTTCTTTTCCATAAGCACGTATGACGATATTCAGAATACATGCCTACATTACATTGTTGAACTGGAGCTTGTTCTGTGTCACCCTAAGTTATAACTATTACACGAGGAATCGCATCCGACATAATTCTCCATCACCGATCCAATGCCTACGAGCTTTTCACATATTTCTTGTTGCTTATTTACTTTTTCGCTGCTACTGTTACAAAAACTACAAAAACTCTACCGTTACTCTTATTGCTGTTACCACTTCTTCCATATTACCTTGCTACTAAATTACCCTGCTGCAGATACTAAGTTTCCAGGTGTGGTTGAATTGACAACTCAGCTGCTAATACTTAAGAGTATTCTTTGGCTCCCCTTGTGTCGAATCAATAAATTTGGGTTGAATACTTTACCCTCGAAAACTATTGTGATCCCCTACACTTGTGGGTTATCAAGACTATTTTCTGGCAGCGTTGCCGGGGAGCATAGCTATATTCTTTAAGTCACTTGGGATTTATATCTGTTGATCACTATGAAGAATTTGAAGGACTCAAAAACTAAGACCTTTCCCTCAACTACGAGGGGAGGTAAGGAACTGCCATCTAGCTCTGCACTTGATTCACCCTCTGTTATGAGTAAATTTGCGACACCTACTCCTACTATTGAATCTGATATGTCGCTTGTTCTTGATGATGCCACGTCTGCTATGTATGATGAAACTACTTCTATGCTTGATAATACTGTGCCACTAGGTGAATTACTAGATGAACAAATTGCTAAGGTTAGGGAGAATGCAAATATTGAAACTGATAATATAGATGAAAGTGATGATGAAGATTATCCCCCTAGATATGAATTGACTGTTATTACTAAGGGTTATGTTATGGATGAAGAAACTGCTAGAGACTTTCTTGCTTGCAATGATAGATATGATCTTAAGAAATTATTAGCTAAGCTGAAAGAGAAGTCTTTGAATGCTAGAATGAAATATGACCCTGCTTTTGCTACTTCACCTATCTTTGTTACTGATAAGGATTATGATTTCTCTGTTGATCCTGAGTTAATTACTTTGGTTGTATCTGATCCTTTCCATGGCTATGAATCAGAAACTATTGTGGCACATCTTACTAAGTTGAATGATATAGCCACCCTGTTTACTAACAAGGAAAATATTCGTTACTACTATATCCTTAAGTTATTTTCGTTCTCGTTAAAGGGTGATGCTAAGACATGGTTTAATTCTCTTGATCCTCGTTGTGTGCGTAGTCCCCAGGATATGATTTATTACTTCTCTGCTAAATATTTTCCCGCTCATAAGAAACAAGCTGCCTTATGGGAAATATATAATTTTGTGCAAATTGAAGTAGAGAGTCTCCCACAAGCTTGGGGGAGGCTTCTCCAGTTACTCAATGCTTTGCATAATCATCCTCTTCAGAGGAATGGAATACTTGATGTCTTTTATAATGGACTAACCGATGCTTCCAGAGACCACCTGGATAGTTGTGCTGGTTGTGTTTTCAGGGAAAGAACAGTTGATCAAGTTGAATTACTATTGAATAATATGCTGACCAATGAAAATAATTGGACACTTCCTGAACCAGCCCCTAAGCCAACTCCGAAAAAAGGGGAGTTCTATTTCCCAGTCCTGAAGATATGCAAGATGCAAAGAAATCTATGAAAGAAAAAGGTATTAAAGCTGAAGATGTTAAGAATTTACCACCTATTGAAGAAATACATGGTCTTGATAACCCGACATAGGTAGTAAAGGTAAATTCTCTTTATAGATTTGATGAAGGTGATATTCCTCGTTATAAGTCTGCTAGCCAATGCTTAGATGAGTTTGACAATTTTATTGTGAATCAAGAAAACTTCAATGCTTATGTTGGTAGACAACTGTAACGTAATGCTTATATGATTGAACACTTGAGTGATCACATGTATAGAGTTAAAGGTGAATTGAAACTCATTAGTAAACATGCTTCTATGGTTACCACTCAAGTAGAACAATTACTTAAGGCTCAGAATGATTTGCTCAATGAATTAAATAGTAAGAATAATGACTATGTTGTTAGAGTTGCAACCAGAGGGGGTAAAGTGACTCAGGAACATTTGTATCCCGAGGGCCACCCTAAGAAAATTGAGCAAGATTCTCAGAGAGCTAATTTAGATGCACCTAGTTCTTCTAAGAAGAAGAAAAATAAAAATGATAGGACTTTGCATGCTTCTAGTGAACCTGTAGCTGACACACCTGAGAATCCCAATGATATCTCTATTTCTGATGCTGAGACACAATCTGGTAATGAAGATGAACCTAGTAATAATGTTAATGATGATGTTCATGATGATGCTCGACCTAGCAATGATAATGATGTAGAGATTGAACCTGTTGTTGATCTTGAAAACCCACAATCAAAGAATCATCGTTATGATAAGAGAGACTTTGTTGCTAGGAAGCATGGTAAGGAAAGAGAACCATGGGTTGAGAAACCCATGCCTTTTCCTCCTAAACCATCCAAGAAAAAGGATGATGAGGATTTTGAGCGCTTTGCTGAAATGATTAAACCTATCTTTTTGCATATGTGTTTGACTGATATGCTTAAAACAAATCCTTATGCTAAGTATATGAAAGATATCATTACCAACAAAAGAAAGATACCTGAAGTTGAAATTTCCACCATGCTTGCCAATTACACTTTTAAGGGTGGAATACCTAAGAAACTAGGAGATCCAGGAGTACCTGCTATACCTTGCTCCATTAAAGGAAACTATGTTAAAACTGCTTTATGTGATCTTGGAGCCAGTGTTAGTGTTATGCCTCTTTCTTTATATCGTAGACTTCACTTGAGTAAGTTGACACCTACAGAAATATCTTTGCAAATGGCCGATAAATCAACTGCTATACACGTCGGTATTTGCGAGGATGTGCCTGTTGTGGTTGCAAATGTTACTATTCTAACGGACTTTGTTATCCTTGATATTCCCGAGGACAATAGTATGTCTATTATCCTTGGTAGACCCTTTTTGAATACTACAGGGGCTGTTATTGATTGCAACAAAGGCAATGTCACTTTTCATGTCAATGGTAATGAGCATACGGTACACTTCCTGAGGAAACAACCTCAGGTCCACAGTATCAATTATATTGGAAAAATTTCAACTATTACTATTGGAGGCTTTGAATTTCCTCTTCCTACTATCAAGAAGGCATATGATATTCTTATTGTTGGGGACATACATATCCCCATTGAGGTAACCTAGTGTTATTCGAAAATTCTCCAGTTTCATGTTATTCGGAAAGATTTTATTAACAAGACCCGACCAACCTTGTTAATGGATTCCTTTTGATGAGCATGAGATGGGTGAATCTAGATAGCACAACCTTTTGTATCCTCCTCTTACTTTCTGTTAATTAGATTGAATAAAGAAAAAATATTATTTTCTGTCTGTTTCGAGACTTATCCGTGCAATAAAAAATACGCCAAAAATAAAAGTTCTCCAAATGCCCTGGAAATGAAATATGATTTTTTTCTCTAGAATATTTGAGAATATTTGACACAGAGAACACAACAGGGGGAGCCAGCACCTGGCCACGAGGGTCCAGGGCACGCCCACCCTCACTGGGCGCGCCCCTTGCCTCGTGGGCCCCACGTGGCCCCCTCCACTTATTCCTGCACCCACACACTCCTTCTTCCTCCCAAAAAATCACTATCCAGCTCAAGCACGAGTTCTAGCTCATCTTGCTGCCATTTTTTATCTCCTTGCTCAAAGCTCCATTCACAAAACTATTTGGGGAGATTGTTCCTTGGTATGTGACTCCTCCATTGGTCCAATTAGTTTTTGTTCGACTTCTTTATTTATTGCAAATTTTTGCTGCTGTGGTGACCTTGTTCTTGAGCTTGCATGTTAAATTTATTTGGTCCCAAGTAGTTCTAATGCATGATATAGTCTCTAGACACTTGTAGGAGTTGTTGCTATCAATCTTGTTGAGTTTGGTTCACTTTTATTTTGAGTTACTAAAAATTTCAAAAAAAATCACAAAAATGCATACGAAAATCTTCCAAGGTGGTTCCTCAAGGAAGCAAGGACCAAGGCTCGCGATGCGTGAGCCGGACGATGAATTAACGAGGGAAGCTCAAGTGCGGCCTGGTGAATGGCCGTCACATGAATTTATGGTTCGGGCAGGCATTATGGAGGAGTTTGACGCATATGTGCGTAAGGCTGACCTCGAGGGCTTCATGCTAGATAAGTGCCCTCAGTACCATTACTAAACTGATTCCTTTGTGAGAAGGTTTAAATTTACATCTTCACGTAACTCTCACACTGTCCTGTTTGATCTTTATGATAAATCTTATACCATGGACCTGGAAGATTTTGATGATGCTTGTAAGCTCCCTCAGTGGGGCAATATTTGTGAACCTCGCAAATCTGAATATAAAGACTTCCTTGCTAGTATCAATGTGGGGGGATCTAGGGTGATCACACAAGCTACCATAGGAAGCATTCATTTTCCTGTTATTCATTACTTTGCTCTCTTTATTGGTAGATGCATCAATGGTAAAGACGAGGCTTGCCACATGTGCGTCCCGGATCTTAGTGTTCTTAAGAGTGCGGTATTAGGTGATAGACAATATAATTTGGGGGCCATTGTTGCACGTAGGTTACATCATAATGGTTTAAATGGAGATTTATTTGGTGGGATTTATGCCACTCGCATAGCCCATCGTCTTGGTGTGCCTATACATGAAAATGATGCACTATTACCACCTGCCTATTTAGATTATAATACTATGGTCAGCCATCAGTTTATAGAGAGGGATGAAAAATCCCTCCAGTATCGACTAATCTTTGACAGGCGTCACACTGTCCATATTGCTCTCCCTGCTCCTACCTTCTTTGACTTTAAGGCAAAAGGGAGATATATTATAACCAGGGAGGAGGCAAATGAGTATAAGGAGACAATGAGAGCAGCTCGTCTCTAGGATGCAGCTCGCTAGGCAGTAGCCGCTGCATCTCAGTACAACCCCAACTACAACTTTGGATATCCATCAGGCCAATATTGGCCATAGACCAACTAAGGCCAAAAGCCTAAGCTTGGGGGAGTACGTATTTCTCACCGACATTACATTCATGTTCACACACTTATTCCAGTAGTCGGTGCTCACACTCTTTCATTGTACTATCCATGCTAGTTTCATTTCTTTTCTTTGTCTTTTTCTTGTGAGTCAGAAAAACCTTACGAAAAACGAAACAAAAATTAGTTCTAGCTTTTAGCTAGTTTACTTTCCATGCGTGTAGCACTAGTAATTAAAAGAAAACCCAAAAAGATTTCTCGTTCTTCTTTTGCTTGTTGGGAGCATTCCCGTGTAAATAGTTTGTTTTCTTTCTTTGGGGGCAAGAAGAGAAGACCATGATGAAAATGTTCAGTGGCTCTCATATGCTTTATTGATGATTTAACCTTGAGCCATATTACTTTGTCTTCTCTCTTGTATTAAATGCTCGCAGATTCCAGCTTAGTCCAATGCACGTGCACTATTATTATTATCCACACCGTTCAGTCGTGTGAGTGAAAGACAATAATGATAATATATGATGAACTAATTGAGATGAGAAAAGCTGGTATGAACTCAAACTCTCTTGTTTTTGTAAATATGATAGTTCGTTATTCCTGATTCAACCTATTATGAATGAAACATGCTTCCAATGACAATTAGAGATCATAGCTGCTCATGCCATGCTTAATTATCTAGGAGTTTATAATGGTCTATCTTGCATGCCAACATGATATTAAAATGGTTGTGATGTGGTATGATAGGGTGGTATCCTCCTTTGAACGATTCAAGTGGTCTGACTTGGCACATGTTCATGCATGTAGTTGAAACAAAATCAACATAGCCTCCATGATATTTATGTTCATGGTGATTTATATCCTACTCATGCTTGCATTCATTGTTGATTAATTTTAATGCATGTTCATGACTGTTGTCGCTCTCTAGCTGGTCGCTTCCCAGTCTCTTTCTAGCCTTCACCTGTACTAAGCGGGAATACTGCTTGTGCATCCACTTCCATAAACCCCAAAGTCATTCCACATGAGTCCACCATACCTTCCTATATGCGGTATATACCTGCCGCTCGAACTAAATTTGTATGTGCCAAACATTAAACCTTCAAATAAAATTATGTTTTGTATGGTCGAACAACTCATGTATCAACTAGGGTTGTCTATATCTTCCATGCTAGGTGGGTTATTCTCACGATGCGTGGACTCTGGTCATCATTCATGAGAAAATGACTGGTAACCGGGATGCCCAGTCCCATGCTCAAATCATAATAATTAAACAAAAACTCCCCCAGGGCTGTTGCTGATTTGGACGGTACCCGTTGTTTCGGGCTAGCCGTGGAGTGTGCTTGTTGGTGGTTGGGGGAGTATAAACTTTACCATGCTGTTTGGGAACCGCCTATAATGTGTGTAGCATGGAAGATATCGAGATTCTTGGTTGTTATGTTGACAATGATAGTATACCGCTCAAAATATTATTCACCTCTATTTCAAAATCGAGCTCTGGCACCTCTACAAATCCATGCTTCCCTCTTCGAAGGGCATATCTATTTACTTTTATGTTGCGTCATCATCCTCTTATTAAAGAGCACCAATTGGAGAGCACCGCAGTCATTTGCATGTATTGCTATTAATTCGCAATGAGTATGATTGTGACTGGATCTCTTTTACCATGAATTACAATGTCTAGTCAGTCCTCGATCTTTAAAGGTGCTCTGCATTTATGTTTTGCGGTCTCAGAAAGGTCTAGTGAGATACCATCTTGTTATATCATATAATGATTGTTTTGAGAAAGTGTTGTCATCCGAGGTTTATTGTTATAGCTCGCTAGTTGATTATGCCATTGATATGAGTAGACATGAGACCTGAAAGTTATTGTGAATATGGTTAGTTCATGATCTTTGCTGAAAACTTGAATGCTGGCTTTACATATTTACAACAACAAGAGCAAACAGAGTTTGTCAAAGTTTTTCTTTATCACTTTCAGTTTATCAACTGAATTGCTTGAGGACAAGCAAAGGTTTAAGCTTGGGGGAGTTGATACGTCTCCAACGTATCTACTTTTCCAAACACTTTTGCCCTTGTTTTGGACTCTAACTTGCATGATTTGAATGGAACTAACCCGGACTGACGTTGCTTTCAGCAGAACTGCCATGGTGTTATTTTCGTGCGGAAATAAAAGTTCTCAGAATGACCTGAAATTCAACGGAGAATTATTTTGGAATATATATAAAAATATCTGCGGAAAGAACCAAGCCAGGGGGCCCACACCCTGTCCACGAGAATGGGGGCGTGCCCCCTGCCTCGTGGGCCCCCTGTTGCTCCACCGACGTCTACCCCGACTCCATATATTCACTTTCGGGGAGAAAAAAAACAGAGATGAAGAATTATCGCATTTTATGATACGGAGCTGCCGCCAAGCCGTAATCTCTCTTGGGAGGGCTGATCTGGAGTCTGTTCGGGGCTTCGGAGAGGGGAGACCGTCGCCATCGTCATCATCAACCTTCCTCCATCTCCAATTCCATGATGCTCACCGCCGTGTGTGAGTAATCTGATCGTAGGCTTGCTGGATGGTGATGGGTTGGATGAGATTTACCATGTAATCGATTTAGTTTTGTTAGGGTTTGATCCCTAGTATCCACTATGTTCTAAGATTGATGTTGCTATGACTCTGCCATGCTTAATGCTTGTCACTAGGGCCTGAGTGCCATGATTTGAGATCAGAACATATTATGTTTTCATGAATATATGTGTGTTCTTGATCCTATCTTGCAAGTCAATAGTCACCTACTATGTGTTATGATCCGGCAACCCCGAAGTGATAATAGTCAGGACCACTCCCAGTGATGACCGTAGTTTGAGGAGTTCATATATTCACTATGTGTTAATGCTTTGGACCGGTACTCTATTATAAGGAGGCCTTAATATCCCTTAGTTTCCACTAGTACCCCGCGGCCACGGGAGGGTAGGACAAAAGATGTCATGCAAGTTCTTTTCCATAAGCATGTATGAGTATATTCGGAATACATGGCTACATTACATTGATGAACTGGAGCTAGTTCTGTGTCACCCTAGGTTATAACTATTACATGAGGAATCGCATCCGACATAATTCTCCATTACCGACCCAATGCCTAGGAGCTTTTCACATATTGCTTGTTTCTTATTTACTTTTCCGCTGCTACTGTTACAAAAACTACAAAAACACTACCGTTACTTTTATTGCTATTACCACTACTTCCATATTACATTGCTACTAAGTTACCTTGCTGCAGATACTAAGTTTCCAGGTGTGGTTAAATTGACAACTCAGCTGCTAATACTCAAGAGTATTCTTTGGCTCCCCTTGTGTCGAATAAATAAATTTGGGTTGAATACTTTACCCTCGAAAACTGTTGCGATCCCCTACACTTGTGGGTTATCAGGAATCACCCCAAGAATGGATCATGTATTTTGATGGTGCTTTTTCACTTCAAGGTGCATGGGCTAGCGTGCTTCTCGTTGCACCCTCCGAGAAGCACTTGAAGTATGTCGTCCAAATGCACTTTGCCCGGGAAGAAGCCACCAACAATACAGCTAAGTATGAAGGGCTCCTTGCCGGGCTCAGGATTGCATCAGAATTGCGAATTAAGAGGCTGATCATACGAGGAGATTCACAGCTTGTGGTGAGACAAGTCAACAAAGATTATAGAAGCCCATTGATGAAACACACGTCGAGGAAGTGAGGAGATTGGAGGAGCACTTTGATGCGTTGCAAACAGAGCACGTACCCCGTGCGGAAAATAACATAGCTGATCACCTGTCAAAGTGTGATGCGCAGAAGCTTCATGTGGAACCAGGAACTTTTGTTCTCCGTCTCTCTCCGCCCTCCGTATCAGCAGCCACAATGGCCCGGAAAAGGAGAAAGCTGGACTATGGTAAGCCTCTCCCGGTAGAGCGATCCGCTCCCGGCAGAGACCCTGCTGGAAACAACTCCTCACAGCCTGCCGGACCACCCCCTCCTTCCGAGCCCAAGGGCCCCGTGCAGCAGAGGAGGTGCCGTTACTCCTTGTTGCTGAGCTTTAGGCTCCAACTTGGGCAAGGCACATTGTCCACTTCCTCCAAACTGGAGAACTCCCTAGCAACCAAGATGAAGCTGATAAAGTAGCCCGAAGGGACAGTATGTATCAGTTCATCGATGACACTCTATACAGAAGGAGGCCCAACTGTGTGAAATTGAAGTGTGTTTCCCGGGTGGATGGAAAGGAACTGATGGCTGAAATTCATAGAGGAATGTGCGGCTCACACCTTGGATCAAGGGACTTAGTTGGGAAAGCATTTCAACAAGGATTCTATTGGCCCAAAGCCCTCCAAGATGATGTCGAGCTTGTCACGACATGTGAAGCCTGTCAGTTCTATTCCAAGAGAACACACCTGCCTGCCAAAGCTCATCAGACTATCCCTCTCTCATGGCCATTTTCGGTCTGGGGGCTCGATATTCTCGGCCCCTTACCCCGAGCAATGGGGGGCTTTGAATACTTGTTTGTTGCCATCGACAAGTTTACAAAGTGGCTGGAAGTGACTGCCATGAGAAAGGTGACTGCCCTGTCAGCTATCAAGTTCATGAAAGAATTGGTGTGTCATTTTGGAGTTCCGGCAAGGATCATCACTGAGAATGGCACCCAGTTCACGAGCCATGCCTTCATGCAATATGTTCATACCCTCGGATGCAAGATCTCATTCGCTTCTGTGGTACATCCCCGGAGCAATGGACGAGCTGAGAGGGCGAATGCTGAAGTGCTTCGTGGACTCAAGACAAGAACCTTTGATACGCTGCGGAAGCATGGTAGGCGGTGGATCGAGGAGCTACTGGTAGTTCTCTGGTCCCTCAGAACAACACCAAACCGAGCTACCGGGCAGACTCCCTTCTCCCTGGTCTACGGGGCGGAAGCAGTTATACCCACGGAACTCATTTATGGGTCTCCTAGAGTGCTTGCCAACGATGAAGTAGCGCAAGATTAGCACTGGCGTGACGCCACTATGCTACTCGAAGAGAACCGTCTCCGGGCTGCTACGTGTGTTGCACGCTATCAGCAAGCCGTGCATCCCTATCATAGCCACATGGTTCATGCCCGGTGTTTTGAGGAAGGTGACCTTGTCCTTAGGCGCGTTCAGTCCGCCAAGGGTACAGACAAGTTGTCACCGAAGTGGGAAGGCCATTACCGGGTGGTATGAGTCACCAGACCCGGCACAGTCCGTCTGGAGATCAGAGATGGCACTCAATGGCAAAACTCATGGAATATTGAGCGTCTCCGTAATTACTACCCGTAAGGTGGGAGGCTGCCGGGCACCGCCCAGTAGCCACCCTTTTGTACAAGCCTTGCCTCAGTTGCATGTAACCCCTCGTACAAAGTCGGGGCAATGACCCCGTGCAAGAGAAAATGAAGAAGCGCTGTAGGGGGGCCCAACTAAGACTGCATGCATGCACAAGCACACCAAGATCACTGCAGTAGCATATGCATATAGATAGGATTGCAACCTGCATTCATTCTCATCTACATGGAGTTGCAGGTTCCTGCCGCGAACTTGGCTCTGACAAAGGACGAGAAGATTGCACGGTACGACGATCCCCGACAAGCCAGACGGATAAGTTTATCTCTTGTCCATTAGTGTTTTGTAAATCTATAACTTTGCAAGAGAAAACCTCGCCCCTCTCTTTTTGAAACTTAGGTGCTCCCATCCTTGACTCGAACGCTGCTTCGGTCGGGATGGTCGCAGTAGCCTTTGGTAAAAAGGAGTTGGCGGGGGGCTGGCCCCTCTGTCTGTTCCCCGACATACATGGCTCCCCGGCAGACGAAGAGGGTGCCGGCAGGATATCTTGCCGGGGAAAACTCATTTATTTACATTAAAGAGGCATTCCACCTCTGCATGGATGTACACACGCACGGGTTCCCGACAAGTTTCATCCTTTTCATTCACATGTTGATACAAGTACAAGCATTACATATCACAAAGATGGACTGGAGGGATTACATTATTTAAATTGAAATTTGGCATTTGCCTGCAAGTTTAAGACTGAAAAAAGATAAGTGCCCCGTAATGCCTTTGCTCTTGTCTGTCTCCTCCAGGACAAAGTCGAAGAAGCTAGAGGGGAAGGGGACAAACGGAGCACTCAGGCGGTGGTGGCGGTGAAGGGATCAGCAACAGTGATTCCCCCCATCACCGCCACCAGGGCCAGCAAAGTCACGATAGGGTGGACAAAACTACAATCCATGAGGAAGCCTGCCAGAGAACCCAGCGGAAGGCCACTAGAAGAGGGAAGAGGAGTGCCGAGGAGGAAGTGAAGAGTTGGAGCAAGACGGCGGGCCACTAGTGTGAGTACAAGGACACCAGTGCCGCTGTATCCCACCCTGAGGACGCCGCCACCCATCTCGGCGGGCAGGAAGAAGCTCCCTTCCTCTGCAACAGCCTCGGCTCCGATGGAAGGAGCAGTGCTGGGGGTGCCAACATCCCCGGGTGCTGCGCTCCGGGATGGCATCCACACCCCCAGGGACCTTAGCAACAAGAGGGCAGGCTCCATCGGTCCGTAACTGAGACCGACGCATGTCCTGAGGCAACCGCTTCGATTGAAGGAGGCAGATGCGTCACCATATGGATGCCAGACGTCGCTTTGCTTTTCCTGAACATACCAGCTACCGCGCGGTGTCTCACCAAGGACCAGGCTCACTCCCCGGACACCAGCACCAGCATGAGGCAACAACAGCCTCAAACAGAAGCCCAAGGGCTGGCCTCGAGATCCTCTCTTCGACATCACCAAAGGAAGCAGAGAACAAGAGAGGAAGAAGAACAAGAAGGCAAATATGGATGACTCCACTCCCTTCCGCCCCTCCTTTTATAGGCAGGGCAAGGAGAGGAGCCGGTCCATCAATGGGTGACCGCCATCCTTCTCCGCCAATTCTACGCGGGCGGGCCCACTCCACGGCACTCCTCCGCGCCACGTGCCTCCATTACCTACCCCGCGTGATGCATGCAGCGTACATGGATAAGGATAAGGATGTGCAGTGGGAATAGTAAATTGGCGGTTTCCACCCCATGCATTAAAGTCATTCACGGGCGTCACTATAGCAGCCCCGCCACTATTGGTTTTACATAAATGCACGAGGGAATTGGAAACCGCCACCGAAATCAAGACAAATGAAGCAACAAAGGAAATCTCAAGGGGGCCAACCCCTTGAGCAATCATGCATGTGCACTTATTAGGCCCTACTCCGACTACGCTCAGCAGTGCGCTCAAGGCAGGCCCGGTGGTTTATGTCGGTGCAACAAACGCTGGGTCTGTTGCCCAACTATGCACAGACACAAGACCAAGGATGAAGCACAAGAGCAAGACTAGGATTGAAGGACCAAGAGATTAGAAGAACCAACACGCAGCCAGAGAGACCAAGGTCAACCCGGAAGAACGAGATATCGACAAGAAGAGAGCCTCCCTTGCCGGGCAGACGAGCCCGGCAAGGGGCAAGGCCACCACCAGAAATAAGCTATCAGAGACTCCCCGGAAGGGCCTGCCGGGGGCCGCGGGGGGTAAACCGCCCCACCAATCCAAGCATGACCCACGTTGTTAATCAGTGTGGTGTCAAGCCGTGGAGTGATTAAGTGGCAGCCATTCGCCACATGACAGTCATTCCCTATAGAAGAAACCCACAAAGGACACCCGTCCCACGACATGTCAAAGAAGCAGATGTAGAGCTGGCGAGACAGCCCGGCGAGCCTTGCCGTGCGACCAGCGATGTGAAACTAAGCGGTGCACTTAATGCGCCCTGTCAGCGTGCAGAGTTAGGTATGATAGCACTGTTCATTGTCATATCAGCTGGTAATGGTCATTTTGCCACTGTGGTGACCCCTTAATCTATAAAAGGAGGCCCATGGCACCCATAGGAGGGGTTGGAAAGTTGATGAACCCAAGCCACCATACGGGCGTAGTCGCTGCGGCCCTGAGGCATGTCTTGCCGGGCGAGTGTACTACGCACCACCACATTCATTCCACCAACAATCCACCAAAGCAAGACTAGGGTCTTATGCCTCGTGGCGGCCCGAACCTGGGTAAATTGATTGTGTGCTCTCTGTCGCGCTGCCGTGCACCGTTCTTCTCTTTGTGCAATGTGCCGTCCCCCCGCCGAACCAGCAAGGGGCTGCCCGGTCCCATAGGTGGCCGCGGATATCCCGTGACACATTTCTTCCTCTTGTAGCTCCCTAGGACCATCAGTTCCAACGAATGGAGCAGGTTGGCTGAAGATCTATCTGCTCGTTGTCACCATCAATCTCCATGCATGAAGCTAGTTGCGTTTGAATCTGTGGACAGTGGGAGGAAGTTTCTGGCATGTGCAGAGAAGGTTAGACCCTCTTTCGTTGTTACAAATCATTTGTTAGATGTGATTCAGACACTGTCACGATCCCAACCCATTCATACCACACCTTCAACCAAACACATCCTAAGACAGCGTCACAGTTTGTACCCAGTATCTAAAATTGTTGCCATCTCATCAGCGGTGCCATTAGAAAATTATTTGGCACCGTTTCAGCAGTTTGTGTAGACAACTTTGGTCCACACATCCGAGCAGCTAAGCAGTAAAATACTAAATCTTTATGGCACGAAGGAACTAGGCATCGGAGCAACTAGGTGCTCCAGAGTCCGGGTCCCTCATTTTTTTCCGCTGCATGGGCTCGCCAGTGCAGGGCACCGGTGCGAGATGTAGCGACAGTTGTCTTTACACCAGTTTTAGCATACATAGTGGACGACCTTAGTGCTATTAGTTCTATATTACTAAATTTGTAGATGTACACACCTTTTAGTATCAATTTGCTGTCATCCAAACACTGTCGCTATGTTGTTCCAGTTATATTTACCTTCCTCATGAAATGTTCAATTTGTTATTTATTGTACATGATTAAGAACTTGTAGTGTTGTTGTAGTTAATTATAGCTTCTAATGTTTCAGAATTTAGTTGTTGTCTCAGTAGCAATTAATTCATTTGAACATTGATCTTTTTGAGAAGATATGTCATAATTAACCTGTTTCTTCAGTTTTTTAAATAAGCATTGGTGATTTTCTATGTTGCTATAACCCATTTCCCCTACAATTGTTACTAGTCGAGTTTTAGATATTATAGGATGCACGGAAGTATTCTTACTTGGAGTGGGTTGATCAAGAGTGGCCACAGTCTTTGAAGATGTGCCTAGCAAAGCTCTGGAGCATGTATGAGGAAGAGAACAGAGGTAGGCTTAGAGAAAGTGTTGTCAACACTGAAGAATATTTGAAGATGCAGATAAAAAGAGGAAGGTGGAGAATGAGCTCAGATTTTTTAAATCAGACTTTGCTAAGATGGTGTTGGCGAAGGAGGAGGCACTTTCTCAGTTGGCCAATGCAAAACAGGTTCTTACTAAACTGAAAGCAGAGGTGGTAAGACGAGCCTAGATGATCTCGATTAGGGAAATGAATTATTGTTCTAATATTGTTCTTATGAAGTTGAACTAGCTATATGTGGTACTGTGCTATTTTCAGGTAGCTATCATACTGCGATGTTAAAATATATTTATGTGCCTGATATGAAATTGGCAAACCGTTTTTTTATATGAAATGTGAATTTGCGTAATACTGGAATTATTAATTGTAAACTATTAAACTTGCTAAATGTGTCATGGAACTATACAAACGGTTCTAGCAGTAAAAGCGCTTGTGATGAATATCCCAATGCCACACAATTTTCTTCATCAAATCGTGTGTGATGTAGTTGACAAAACCAAATGGTTAACCAAGGCAGAGCGTGTGTGATAGTAACACCTATCACACATGAGCCTATAAATAAACCTGTGTGGGATGAACATACGAACGGAAACGTTTTCCATGGATTGACTGTGCGGGATGTACATATGAACGGAAACATTTTCCCTGGATTGACCGTGTGGGATGTACATTCGAACGGAAACATTTTCCCTGGATTGACTGTGTGGGGTATACATACGAACAGAAACGTTTTCCCTGGATTGACTGTGTGGGATGTACATAAGAACGAAAATGTATTCCTGGGATTGACCGTGTGTGATATACATATGAACGGAAATGTTTTTCTGGGATTCACCGTGTGGGGTGTACATACGAACGGAAATGATTGGGTTTCGATGCCTCGCCCGATCGCACACAAGCTCATTTTGCCCTAGCTTGTGCGCCAGGAGGGCCTATCCCCGACATTTTCTGGGTCGTGTGGGAAGGACCCCTATCGCCCACACTCACTTGGGGATGGTTCCAAATGCCGTCACGGAAGGGGTTAAAAACCGTTTGCGTAGCACCGACACGTACTAATGGAATTAACCCCCGAAGATTTATTGCTGACGTGAAGCAATTGGTTCGGAGATTCTGTCCGAAGAATATTTGCTGCAGCAAATGGAAGTTGAAGACTAAGTGAAGATGTACTATTCATTTCGTTGTTCTACTTTCATTTATATGATTCATAGGACCTCCGTACTATTAAGAGGGGTATAGGTTCTCGAAGCTTAGATCCGCTGTGATGCTTAGCCCAAAACCTATGAAAGATGGAGAGAAATCTCTTTATGCTCTGACTGATTACCTAGAGCAGTAGCCGTTGTTCTTCGTGCCACAGGAGATATCTTTCGCACTGGGGAGTTAGCTTTACTTGCTCTTCAAGTAATGTTACCGTTGTGCTCAAATTTCCGACCGTTGGACTCGTGTCATTCCACTACAACAGGAACCCCCCTTTAGCAACACAATGATGTGTTGTCCTTTGTCCATATAAGCGTTGTTAGGGTCTACACCAACAGATTTATATGTGTTGTTGTAGGTGGCGTTGGAAGGGTCTACAACAACATATATAGATCCGTTGGTAATCTTAAGAATAATATGTTGCAAGGCAACAACAGATTCATGCAACACCTTATATGCGTTGTTGTTTGCACAATAGAGTAACCTCAATATATAATTATTTATCATTTATAACAGCCTCCATATATAATATTTTATAACGACAGGTAGCAATACAAGGCACAGCTTCGGTAAAATTTGAGAGAGTAGAAATGAATCTGACACATTTATTTAAGTGCACAGTCTGTTACATTGCAATGCAAATATTATCCATTAGGAGTACATAACTTTCTCAAAAATACATTTCATATGATATAAAATTTCTAAACATTCATAGAATTGACTTCGACTCTCGTCCAAGTACCAAGCATCAACATACATGGCTTGTTTCCTTACGCCCATGCCAGCCCTACCAAAGCTAGGCTTACCAAATGTTTGCCAGACAAATTCGTGCCACCATTTCGCCAAGAATTCATATAGGGGTTGTTTGTCTTGCGTCCATGTCAGGCCTACCAAAGCTAGGCTCGCCAAATATTTGGCAAACAAATTCGCCATTGCCGTCTCACCAAGAGTTGGAGCGGAAAACTCAACGCGAGACCAAAATGTTGATGTCCATACAAACGCTGGTCAACACACTTCACCATAATTTGGCTCGGCGGCTCTCGGCTTTTGAAACAAACAGACCCATATTCTCCAAGGATCCAAGCAACCATGTATAGTATTATTCAACTTCTCAATCTACAATGAAAAAAACCTATTTAGGCATATATTTGAAATTTGAATTTTATAAATATACATGCTATGAGTTGTACCTAAAGGACCCATATAAATATTACAAGTGTGCATGAAAAGATCGTTTTGAGAAAAATACAAGCTTATGTATGTCTGACAAATAACATAGGACATGCTAGCTCCATCCTGAATTACTTGTCTTAGATTTTTATAGATACGAATGTATCTATATATACATTTTAGTGTTAGATCCATCCGTATCTAGACAAATTTAAGACAAGTAATTTGGGACGGAGATAATATTAAAAAACCAAGTATCTCTGACAATTCTAGTGTGTATGTTCACTGTGAACAACCATCAACATGCATGTACTACTAACAATTATCCAAGATTATATTATATTAACAATGACATGAATTCAGCAACAAACTATTAGATAAAAATATCAACTACACAAAGTTGAATAATTATATTTTCGAAAGGTCTCTGCACTAATTAGTTTTGTGCTCGCATAGTAATCATGTTTGGTATGGTGTATCAGGAGAAACAAACTCAATGCCAATAGCTCAAAAATCATTAAATAATCTACCTTACGCAAAACTTCATACTTACCTGAGAACTACAGTGTTACACCTTAGAATTTCTCAATCAATGAATCAAAATTGTTAGAACCTGTAGAAATTTGATCTATGTCACCACACATATTGATCTTTGTCACCACGCAGCCGTCTAAGCATGTATCATTTGTCCTGTCATCAAATAAATGATCATCATTACCTATATGAATGTACAAAATATGGGAGTGGACAAAATCTAAGACTGTATAAATAGATATATGTTGCCACACTTAACTAGCACAGACTCGCTGGGCCAGTTAGTGTAAAAATTGAGGATATGGAATAAATAAGAATGCTACATCATGAGGAGAAGAAAACTAAACTAAAACCTTAGTGGTCTTCTGAACCAGGGGAGGGTGTATCATGAAATGAATGGGTTGCCCCACTTTCTCCGACATTGTACTGAGCTGTACATATCCATCTGTCCCTGAAAATGCACTCCATCAAATCAAGTAAATCCCTTGCACAATCATGCAAGGCAAGCTAAATATTTTACCACAATCTTATCTATTTGCGCATCTAGTTTGAAACCTGAGCTGTAGGAGTATTTAGAGACTAACGACTGTTAGCTAACATTTCGCACGCACAGAAAATGCAAGGGAAAAAATATCACATGATGATATACAGGTGGAAAATATATATAGATACATTCAACACAAATCTTATTGGTGGCCTGGTAAGTTTTCCTACTAACCTGCTTGTCATGGGGTAGTGCAACTCCAGCACGTAAGTGAGTGGCAGAGCTAGATTTCATGGTATGACAACCTGAAGCCAATGCCGAGGCAGCCTGAAGCTCCTACATATCCTACGGAACATGGATGATGATGTCAATAGAGTTCATCATAGGTTCAATGCATGTTTTATCTTGAAAATAGGGGTAAAAGGATTAGCAGCTGAATCACACCTGCATTACGGGCCTAAAAGGTAATTTGTTTCAGATCTAACATACAATTCAGATTAACCATCAAGAAAAGGTAGCCGGGGCAGCGCAACATTGTCATGCTCTAAGGTTAAGAATGAATCACTTGTATATATAACATGAAGGTACGGTTACAAGCCTTGGTGTGGAGCACGATTCATCCATGTGTGGTCTGAATTAACAAATAGGCTACTAGTACATTATCATTGTTGCTTGTTTGCATGAAGGTGAACATGTGTTATAGCCAAAACCTGTGATGCCAGTACTTTGAAGTTGCAAATAAGTTTTTCCACAATGTGGTCTTAAATACTCTTTAGGCCCTGATTGGATCGTCGTTTCACAGCGATATATATGCTTATAAAATATACAGACCTCCGTCCGTCGTTCTTTTTCCAGGTGGAAATCACGTTGTGGCATGTAAAATACACCTGTAAAATAAATACCGGTGTAAAATGTTACAGGCATACCAGGCGGATCCTTAATAAACAGTTATATGCTAGTTGTAGCTATGTTGGAACATCTATCATATTGATTACGGCAAAAATAGAAGGATTCAGAGGAATCGAACATGTCCCTCAAGAAGTCAATATGTGTGTTGTTATCGATGGTGTGATGTTGCTGCCTCCACCTCCTCCTCCCTCTCTACGTCGTCGACGGCTCTGGGATCCGTTTCTCCCAGAGTCAAGTGATGCGCTCATGAATTGGGGGACCTTGTGGCGACCGATGGTGGTCCATGCGGCTGGTTCGCGGCAGCATCTGTGGCATAGAGGTGGATCCTCCTGGGTGCCTGCTTGCATCGAAGAGGTGGAGGCGGTGTCCGGTAGTGCAGGGAGCTGTTGCTCGCGTGTGGGCTCGGGTCCAGATCTGACTGCGGCAGTTCGGCGGCGACGGCTGCTCGGCGCAGGCATAGCGCCCCGTTGCAGGCCTACAGCCATCGTGGAGGCCAGGGGGTCGCGGTGGGGCTGGCTTATGGTGGCGCTAGCAGGTGGTCGTCAAAAAGAATTTGTATGTGGCGGCGGGCCGACGGCAGAGTCGTGGTGATGGAAGTTGGGGTGAGAGAGAGAGCGAGAGAAATCAGGTGAGAGGGAGATGGTGGATAGAAAGTTTTGCTCCCTTCTTTTTACTTGGCACGTGATTTTTTTGGTTGAGTTCTTGGCGCGTGATATTTGGACGGACGAGGAGGTGGAGGTGGTACCGGGAGGTTACTATGTGCGGGAAGTGTGGGTGGGTGAGCAAACAACGCATGTTATCATATCGTTGGTACATTTAACGCATGTTATCATATCGTTGGTACATTTGTGTTGGTATAGGGGGTCTTTGTTGTAGTGATTCGGCCATCGGCTTCTCCACATGTCCAATTTGGTCATTTCCATTCCGGGAAGGCTCCTGCTATAAATAGCCACCCCGCTCCAACGTTGTTCGTTGGCTGCTCCGCTTAAGTTTTCTGAGAAGATTGACTGAGCATCCCCTCTCCGAGTGATTTTGTGTAAGATCCACCAAGAGAAAAATCAAGAGACCAAACTTAGATAGTGGTTTAGCATCACATTAGTTCTGAGTGAGAGTTCTCGTACCTATTACTCTTGAGAGCTGCACACTCTCTAGACGGATAGGTTTTGCTCGAGTGTTGAAGAGTTGTTGTCTTCACCGAGCTAGATCTTCAGCAACCAATAGTGATTGTGGTTCGCAAAGGTCGACCGAAGGTTTGGAGATCACCGACAAGTATCTACCACGAGTGAAATCAACTGGATTAAAATCAGCTCCGAGTTGAAGGAGAATAGGGCGAAGACAATTTATATTCCGTGTTAAGTCACAACCCCTCCAACCAGACGTAATCCTTTGCTAGAATGGAGAACTAGTCTACCAAATCCTCCTATCGCCATCGAGCACCACTGGTTCAATCTACTTTACTACATTACTTTCAACAGTTTACTTTCATCCTCTATGGTGATAGTTTACCTGATCATTCTTTGCTTGTTGTAAATCTTTCGGTCATATCTTTTCTGTCATCCCAATTGTCATTGTTCACTAATTACTCAGTATCAATATCATCACTCAGTTTGGTGATACCAGTCATTAATGTTGTTCTTCGCTCTGATCATGTTTAAACTGTCATGCTTGTCACTGTGTTGATCTCTTTCACTTCGTTTTGGTTATCCCTCGTGTTTATCTTTCGTGTCTCTTACCTAGTTTTCTCTCTATGATACAGTTCCTATTAGCCTACTGCATTACCATCATTATTGCTAAGCCTTTGATATATTATACCCTTGCTACCATTGCATCATACATCGATACTTGTGTTCCTTCTTAACGTGCATGATTGAATTCTTATCTACCGAATCTTATTTCCATTGCTGTGATTGTGATCATTTCAAAACATTCGAAAGAATTTTTAAATCTCCTATTCACTCCGTATGGTCAATATACTCTCGGTCCTAACAATTTGTATCAGACCGGTACTCCCTGTCTCTGCTTATTAAAGGTCTAACAACCTTGGAGTTTCGAGTATGACATATGCAGGTAGATCTTCTCACTCTAAAAGGTTTTCTATCTTCGATGGAAATTTCTATCTCTACTAGAAAGAAAGAATGAGAATCTGACTTCAATCCATTGACATAGATCTTTGGCAGATTGTGGAGACTGGATACACTATTCAACGCCCTAATGCTCGCAATGCTGATGACAAATTCAACATGCGGTTGAATGCTCAAGCAAAATATATTATATGTGGAAGTATCTCAAAAGACATCTTCATTCGATTACGAGAGCTTGACACGGCGAAGCTAATCTGGGATGCCATCAAGAATGTGCATGAAGAATTCATTGCTAGAACAGATTCTCACACTGAAATGCTTCATGCCATGTTTGCTGGTTTTAGAAGGGTTCATAAGGAAAGCGCTATGGAACTAACAGATCGGTTGACAAATATAGTTGAAAGACTTCATCAACGAGGAGTAATTGATATCACTGATAGAGAAGTGGTCGACAAACTACTAAGTGCACTTTATGCCTCCTTCGATCCCATGGTAGCTGAAATCAAGCAAAGACTAGACTATGAAGAACTTCACTATGTAGAGGTCATGTTGTTGTTATCTATTCACAAAGAAAAGATGGAACTGGAGAATGCTGATAAAAAATCTTCTTTGGGAAATTAAGGAGAAATACTCTGACACTATGGCAGTTCACAAGAAGAAGAAGATATCAAGAATGAACACTCTATCACAAGGGAACTAGAATTTCTTACAGAAAGGCTAACTGATCATAGAAGGCATAATATGTGTCTCAGAAATGATGATGAATTTGACCCGAATCATCAAGAAATTTACCGCCGATACAAATGAGGTGCTTCAAGTGCAAACAATTTGGTCACCTCATTGCAGATTGTCCTTCCCGAAAAGGAAAACCTAGCAACATAGGGAAATATCTTCACTACAATGGATTCACTCGAACGAATCGTGATGCTAAGCTCCCATAGAAAAATGAGTCTTCTTCATCTTCTTCGATGAGACCAGTCACTAACGCACAAACTAGAGATACCATTGAACCCAATATGAAGAAAATATCGCAGCTGAATAGAGTATGTGTTGGTATGAACTTTGAAACTGAAGATGAGGCAACCGAATCAATATCAGAAGATGAAGAGCTACACAGACTGATAGGAAGAAGCAATGCTTTCATTGCCTATGAGTCATATGAGAAATCTCTCGAATATGATACCGATGATGATTCTTCAAGTGATGATGAACCAATCACATTCTGTCTCATGGCAAAAACTTCTAAGGATCAGGTATCGGCAAAATACCGAAAATCTATGAATGAATATTCTCCTCAACACATTGCCTATGCTAAACTGGTTAAGATTGCCAAATCTCAACAAGCTGAGTTTGAAAGACTTGAGAACAATCTTAGGAAAACCGAAGGATTACTAGTCGAAGAGATGGAGAAGAATCAAAACTTGATCGAAAAGCATGATGCTTTTTCTTCAACCATTGACTATCTTTCATACGGATATGATTCACTTACAACTGACTATGAGATTTTAACAGATGAACTCCTTAACATGAATGAAGAACTCATAACACTGAAAGAGTCTCATAACGAGCTTGCGAAATAAAAAGCTTCTCTCTTCGCCGAGCAATCTACATGTGTTCTTGATAAATTTGTGCCTCCTTGCTTACAATGTCTAGAACGTCGCGATATTGATTACACTGCTGAAAATCTACTGCTTTCATAAAAAAGCTGTAACAACTACGAAAGATATCTCTAACCCCTCTTCCAAATAATTTGTTGCTATCACTGATGAAAATTGTAGATTAAAGAGCTTTCTGGACACAGGAATGCTTAAGAGTCTCAAAGGACATCAAACTCTTTGTGATGTACCCAAGAAGTCTATACTGCATAGAAATCCTCGCATGGAAGGATTGGGTTCTGAAAGAAAACTTAACTTCAATGGAACCTACTAGACTCCCGAGCAATATCCTTGAACAAGTTGGCTTCTTGCCAAAAGTAAAACTCTTAAACCTAAAAGTCTGTCTGGATATAACACTCCCATCTCTGTTGTTTCTGATGACCCTGATGACTCAAACTAATAATTCCTCAAACAACCGAATGGTAAGGTCTTTGCTCGATATGTTGGAACAAACTGCAGGTCTGGTTCACCGAAGAAGGAAATTTGGGTGAAGAAGTGCATCATTGATAAATTATCTTTCACTCCTAACTTGAACATGCAGAGTGTTTCTCTTCGAGGAAACAATTATCATTCGCAGACTGGTGTTGAAACTTCCTCGAATGGATATCGGTCAAACGCTTGACAGAAGGAGTACATGCATACCTCCAAAAATCATTACGTTTATGTCTCTGGAAATAACTTCAATGCATATTCATATGATTACTCTCGTAATGCATAGGTGATCTACATATCTCACCGAAGAAGTGTTCCTGCTTAGACTAAGAAAATGAGATCCCCGTTCTCCACGCAAGTGTGGGTTGCGAAAAAGAACTAACCCTTCATGCAGGATTTATCTCAGGAACTCTTCTCGTTTTTTCTTAGCCCTGAGATCTCTATTGTTGGTGCTATTCTCGTTCACTTTCTTTGTTTCCTAGCTACTGTGTTTGTGTTTCGTCCGAAGATCAACTCACTCATAGCTCTGTGGGTTTATTGTTTCATCTCGTCTTCGGTCCCTTTTATCTGTCTATTCTTTCTCGTCCAATCTATGCAGTCCGACATAAACATGCGATTTGATCCAAAGAAAATTTCAGTCCAATGTCATTGGTCACGGAAGAAATGGACTTCAAACTTTAATCTGTTTTTGGCACTTGCCTTCTTCAAATCTTTTGACCTCCCGTTATCTTTCCGAGATTTTTGCAGGAAACAGTTGCCACGTGCCCACGATCTTCACAATTGTGATCGCGTCCGTTGAATGTGGAGTGTCCCACTTCTACAGGCCGTAGATTTCGGAAGAGGTGGTTCTGCTCTATAGGTACAAATACCCCTCCCGGAGTCTTCTTCCTCTCTGCTCCTCAAACCCTCATCTATATCTATCAGATCTCACTCTTGCAATTGACCGTGAAGGGATTGACAACCCCTTTTCCGCGTGGTGTGCAAGTGTTTGTTAGTTTGTGTAGGTGCATAGATTGGAGACTTGCTTGTGCCTCCTACTGGATTTATACCTTGGTTCTCAACTGAAGGAAATACTTATCTCTACTTTGCCGCATCACCCTTTTCTCTTCAAGGGAAAAATCAACGCAAGCTCAAGAAGTAGCAATGGTTATCGTTCCTTGGTTGGTCACTTCTCAATCTATTTGCTAGCCTTTACTTGTACTAAGCGGGAATGCTGCTTGTGCATCCAAATCCTAAGACCCAAGTTGTGCCAAATGAGTCCACCATACCTACCTATATGCAGTATTTCCATGCTGTGCTAAGTAAATTTGTGTATGCCAACTCTAATTTTCAAAATAAACTTCTCTTTTGTGTGCCCATATCGCTCATGAAGCGGCGAGGGGTGGCTGATATTTTCCATGATAAATAGGTTATTCTCAAGATGTGTGTTTATTCACTTGTCATTGCACGAGTGTGGTGGTAATAGGGATGCCCAGTCCTTAAATGCAAAAAACACTATAATAAATTCCTTGGAATGTGTTGGTATGGAAGGCACCCGTGGATACGGCTAGGCATGGATTGTGAAAGAATGGTGGAAAGGAAATAAACTTTATTTTTATGTTTAGGAACCGCCTATGATTTATTTAGCTTGGAATATATTCAGAACTCTTAGTCGTTTTCATTGGCAGGAAAAGCATGCCACCCAAAATAATTTTATCTCTCAATTTAAGCTTTGCGCTCTGGCACCTCTACAAATCACTGCTTCCCTCTGCGAAGGGCCTATATATTTAATTTTATGCAACTTTTATTTTTATTTAGTCTCCATCTTCTCTTATAAAGCACCAACTACGAAACACCATTATCACACTTGAGCATTGGATGTAGCAAGTATTTGGGTGTGTTTCATGAATGGATCAATGATTGAGCATAATGGGCTAGGAATAACTTTCTTTAGCATTTATATTTTGAAAGACATGGTTGCTTGTTAATATGCTTGAGTATTAAAGTCTTCATGTCAAATTATAGACTATGGCTTTGAATCATCTAAAAGTCCATATGTCCTTGCTACAAACAAAATAATATATGATGAACATGTTAGGCAGCATTCCACATCAAAAATTCTGTTTTTATCATTTACCTACTTGAGGACGAGCAGGAATTAAGCTTGGGGAGGCTGACACGTCTCCAATGTATGTATAATTTTTTATTGTTCCATGTTGTTATATTATCATTCTTGGATGTTTTACAATCATTTTCTGGCAACTTTACATAATTTTTTGGGACTAACCTATTATCATAATGCCTAGTGCCAGTTGTTGTTTTTTGCCTATTTTTTTGACTTTGCAGAAAATCAATATCAAACGGAGTCCAAATGCCATGAAACTTTTTGGAGATTTTTTGGGCCCAGAAGACATCCAGGGAGTCAAAGAAGTGCATGAGGGGAAGCTAGTGGGGACCATGGGACACCAGGGCACGCCCTGGTGGGCAGTAGGGCCCACGGGACTCCGTTCCACTGACTTCCAGCTCTATAAATATCCAAATATTCCAGAAACCCAAGAGGAGTTGGAGAAAAATTGTTTCAGCCGCGGCAAGTTCCAGAACCACGAGATCCAGTCTAGAGCCCTTTTCCGGCACTCTGTCGGAGAGAAACATGATCACAGAGGGGTTCATCATCCTCATTGGTGCTCCTCTGATGATGCGTGAGTAGTTTACCACAGACCTACGAGTCCGTAGGCAGTTTCTAGATGACATCTTCTCTCTTTTTGATTTTCAGTATGATGTTCTCTTCAGAGATCTATTTGATGTAACTCTTTTTGTGGTGTGTTTGTTGGGATCCGATGAATTGTGAGTTTATGATCAGATCTATTTTCATCCATACATGATCATTGTAGCCTCGTATTTATTCTTCAATATTTTGGTTTTGTTTGGCCAACTTGATTGATTTATCTTACAATGGGAAGAGGTGCTATGCAATGGGTTCGATCTTGCAGTGCTCAATCTCAGTGACAGAAAGAGACATGAAACGCATGTATGGTTGCTATTAAGGATGAAACGGTGGGGTCTATTCCTACATGAATAGATCTTGTCTACATCATGTCATCGTTCTTAAGGCATTACTCCATTCATTCATGAGCTTAATACACTAGATGCATGTTGGATAGCGGTCGATGTGTGGAGTAATAGTAGTAGATGCATGCAGGAGTCGGTCTACTAATTTTGGACGTGATTCCTATATACATGATCACTGTCTTGGATATGGTCATAATTATTTGCTCTTCTATCAATTGCCCAATAGTAATTTGTTACCCACCATATGCTATTTTCTCGAGAGAAGCCACTAGTGAAACCTACAGACCCTGGGTCTATTTCTCATCATATACTTTCGGATCTATATTGCTACTTGTGCTTCCAATTTATTTGCTTCTTTTATTTCAGATCTATATTATAAAAACCCCAAAAATATCTTGCATCGTTTTATTTGCTTTAATTTTATTTGCATCTATCAATCTACCTTTCTTATCATACTACTTTACCCAAGAGGGATTGACAACCCCTCTATGCATCGGGTTGCCAGGATTTTTTGTTTGTGTGCATGTGTTGTTTACATAGCTTGCTTGGTTCTCCTACTGGATTGATAACCTTGGTTTCATAACTAAGGGAAATACTTACCGCCGCTGTGATGCTAATCCCCTCCTCTTCAGGAAATTTACTGACGTGGTTCACAAGTAGCAGGGCGCCCATCACCTTTCAAATTGCTGCCATGCGATAGCCCTTCCCACCAATGTTTTTGGGGGAAGAGGACTGGGGCACCTATAAAAGGGGTAGTGTTGCCACCATAGAAGAGGATCGCGCATTCGACCCCTGAGAGCTCCATCTTGTAGCTTACGAGCACTCTCTCCAGTAGCAATTCCACTAAATAGGAGTAGGATTTTACACTGCACGGTGGCCCGAACCTGAGTAGCTCATTGTGTCTCTGTCATGCCTCGCGTCGCTCTATCGTGTTAGCTCGCCATAGCCTTGCCAAGCTCACCGTCTAGTCGTTAGGCTGCGAACCAGGACCCAGAGTTTGAACCATGGTCTTCGTGGATTTCCTGTAGCTCGAAATCAATCCCCCGACATTTTGTGTGCCAGGTAGGGGCCTTGGTTTAGTGCCTTCTACCTCGACATTGACATGGCCGACGCACGACGCCAAGCCCATTGTCGACAACTGCCGCCGCCGAGCGCGCGGGGCCTCCAAGGGTGCGGCGTTAGAGGCGGAGGCCTCCTCCGACCACCCATCGGTCCAGGCACACACTGCCACAGTAGGATCCACCTACCCGCACCACCACCGTGTGTTTGCTTGTCTGCCACGACCCGTCGGCTACACAGGCAGTGCTGCTCACGGCGCAGCTGCTGTGCTACCGCCCCCACTGAGGAAGGGTGCGACGCATGGTCGCCCGCATCACCAAGCTCACCAACATCGTCGTGGACGCTCCAGTCCCTTCGCGCTCCTTGGTGCCTCCGATGTCATGTGGAGCGCGGGCAGGGCATAGCACGACCCTTCCACCTCCTTTGGTAGATGGCAACACATGGCGTCTCCGCGGTACACATGCACCGAAGCCGTCCCACGGCTCGTCCCCATTGCACGACAACAACCCCAGCTACCAGATCATCCAGCGTGTGCTGCCCGGCGCACGCGTCCTCATCGAGAAGCAACGCGATCGCCAGAACCGCACCCTCCAAGTCACGACAACTAGACGCCAGAACCGCGCTGCCCTAGCCGGCGGCAACGTCACCAGCAGCGATGCCTACCTCGCCTTCACTCACGAGCTGCGCGTGTGGTGTGGCCCGACAAGTTCAATCCTGAGGTGCCTCCATGCTACGACGGCACCGCCAACCCCTCAGAGTTCCTACTGCTCTACACCATGAGAATTCAAGCCACAAGAGGAGATGACAAGGTCATGACGAACTAGTTCACCATGGCCCTCAAGGACACCGCACGCTCATGGTTGATGAACCTCTCTGAGGCCTCCATCTCCTCGTGGGCCGAACTATGCCGGCAGTTCATCGTATACTTCAAGGGCACACACGACTGCCCTCTCATGCTAAATTACCTGCATGCGGTGCACCTGTGCCCTGGTGAGACCCTGCATACGTACATCCAGGACTTTAGCCAAGTGCGCAATAAGATCTCATGCGCCTTCGATGCCACGATCATTGATGCATTCTCTTTAGGCGTCACGGACGTCAGGATGCGCGAGAAGCTCACCATCAACGACTAGCTCGACTTTGTTTCCTAAGTGGAAGGTCAATGGTTCAACCCCGACCTGACGCGCCAAATATCGGGGGATTGATTATGAGGTACGAACAATCCAGGTCAACCCTGGTTCAAAATTTGGGGCCATGGTTCGCAGCCTAACGACTAGACGGTGAGCTTGGTGAGGTTACATCGAGCTAACATGAGGAAGGGATGCAAGGCACGACAGAGACACGGCGAGTTACCCAGGTTCGGGCCACCGTGCGGTGTAAAACCTTACACATGCTTAGTGGAATTGCTTGTGGAGACCATGCTCGTGAGCTACAAGATGGAGCTCTCAGGGGTTGAATGCACGATCCCCTTCTACGGTGGCAACATTGCCCCTTTTATAGGTGCCCCTATCCTCTTCCCCCAAAAATATTGACGGGAAGGGCTACCGCATGGCGGCAATTTGTAAGGGGACAGCCGCCCAGGCTTATCCTGACAAAAGGAGGTCTTTGCCTACTAAAGTTGTTATCCATGACGCGTAGGGGTCTCCACGATGACCTTCGTCCTGGTGTGTCTCACCGTCCTGCTCTTCTTTCAACAAAGCAAAAACCTTTGGGACTTGCTTTGGGGGAGACAGACGTCGCTGCCCCTTAGCACCAAAGAGGAAACCATCCTGGCCGCGCCTGCTGGCATGACCCCGCTATCGTCACCTGCCAAGGCGACATAATCCACATGATGGGCACATGTCCGCGCGACCCATGCCATGCGCCCCCCGAGCGGGAGGGTGCCTCGCGAGCGAGGATCCTCGGGAGGACAATGGCCGCTTAATGTTGTCTTCTGCAAAGTCCCGCCTCATGGCAGGGTCTTCGCGAGGCAATGGTCTCCCGAGGTGACTTGCTTCGTGGTGCCCAAGGCCGGGCTGACCGGGAGTTTGGGCTAGGAGTCACTACCTGGGATGTAGGCAGAAGTCCCATGGTACCCTAGTTTCCACTGTGCCGACAATGCGCTATCTAACTTGATATGAATAAGGCTTATGATCGGGTTGAGTAGCCTTTTTTGTAGGGTGTTATGTTGAAACTTGGATTTCAGGAGAGATGGGTCAACCTTATTATGCAGTGTGTGTCCAGTGTCGAATATAAGGTCCGGATTAATAATGAAGAGAGTGAGAGATTCAAGCCTATGAGAGGCTTAAGAAAAAGATATCCTTTATCTCCTATCTCTTCTTATTATGTACAGAAGGTCTTACCGCTCTTTTGACGCATGCGGAGGAGAATGATATTTTTCTAGAATTAAAGTGTGTAGAGAGCCCCCTATTACTGACCTTCTCTTTGCTAATGACTCATTGAACCTCATGAAGGGGAATCTTTGCAACACGTGGACTTTGAAATCTGTTTTGGATTTTGTATTGTGTCGCATTGTGACAAATGGTGAGCGTTGTTAAGTCTAGCATTTTCTTTAGTAGGGCACCAGAGAACAAATTTGCTCAATCTTGAATATCATGATCGAGGCTCTCAATGACAAGTGTTTGGGTTTGCCAACACATGTGGGTGTGGATAAGTACGATTGTTTTCAGTACTTGATCAATCGTATTGTCATGAAAATTAGTGGTTGGAAGGAAATGTTATTATCCATTGGAGGAAAGGAAATTCTTCTTAAGTATGTTGCCAATCCATGCCTACCTATGTGATGTCCATCTTCGAAATTCCTAAAAAAATACAAAGGATAATTGTCGTGATGTCGTATTTTTGGTGTGGTGATGAGGACAACCAGAGGAGGATGCATTGGATGGCGTGGTGGAAAATGTGTGCCCTAAAAAACCAAGGTGGTATGGGATTTTTCATGATATCCATTGTTTTAACTTGGCATTGCTGACTTAACAAGCTTGGCGGTTTATCCCAGATTCCTTACACTACTGTTGGATGGTCCAAACGCGACAGTCCAATCACAGACCCTTCGACGAAACTATGTGTGATGCATTAATCTCAAACAGTGGTGTAAGAAAACCGTCAAAAATCAGACAAAGTATTTGCGATGGCGCACACGTCAAACACGATTCAGATTAGACTTGCGTGTGCGATGAGTGTCATATAGTTAATCCATACGAACTATTTGCAATGATGCAGAACAATAAAAACAGTTAGCCAGATGAGGGTGTGTGTGATATACGACATACAGTTCACTGGGATGAAGTGTCTGTGATTAGGCAACAGAATCGAACGGTCAGCTTGATCAAGGTGTGTGCGATGGAGGGCACAAAGTTCATTCGGATGAACTATTTGCGATGAGCCAAGACAACAGAAATAGTTCAACTAAACAAGATGTGTGTGATACGCGGCAAACAAGTTCGTGATCGAAAATGTGTGTGAAGAACAATAATAACACAGACGATTGCTGCAAATAAGCTGTGTGATTTGCTCTTTCTATAGAAGAACAACATGTATATAACTAAAATAAACATCCAATTACATAAGTGACTATACAAATCGTTCGCACACACCTCAATAAACAATTGCATGCATTCTAAATTAGGAGGAACGATCATCCAGTCATCTACATCTTGTGACTCTCCTGCCACTGCTCTTGGCTCTATCTCTCATCTGGGGGAGGAAGAAGACACTTCCTCATGTCAATGATGCGCCTGTACATCTCATAGCTTGTGCACGCGTCCTTGCCGCGTACTTGACGTATTCTTCATCCAGTCTGATCCCAAACACTGTGCCAGGCGTTACCATCCTTTTTACTCTCATCCTTCATCTTCATGTAGTAGGGGTCGATGATGCCCGAGGTGAGGTCAACCAGGGAGTTTTGTTTGTTCTTGTTGCTACCCCAGACCTTGTAGTAGTCATAGATGTTGACAAGATTCTCGCAGGTCAAGCCCGAAACATCTTGCGCTTTTAGATCGTTGACGGTGTCCACCATAGCGAAATTGTAGTCGGTGTTGTTTATAAACCTGGCAAAACACTCGCAAGGGCTGATACGTCTCCAATGTATCTATAATTTTTTATTGTTCCATGCTATTATATTACATGTTTTGGATGTTTTATATGAATTAATATGCTATTTTATATTATTTTTGGGACTAACTTATTAATCTTGAGCCCAGTGACAGTATCTGTTTTCCCTTGTTTTTGATTTTCGTAGAAAAGGAATATCAAACGGAGTCCAAACGGAATGAAACTTTACGATGTTTTTCTTGGACCAGAAGACACCCCGGAGACTTGAGAACCAAGACAGAAGAGCCACGAGGCGGTGACAAGAGGGGAGGGTGCGCCCTAGGGTGGTGGGCGCGCTCCTACCTTGTGAGCCCCGCGTGACCCCCTTGAAGGAAATATGCCCTAGAGGCAATAATAAAGTTATTATTTATTTCCTTATATCAGGATAAATGTTTATTATTCATGCTAGAATTGTATTAACCGGAAACTTAGTACATGTGTGAAAACATAGACAAAACAGAGTGTCCCTAGTATGCCTCTACTAGACTAGCTCATTGATCAAAGATGGTTATGTTTCCTAGCCATAGACATGAGTTGTCATTTGATCAACGGTATCACATCATTAGGAGAATGATGTGATGGACAAGACCCATCCGTTAGCTTAGCACTATGATCGTTTAGTTTTACTGCTATTGCTTTCTTCATGACTTATACATGTTCCTATGACTATGAAATTATGCAACTCCCAAATACCGAAGGAACACCTTGTGTGCTATCAAACGTCACAACGTAACTGGGTGATTATAAAGATGCTCTACAGGTGTTTCCGAAGGTGTTTGTGGTGTTGGCATACATCAAGATTAGGATTTGTCAGTCCGAGTGTCGGAGAGGTATCTCTGGGCCCTCTCGGTAATGCACATCATAATAAGCCTTGCAAGCAAAAGACTAATGAGTTAGTCACGAGATGATGTATTACGGAACGAGTAAAGAGACTTGCCGGTAACGAGATTGAACTAGGTATAGAGATACCGACGATCGAATCTCGGGCAAGTAACATACCGATGACAAAAAGGAACAACGTGTATTGTTATGCGGTTTGACCGATAAAGATCTTCGTAGAATATGTAGGAACCAATATGAGCATCCAGGTTCCGCTATTGGTTATTGACCGGAGATGAGTCTCGGTCATGTCTACATAGTTCTCGAACCCGTAGGGTCCGCACGCTTAACGTTTGATGACGATCAGTATTATGAGTTTATGAGTTTTGATGTACCAAAGGTAGTTCGGAGTCCCGGATGAGATCACGGACATGACGAGGAGTCTCGGAATGTCCGAGACATAAAGATTGATATATTGGACGACTATATTCGGACACCGGAAGTGTTCCGGAAAAGTTTTGGATTTAACCGGATTGCCGGAGGGGGTTACCGGAACCCCCCACAAGGGGGGATGGTCCATAGTGGGCTTTGAGGAAAGAAGAGAGGCAGCCCATAGAGGCTGGCCGGCGCCCCACCAGGGAATCCTAGTTGGACTAGGATTGGGGGGCGCCACCTCTCCCTCTCCTTCCTTTCCCCCTCTTCCTTCTTGGTGGACTCCTACTAGGAATAGGATTGCAATCCTATTCCTAGTAGGATTGCCTCCCTGGCGCGCCATAGAAGGGCTGGCCGGCCCCTCCCCTTGCTCCTTTATATACGGGGGCAGGGGGCGCCCTAGGACACACAAGTTGATCAGTTGATCTCTCCCAACCGTGTGCGGTGCCCCCCTCCACAGAAACACACCTCGATTATACCGTTGCAGTGCTTAGGCGAAGCCCTGTGTCGGTAACTTCATCATATCCATCACCACGCCGTCGTGCTGACGAAACTCTCCCATGAAGCTCAACTGGATCAAGAGCTCGTGGGACGTCATCGAGCTGAACGTGTGCTGAACGCAGAGGTGCCGTACGTTCGGTACTTGATCGGTTGGATCGCGAAGAAGTTCGACTACATCAACCGCGTCACTAGACGCTTCCGCTCCCGGTCTACGAGGGTACGTAGACACACTCTTCCCCTCATTGCTATGTCACTAGTAGATAGATCTTGCGTGATCGTAGGAAATTTTTGAAAATACTACGTTCCCCAACAGTGGAATCATGAGCCAGGTCTATGCGTAGATGATATGCACGAGTAGAACACAATGAGTTGTGGGTGATACTAGTCATACTGCTTACCAGCATGTCATACTTTGCTTCAGCGGTATTGTGAGATGAAGTGGCCCGGACCGACATTACGCGTATGCTTACGCGAGACTGGTTTCACCGTTATGAGCACTCGTTGCTTAAAGGTGACTGACAGGTGTCTGTCTCTCTCACTTTAGCTGAATCAAGTGTGGCTATGCCCGGTCCTTGTGAAGGTTAAAATTGCACATACTGGACGAAACATCGTTGTGGTTTTTGTATGCGTAGGTAAGAACGGTTCTTGCTAAGCCCGTAGCAGCCACGTAAAACTTGCAACAACAAAGTAGAGGACGTCTAACTTGTTTTTGTAGGGCATGTTGTGATGTGATATGGTCAAGACATGATGAGTTATACGGTTTTGTATGAGATGATCATGTTTTGTAAAGTTATCGGCAACTGGTAGGAGCCATATGGTTGTCGCTTTATTGTATGAAATGCAATCACCATGTAATTGCTTTACTTTATCACTAAGCGGTAGCGATAGTCGTAGAAGCAATAGTTGGCGAGACGACAACGATGCTACGATGGAGATCAAGGTGTCGCGCCGGTGATGAAGGTGATCATGACGGTGCTTTAGAGATGGAGATCAAAAGCACAAGATGATGATGGCCATATCATGTCACATATTTTGATTTGCATGTGATGTTTATCTTATTATGCTTCTTATTTTGCTTAGAACGACGGTAGCATTATAAGATCATCCCTTACAAAATTTCAAGGTATAAGTGTTCTCCCTGAGTATGCACCGTTGCGAAAGTTCTTCGTGCTGAGACACCACGTGATGATCGGGTCTGATAGGCTCTACGTTCAAATACAACGGGTGTAAGACAGTTTTGCACACGCAGAATACTCGGGTTAAACTTGACGAGCCTAGCATATGCAGATATGGCCTCGGAACACTAGAGACCGAAAGGTCGAGCGTGAATCATATAGTAGATAAGATCAACATAAGGTGTTCACCATTGAAACTACTCCATCTCACGTGATGATCGGACATGGTTTAGTTGATTTGGATCACGTGATCATTTAGATGACTAGAGGGATGTCTATCTAAGTGGGAGTTCTTTAGTAATATGATTAAATTGAACTTTAATTTATCATGAACTTAGTCCTAGTAGTATTAGCATATCTATGTTGTAGATCAATAGCTCACGATGTTGCTCCCCATTTATTTTGTATATGTTCCTAGAGAAAACTAAGTTGAAAGATGTTAGTAGCAATGATGCGGACTAGGTCTGTGATCTGAGGATTATCCTCATTGCTGCACAGAAGAATTATGTCCTTGATGCACCGCTAGGTGACAGACCTATTGCAGGAGCAGATGCAGACGTTATGAACGTTTTGACAAAAGCTCGGTATGATGACTACTTGATAGTTTAAGTGCACCATGCTTTACGGCTTAGAACCGGGACTTCAAAAATGTTTTGAACACCACGGAGCATATAAAATGTTCCAAGAGTTGAAATTAGTATTTCATACTCATGCCCATGTCGAGAGGTATAAGACCTCTAACAGTACTTTGCCTACAAGATGGAGGAGAATAGCTCAACCAGTGAGCATGTGCTCAGATTGTTTGGGTACTACAATTACTTGAAGCAAGTGGTAGTTATTCTTCCAGATAAGATAGTAATTGACAAGGTTCTCTAGTCACTATCACCAAGTTAGTAGAACTTCGTGATGAACTACAATATGCAAGGGATAACGAAAGTAATTCCCGAGCTCTTCGCGATGCTGAAATCGGCGAAGGTAGAAATCAAGAAAGAGCATCAAGTGTTGATGGTTAATAAGACCACTTGTTTCAAGTAAAGGGCAAAGGGATAGAAGGGGAACTTCAAGAAGAATGACAAGCAAGTTGTCACTCCCATTAAGAAACCCAAAGCTAAACTCAAGCCTGAAATTAAGTGCTTCTACTGCAAAGGAAATGGTCACTGGAAGTGGAACTGCCCTAGATACTTGGCGGATAAGAAGGATGGCAAAGTGAACAAAGGTATATTTGATATACATATTATTGATGTGTATTCTACTAGTGTTCATAGCAACCCCTCGGTATTTGATACTGGTTCAGTTGCTAAAGAGTAGTAACTCGAAATGGGAGTTGCATAATGAACAGAAACTAGTTAAAGGATGAAGTGACGATGTATATTGGAAGTAGTTCCAAGATTGATATGATCATCATCGCACACTCCCTATACTTTCGGGATTAGTGTTGAACCTAAATAAGTGTTATTTGGTGTTTGTGTTGAGCATGAATATGATTTGATCATGTTTATTGCAATACGGTTATTCATGTAAGTTAGAGAATAATTGTGGTTCTGTTTACATGAATAAAACCTTCTATGGTAATACACCCAATGAAAATGGTTTGTTGGATCTCGATCGTGTGATACACATATTCATAATATTGAAGCCAAAAGATACAAGGTTTATAATGATAGTGCAACTTATTTGTGGCACTGCTGTTTAGGTCATATTGGTGTAAAGCGCATGAAGAAACTCCATAGTGATGGACTTTTGGAATCACTTGATTATGAATCACTTGGTGCTTGCGAACCATGCCTCATGGGCAAGATGACTAAAACTCCGTTCTCCGGAACTGTGGAGCGAGCAACAGAGTTGTTGGAAATCATACATACTGATGTATGCGGACCAATGAGTGTTGAAGCTCGCGGCAGGTATCATTATTTTCTGACCTTCACTGATGATTTGAGCAGATATGGGTATATCTACTTAATGAAGCACAAGTCTGAAACATTTGAAAAGTTCAAAGAATTTCAGAGTGAAGTGGAGAATCATAATAACAAGAAAATAAGAGTTTCTACGATATGATCGTAGAGGTAAAATATTTGAGTTAGCGAGTTTGGCCTTCAGTAAAAACAATGTGAAATAGGTTCACTACTCACGCCACCTGGAACACCACAGTGTAATGGTGTGTCCGAACGTCAAAATCGTACTTTATTAGATATGGTGCGATCGATGATGTCTCTTACCGATCTACCACTATCGCTTTTGGGGTTGTGCATTAGAGACAACTACATTCACGTTAAATAGGGCACCATCTAAATCCATGGAGATGACACCGTATGAACTGTGGTTTGATGAGAAACCTAAGCTGTCATTTCTTTAAGTTTGGGACTGCGATGCTTATGTGAAAAAGTTTCAACATGATAAGCTCGAACCCAAATCGGAGAAGTAAATCTTCATAGGATACCCAAAAGAGACTGTTGGGTACACCTTCTATCACAGATCCGAAGGCAAGGTCTTTGTTGCTAAGAGTGGATCCTTTCTAGAGAAGGAGTTTCTCTCGAAAGAAGTGAGTAGAAGGAAAGTAGAACTTGATGAGATAATTGTACCTTCTCCCGAATTGGAAGGTAGTACATCACATAAACTAGTTCCAGTGATTCCTACACCAATTAGTGAGGAAGCTAATGATGATGATCATGAAACTTCATATCAAGTTTCTGCTGAAATTCGTAGATTAACCAGAGTTTGTTCCGCACCAGAGTGGTACGGCAACCCAGTTCTGGAAGTCATGTTACTAGACCATGATGAACCTACGAACTATGAGGAAGCGATGATGAGCCCAGATTCCGCAAAATGGCTTGAGGCCATGAAATCTGAGATGGGATCCATGTATGAGAACAAAGTGTGGACTTTGGTTGACTTGTCCGATGATCGGCAAGCCATCGAAAATAAATGGATCTTCAAGAGGAAGACCGAAGCTGATGGTAATGTTACTGTTTACAAAGCTCGACTTGTTGCGAAAGGTTTTCGACAAGTTCAAGGTGTTGACTACAATGAGATTTTCTCACTCGTAGCGATGCTTCAGTCTGTCCGAATCATGTTAGCAATTGCCACATTTTATGAAATCTGGCAAATGGATAACAAAATTGCGTTCTTTAATGGATTTATTAAAGAAGAGTTGTATATGATGCAACCAGAAGGTTTTGTCAATCCTAAAGGTGCTAACAAAATGTGCAAGTTCGATTTCTTACGAAAGTTTTCAACAAGTTCAAGGAGTTGACTACGGTGAGACTTTCTGACCCGTAGCGATGCTTAAGTCTGTCCGAATCATGTTGGCAATTGCTGCATTTTATGATTATGAAATATGGCAAATGGATGTCAAAACTGCATTCCTTAATGGATATCTCAAAGAAGAGTTGTATATGATGCAACCAGAAGGTTTTGTCGATCCTAAAGGTGCTAACAAAGTGTGCAAGCTCCAGCGATCCATCTATGGACTGGTGCAAGCATCTCGGAGTTGGAATATACACTTTGATAAGTTGATCAAAGCATATAGATTTATACAGACTTGCGGTGAAGCCTGTATTTACAAGAAAGTGAGTGGGAGCACTACAACCTTTCTGATAAGTATATGTGAATGACATATTGTCGATCGGAAATGATGTAGAATTATCTGGAAAGCATAAAGGAGTGTTTGAAAGGAGTTTTTCAAAGAAAGACCTTGGTGAAGCTGCTTACATATTGGACATCAAGATCTATAGAGATAGATCAAGACGTTTGATAAGACTTTCGATGAGTACATACCTTGATAAGATTTTGAAGTAGTTCAAAATGGATCAGTCAAAGAAGGAGTTCTTGCCTGAGTTGTAAGGTATGAAGTTGAGTAAGACTCAAAGCCCGACCTCGGCAGAAGATAGAGAAAGAATGAAGGTCATTCCCTATGCCTCAGCCATAGGTTCTATAAAGTATGCCATGCTATGTACCAAACCTGTTGTGTACCTTACCATGTATTTGGCAAGGAGGTACAAAAGTGATCTAGGAGTAGATCACTGGACAGCGGTCAAAATTATCCTTAGTTACTGGATGACTAAGGAAACATTTTCTTGATTATGGAGGTGATAAAGAGTTCGTCATAAAGAGTTACGCCGATGCGAGCTTTACACTAATCCAGATGACTCTAAGTATCAATCTGGATGCATATTGGAAGTGGGAGCAATTAGCTAGAGTAGCTCCATGCAGAGCATTGTAGACATAGAAATTTGCGAAATACATACGGATCTGTATGTAACAGACCCGTTGACTAAACTTCTCTCACAAGAAAAACATGATCACACCTTATTACTGTTGGGTATTAAGCACATAGCGATGTGAATTAGATTATTGACTCTAGTAAACCCTTTGGGTGTTGGTCACATGGCGATGTGAACAATGGGTGTTATTCACATAACTATGTGAACTATCGGTATTAAATCACATGGAGATGTGAACTAGATTATTGACTCTAGTGCAAGTGGGAGACTGAAGGAAATATGCCCTAGAGGCAATAATAAAGTTATTATTTATTTCCTTATATCATGATAAATGTTTATTATTCATGCTAGAATTGTATTAACCGGAAACTTAGTACATGTGTGAATAAAAAGACAAAACAGAGTGTCCCTAGTATGCCTCTACTAGACTAGCTCAGTGATCAAAGATGGTTATGTTTCCTAGCCATAGCCATGAGTTGTCATTTGATCAACAGGATCACATCATTAGGAGAATGATGTGATAGACAAGACCCATCCGTTAGCTTAGCAGTATGATCATTTAGTTTTACTGCTATTGCTTTCTTCATGACTTATACATGTTCCTATGACTATGAGATTATGCAACTCCCAAATTCTGGAGGAACACCTTGTGTGCTATCAAACGTCACAACATAACTGGGTGATTATAAACATTCTCTATAGGTGTTTCCGAAGGTGTTTGTGGTGTTGGCATAGATCAAGATTAGGATTTGTCACTCCGAGTGTCGGAGAGGTATCTCTGGGCCCTCTCGGTAATGCACATCATAATAAGCCTTGCAAGCAAAATACTAATGAGTTAGTCATGAGATGATGTATTACGGAACGAGTAAAGAGACTTGCCGGTAACGAGATTGAACTAGGTATAGAGATACCGACGATCGAATCTCGGGCAAGTAACATAACGAAGACAAAAGGAACAACGTATGTTGTTATGCGGTTTGACCAATAAAGATCTTCGTAGATTATGTAGGAACCAATATGAGCATCCAGGTTCCGCTATTGGTTATTGACCGGAGATGAGTCTCTGTCATGTCTACATAGTTCTCGAACCCGTAGGGTCCGCACGCTTAACGTTTGATGACGATCGGTATTATGAGTTTATGAGTTTTGATGTACCGAAGGTAGTTCGAAGTCCCGGATGAGATCACGGACATGACGAGGAGTCTCGGAATGTCCGAGACATAAAGATTGATATATTGGACGACTATATTCGGACACCGGAAGTGTTTCGGAAAAGTTTCGGATTTAACCGGATTGCCGGAGGGGGTTACCGGAACCCCCCACGAGGGGGGATGGTCCATAGTGGGCCTTGAGGAAAGAAGAGAGGCAGCCCATAGAGGCTGGCCGGCGCCCCACCAGGGAATCCTAGTTGTACTAGGATTGGGGGGCGCCACCTCTCCCTCTCCTTCCTTTCCCCCTCTTCCTTCTTGGTGGACTCCAACTAGGAATAGGATTGCAATCCTATTCCTAGTAGGATTGCCTCCCTGGCGCGCCATAGAATGGCTGGCCGGCCCCTCCCCTTACTCCTTTATATACGGGGGTAGGGGGCACCCTAGGACACACAAGTTGATTAGTTGATCTCTCCCAACCGTGTGCGGTGCCCCCCTCCACAGAAACACACCTCGATTATACCGTTGCAGTGCTTAGGCGAAGCCCTGCGCCGGTAACTTCATCATATCCATCACCACGCCGTCGTGCTGACGAAACTCTCCCGTGAAGCTCAACTAGATCAACAGCTCGTGGGACGTCATCAAGCTGAACGTGTGCTGAACGCGGAGGTGCCGTACGTTCGGTACTTGATCGGTTGGATCGCGAAGAAGTTCGACTACATCAACCGCGTCACTAGATGCTTCCGCTCCCGGTCTACGAGGGTACGTAGACACACTCTTACCCTCGTTGCTATGTCACTAGTAGATAGATCTTGCGTGATCGTAGGAAAATTTTGAAAATACTACGTTCCCCAACACCCCTGACCTACTTCCTCCTCTTATATATTCACATATATTCCAGAAACATCAGAAGAAGCCACGAAACCGCTTTTCCACCACCACAACCTTCTGTACCCGTGAGATCCCATCTTGGAGCCTTTTTTGGCATCCTACCGGAGGGGGATTCGATCATGGAGGGCTTCTACATCAACCCTATTGCCCTTCCAATGAAGCATGAGTAGTTTACCATAGACCTACGGGTCCATAGCTAGTAGCTAGATGGCATCTTCTCTCTCTTTGATTCTCAATACCATGTTCTCCTTGATGTTCTTGGAGATCTATTCGATGTAACCTTCTTTTGCGGTGCATTTGTCGAGATCCGATGAATTGTGGATTTATGATCAGCTTATCTATGAATATTATTTGAATCTTCTTTGAATTCTTATATGCATGATTTGATATCCTTGTAAGTATCTTCGAATTATCGGTTTGGTTTTGCCAACTACATTGGTTTTTCTTGCAATGGGAGAAGTACTTGGATTTGGGTTCAATCTTGCGGTGTCCTCACCAAGTGACAAAGTAGGGGTAGCGAGGCACGTATTGTATTGTTGCCATCGAGGGTAAAAAGATGGGGTTTTCATCGTATTGCTCAAGTTTATTCCTCTACATCATGTCATCTTACTTAAGGCATTACTCTATTCTTCATGAACTTAATACACTAGATGCAGGCAGGAGTCGGTCGATGTGTGGAGTAATTGTAGTAGATGCAGGCAGGAGTCGGTCTACTTGTCACAGACGTGATGCCTATGTTACATAATCATTGCCTTCGATATCGTCATAACTTTGCACTTTTCTATCAATTCCCCAATAGTAATTTGTTCACCCACCCTATTATTTGCTATCATGTGAGTAGCCTCTAGTGAAACCTATGGCCCCCGGATGTATTTTCTATCATATTAGTTTTCGATCTACTATTTTGCAATCTATTACTTTCATATCTATAAATCAAAAACCCAAAAATATTTTATCTTTTATTTATCTATCTTTATCAGATCTCACTTTTGCAAATAACCGTGAAGGGATTGACAACCCCTTTATAGCGTTGGGTGCAAGTGTTTGATTGTTTGTGCATGTATTGGCGATTTGTGCGTTCTTCTCCTATTGGATTGACACCTTGGTTCTCAAACTGAGGAAAATACTTATCTCTACTTTGCTGCATCACCCTTTCCTCTTCAAGGGAAAAACCAACGCAATCTCAAGAAGTACCAGGAAGAATTTATGGCGATGTTGCCGAGGAGATCTACGCCAAGTCAAGATCTACATCAATTCTACCAAGTACTTGTTATAAACTCTTATATCTTGCATTTACATTATTTGCAATTCACCTCTTGTTTTCCTTTCCCCCACTTCTAAAACGTTTAAAAAAACACAAAAAGATTTGCCTTTTTATTTGCCCTTTTTTCGTTTGTATTTTTGTTTTTGTTTTTGTTTGCCCATTCGCTAGATTGGATTGTTGCCGTAATGTCTGTATCAGGGGAGGTTATCGCTAGAAAATATGGTAGTAACGATGAGGGAAACTTTTATGAATTTGCTAATATTAATCCTCGTGACGAATCTACAATCTTGCACACAAAAAAACTTCGCATAGATAGCGGCAACATTATTGGAAAAGTGGTTATTCAAGATTTCTTTACTTGTGCCGGTGCGCTACCCATCTTAGGTGGATTTATTCTTCATAAAACTAGTAGTCTTGCGGATGCTATATCTTTGCTTATAGTTGAACTTGAAAGACAAATTTTCATATGCATCCTTGCATACAAAGGATTTTTCTAGATTTTTATAATATTGATCATTCTTCTGTTAAGCGCACCGCCACTATATTTCTACCCCATGAGTTTAGATTTATTATGAAAGAAGCTAGTGAAATTTTTGCGCATTACAAAGTAGATGGCGGCCGTCCTCCCATAGAAGGGATTCTCTTTAACCAAGAAGAAATAGTGCGTTTGCGATCTCTCGATCATGTTGCTTACAATGAAAATTTGAGAAAAAGGGTCCCTACCGATGTTTTAGTTGATAAAATCTCTGAACTTCATGATATTTTTGCTATACAAAACAATGGATTGGGTTTCTCGCTACAAAATAAGCTCATGACTTTTTGCCAAAAGAACGCTTACACTGATGAGTTGGTCATACAATATTAGGGGCCGAAGGAGGAACCTATTCCTCCCGAGCTTAATCTTAGGGATCCTTATCCCATTAAATTTAGCCCTTTTGATTACTTTTGCTTACCACAAAGAAAACTTGCTGCTGAACGAAGGGAGTATAAGATGAGCATACGTGATATGCCTTATTACTATTATGGCAATACCCAGATCTATGCTTTATGTCTAGCTAAGGGCGTTAAACAATAGCACTTGTTGGGATGCGACCCAATTTTTATTTTTGTTTTCGCTTTTTGGTTCTGTTTTTCAATAAGTACACATTATTACTTCTGTAGTAATTGGGTATAGGTGTTTTATTTAGATTTTGTGCCAAGGAAGACCTTTGGGATGATTTGGAAGATAGTAGATTTGTTTTGCTAAAAAACAGAAACTTTTGCTTTCAGTATTAGAATTGTTTCGGTAACTGGAGCACGATAAATTCTTGAAGTTTTTACAAGTTTTAACCTACAAATTTCCCACGTTATTCTATTTTTTCAAGAATTTTTAGAGATGCATAAGTTTTACATCAATTCGTATCTTTACAGACTGTTCTGTTTTTGACAGATTCTATTTTCTCCGTGTTGTTTTGCTTATTTTGATAAAACTATGACTAGTATCGAGAG
>LR738715.1:468502483-468536864 GCA_902687465.1 Secale cereale | reverse complement strand
CCCTTTTTGGCATTTCCCTCCTCTATGCTGCTTCTTCCCTCTATTCTCTCTCCCCAATTGAAGACCCGCAAGACAAGATGCACCAAGGATCCTACCTCGACAGCCAATTGGAACTGAAGACTTCTGCTACAACCCCCATGACCAAGTGCAGCCCCGTAGAGTTATGTTTAACCCTCCAGACCAGTAACCCCATTCCTAGGCCCTTTGAGACTTCCCGAGACACTCCAGCACGAATCCTTAACCATGTGCCTAACCCATGGTAAAGCGAGAGAACCTGTTAAGCCTTTGTAAACTTGCACATCCCTGGGTTCGTAAAGGAGCTAGTGGACACGATGAATGAGCACATTTTCATCCTAACATAGCACAAGGTCTGATGATGCCATAGATAGACCAGTTCGAGGATATTGGACAGATGACTTGGTGGTTTATATTAGTGACTTCGAGGAATTTTCGGAGACCTTGATGGATTATGAGGTTTTCATGTTGGTGGGATCATGACTTTGAGGAAGCATGTAGGAGTGCCCGTTGGGCATGAGACTTGGATTCGTGTAGGTGATTCTGGTCGGTATAATGCTGGATATGTCTGCATGATTCGGAGTAAGATTGGATTTAGGCCTATGATCCTGGTTATGATATCATGCTTCTCGGTGGACAATAACCTAGGAGATTGGATTATTTGTCGGAGTTGATTTAGGTATCTATATAGTCGTGATCTTGGAGTTTACTTGACCCAGATAATGGGAATTTGGTGGACATACTATCGTGATGCATAGTCCTTCCAAGTATTTGGGTATTATAGAGATTTGAGACCTTGTGGAACACCGTAGACATCGGATTTGTAGGATTGTTGGAATATGTGGTGATTGATGGAATTACCGGGCTATTGGAGTTGATCTATAGGAAGGAAACAAATCTTGGAGTGGCATATGACGTGTTTCCTTAGAATAGAGATGCAATATCGTGAGCCTTGCAAGATTAGGTTGAGTGCTTGGATTGTGGGGTTTAATTTAAGATCAGCAGCATGTATGATCTACCTTTGTATTTTAGAGGTAGACATGGATTTGGGGATCATAGACAGTATAATTTTGTTAGACCGTCTCTTGATAATCTTGAGGATATGTATGGCAATGAGTGGTGATTGAAGTTGGTCTCTACGAGAGAGATGCTTTTCCGTTCGGAGTACTAGATAGAGCTATTGGCATCTCAGAAACTGTGCTTAAGGATAAGATGATATAAGTTCATTCACTCACTAGAATCCTTGAAACCCTTAAGCCCCACCGAACCACAACCTGGTCGGATTCTGACCACGAGCCTTGACTCAGAGTCAGGAAGGCCTCTGCAATACTCCTCCGAGACCACCACCAATGCCCCAGCTTACTTCATGTATCTCATGAATAAAGTCTTCATGGAATATTTGGACAAGTTCGTTGTTGTCTTCATTGATGACATCCTTGTGTTCTCGAAGTCGGAGGAAGAGCATGAGCAGCATCTGAGGATGGTCCTAGACAAGCTTCTGAGCACCAACTGTATGCAAAATTCAGCAAGTGTGAGTTCTGGCTGCACAAAGTTGGATTCTTAGGTCATGTCTTGACCGAGGAAGGATTATCTGTTGATCCTGCAAAAATCGAAGCTGTGACCCAATGGCAATCTCCAACGACCGTCAAGGAAGTCAGAAGCTTCCTCGGATTGGCGGGCTATTACCGCAAGTTCGTGGAAGGATTCTCTAGCATGGCACGACCAATGACTCGGCTCCTCAAGAAGGACAAGAAGTTTGAGTGGACGCCAAAATGCGAAGAGAGCTTCCAAGAGCTCAAGAAGAGATTGACCACCGCCCCAGTTCTGGCAACACCTGATATCCACAAGGAGTTCGTGATATATTGTGATGCCTCTCGAACCGGATTGGGAAGCGTTCTGATGCAAGAAGGCCACGTCATAGCATACCTCTCCAGGCAGCTACGACCCCACGAGGAGAACTACGCTACTCACGATCTTGAGCTAGCGGCAGTAGTTCATGCCTTGAAGACATGGCGGCATTACCTCCTAGGGAAACGGTGTGAGATTTACACAGACCACAAAAGTCTGAAGTATATTTTCACCCAAAAAGAGTTGAACATGAGGCAGCGGAGATGGTTGGAACTCATCAAGGATTATGACCTCAGTGTTCAGTATCACCCTGGGAAGGCCAACGTGGTGGCCGATGCCTTAAGCAGGAAGGCTTGCTCTTTGAATGCCATTATTCAGGAAAGGCAGCCAGCCTTGTTTAAGGAGATCGAACAATTCAATTTGGAATTGGTCACCCCCGGATTTCTGGATCATTTGGAAGTCAGACCAACCCTGATGGACGACGTCAAGAAGGTTCAAGATGGACATGCAAGCACCGAAGGTATCAAGAGGAAGATGAAGATGGGCAAGGCCCCAGGATTCTCTGAAGACGAGCACGGGATTGTTTGGTACAAAGGTCGTCTCTGCGTACCAAACAACACCGAGTTGAAGACGCTGATTTTGCAAGAAGCCCACGACACCCCGTATTCCATCCACCCCGGAGGAACCAAGATGTACCAAGACTTGAAGGCACGATTCTGGTGGCACGGGATGAAGAGAGAGATTGCAACCTATGTTGCAAAGTGTGATGTGTGCCAAAAGGTCAAGGCTGAATATCAGCAACCTGCTGGATTGCTTCAACCACTCCAAGATCCTGAGGGGCAGAGGGATAAAGTCGGAATGGACTTCATCACTGGACTACCAAGGTCAAATAGAGGACATGACTCTATCTAGGTCATAGTCGATCATTTGACCAAGGTGGCTCATTTCATTCCTGTCAAGACCACTTATGATGGCAACCGGCTGGCAGCTCTCTACATCGACCGAATCGTAAGTCTTCACGGCTTTTCCCAAGGAGATTGTGTCAGGTCGAGGAACCCAGTTCACCTTAAGGTTCTGGAAGAAGTTCCGAGAAGCCTTGGGAACCAAGTATCTTTCAGCACGGCTTTCCACCCACAGACCGGAGGTCAGACTGAGCGAGTCAATCAGATTCTCGAAGTCATGACTCCAAGCCTGTATCTTGGCGTATGGAGCCAAGTGGGAGGATTGTCTCCCTTTTGCCAAGTTCTCCTACAACAACAGTTACCAGTCGAGCCTTCAGACGGCACCATTTGAGGTGTTGTACGGACGCTGATGTCGCACACCCCTCAACTGGTCAGAGACTGGAGAAGGGCTAGTCTTGGACCGGTTATTCTCCGCGCAGCGGAAGAGCAAGTCCAACTAGTCAGAAAACGTTTGAAGGCAGCCAAGTCAAGGCAAAAGAGCTATGCTGACACTCACCGTCGGAATATGAGTTTCCATATCAGGGACCACGTGTACTTGCGAGTAACCCCTCTGAAGGGAAACAAGCGTTTCCACGTCAAGGGGAAGTTCGCACTAAGGTTCATTGGACCCTTTGAGATCACTGCAAGTCATGCGGTAGACGGCTCCCCAGCTAGATCTACCACCTGAGATGCCCTCCGTGCACCAAATCTTCCACGAGCCCCCACTCTGGAAGTACTTCTTACCTCCTAGCTATCCCGATGCCAGCAAGGACATCGATCACCGAGCCTTTGACAGCTAACCCAACCTAACCTATGCAAGAGACCCCTCAGCAACCTCCATCAAGGACGACATCAAGCAAGGAGCCATACCATCAAGCACTTCAAGATTCCAAGGAGCACCGCTCGGAAGCAGAACCAACAAGAAGAAGTGAAGACTACCCCGTATCCAAGACTCCGCCTTTCTTTCTACGCCTAGTCTGGGAATCTCGGGGACGAGATTCTTGTAAGGGGGGTAGGTCTGTCACACCCTGATTTTCATGTCACATTGCTTAAGCTTGTTTTCATGTTAAAAATGTGGATTTGCAAAAACTTTTGAGTGTTTTTGACTTTGCTTGATTTGACTTTTGTCTGCTGTTTGCTAGTGCTCTAAAAATCAAATAAATCCTCCAACTCTTATACTTCATATCCTTGACCCAAAACCTTTTCCCAATGATCATGCCATGTGTATAGACCAGTATAGAATTTTCTTATAAAAATATTTTGGCCAAATGGTATTTTCTAAAATTAGTTTTCCAAAAATCCCTGAATTGAGGTTTGCACTGCAAGTACCTTATTTAGGGTGAGAAAAATCTTTCAAAAAGTTTATTTGAATCCTATTAGATATAGGACTCCCAGAAACCACAAAAGTATAATTTTAAAAGTTATTTTTATATTTTATTTAAAAGCTTTTTCTTAAGGCCAGAAATGGTCTTTAATAGGGAAAAATTATTTAAACATTTCAAAAATATTTGCCAAAATTCAGGGAGACTCATAGGACATATATTGTCCATATATAAGAGTTTCAACACATGGTCATGTTCAAAATATTGGACAAATCCTTCCAAAACCCTTTCTGGATATTTCAAGCTTTTGAAATATTTACAAAGGAAATATTCTCCAAAAATTCCAGGGAAAATCTATCATGTCACATATGACATATTTGATGATCTTGCAAAGCCTCATGCCTTGAAGATCAAGAAAACATCCTCAAACCCCTTCAAAACCATTCTGTCCATATTTGAAGTTTGAGCAACTCAACATTGCCAAACTTGTCCAAATGCCCTCAAATTTTGTGCACATGCTAGAATGGCCTAATAAGGCATCTAGACCAAATGGCACAAGATTTGGAATAGAGCAACTTGATCAGATCACCCCAAAACCACTACTGTTCAAATGCAAATTTGAACAACTTTACATTGTCAACTTTTTATCTGGAGCCTCAAACTTTGTGGGCATGTTCATATCCCCAAATGATGATGCTACACCAAGTGGTGCATCAAGGGGAGATGATTTGCTTGACTCAAACATGGTGAAACCATTTCTGTTCATTTCTAGGGTTCACCAAAGTTACATTGGCCACTTTGCCCAAATGAGCTCAAATTTGGTGTAGGGGCCCAATTATATGTGACATTTGATCCTGTTAAGTCCCATGCCAAGTGGATGTCATTTGCTTGACCAAACACTGATCAAACACCTTCTGTTCATTTACCAAAACCAGTGTTTGAACCACTTTTACTTTTCTCCTTTGCCCCAAATTCTTACCACAGCCTATTCTGATCATCATCTACCCCCAATAACCTTCACATGGCCTCAACTCAATTATTGGAGGGTAAAAACCCCACTTTTACCCTTGTGGACAGCCACCTTCTTCTCCTCCTTCACCTCCCTCCTCACTCCAGTGGCTCCTGGAGCATCCAAGACTGCCTCCCCCTTTCTTTACTACTCCCTCTACCCACTGGACATGGTTGGACACAACAGGACACGGCCAGGATAGCACAGGCCCGACCATGCCGGCCAAAGACGTGCTTTGGAGCACGCTACAGTGCACCAAGGCACTGTAGCTCGGCCCTCCCGAGGCTTCCAGACGGCCTTGGGCAGAGAGACCGTGTCCCCCGAGGCCCCCTCGACGTCCTCAACACGCTGGGCTGTCGGCCCCCTCCTCTCTCCTCCTCCTTCACCCCTGCCCGCTCGCGCACCGGCCGACCCCGAGCTCCAGTGAAAAACCTCAAACGCGCGGCCCCTCTGACGCCTCCCCGCTCCTCCTTTCTCTTCTTCTGGGAGTGGACCAGCTCCAGGAACGCCCTAGACACGCTCTCTGCTCCCCCCGTGGCCTGCAGCAATGGCCACGACCTCGCCGGCGCACGGCGCTTCGGTGGACCGGCGTTCGCCTATAAATAGGCCGCCCCCGAGCCCCCTCGTGGCTCCAACGGTCCCCCCTCCCTCTCCTGATCCTCTTGGAGCCTCTCTCTCTCTCCCGCACCCCCTATCCACCACCACTGTCAGAATCTCGCCGCCGGCCGCCGCCAGAACCCTCTGCGGCCCAGGCTTCTCCGCGGGTGCTGAGCGCTCGTACGGGCTCGCGGCTCCCTGCTGCGTCCTCCGGCGCGTCAGGGGCCGTCGCCGGTGGCTGGAGCCGTCGGGGCGGGCGCCAGCGCCGCCCGGCCGAGCCTCCCCGTCGTTCCTCTGCCTCAGGCGTGAGGTAGGGGACGACCGTCCCGCCAGTTGGCAAAGGGCCCACCTGGCGGCGACCCGAACGACGGGCCTAGCGGCTTAAGTGGAAACGGGCCAGGCGCGAGCCGTTTCTCCCAGGCGAAAGCGCCCTCCGGAGAAGACGCCTTCGGCGTCACCACCCCCGCCCGCGCGGCTGATGCCACTGGGCCGGCCCACGTCCAAATCCCGCCTGAGCGCAAGATAAGGGTATAACACCCCTTTTCCCTTTTATTTTCTTTTTCCAGTCAACTTCAAAAATGCCCCAAATATTCATATGAACTCCAAATTGCTTGATTCAAATTTCTGGTAGCTTCTAAAATCATGCCCTATCACATGGTGCTACATGCACATTATTCCAGAAAATTTTTCTATACAAATATTTATCAAATGCCCATTTTCCACTTTTTGTGATTAACTTTAGAAAATCACAGAGAGCTCATTTTTGATCCAAATGCAGTGATTCAAGTTCCTAGATGCTTTTCATGTCCAAACTTAGTTTTGGAACATTTTTAATAATAGTTTCTGTACCCCACCAAATAATGAGCCATTTCTTCCTATTTATCAGCTTTGGAAAATCCTAGGGAATTCATTTCAATTCCAAATCCATTGAAACCAACTCCTAAATGCTCCTAAAATCATGACTTGATGATGGGTACCTTTGCTCATCATTCAAGGAATTATTTCTGTATACTTTTTCCAAATCCATAAAACCCTTGATTCCATCATATTGAAATGTTCCCAACTATCTATTGATCCAACACCTATGAAACCACCTTGGTCATTTCTAATATGACCAGAGGTATCCTAGAAAAGTCCAACTCCTATTTTTAGAGCACTTTTATTGTTGCTTTGATTGTGTTGCTTATTATGATTGTTTCCAACGTTAGTTGACGTAATAAACGGAGTATTCGGAGATGGACCAGAAGATTTGAAGACTCGGAAGAATAAGGCAAGCAGCCCTTTGACCATGTTCAAGAACCTTTTATGCATGTCTCATAGCACCTTATTATTCGATGCATCGGAATCATGTTGAGGTGGAAACCACTTTGGTTGCTACCCCTGTTACTTTACTATTGAAACTTGCATCAAACATGACCCTACCCTCCTATGAGGGTTATGTGGGTGGGAGTATATAGATGTATGCTATAGTAGTTGGCTACGCAAAGTGGGTCGGGGTTATGCATTGAGTAAAACAAGTGTGGTCTGACATACTTGCAAATGACCCAGTGGGTGCCACTAATGCCCCTGGGAGTTGATGAGGAGCTAGGGCACTACTTGGTGAAGAAGTAGTGTGCCGAGGCTTGACGAAAGTGTTGTTTACAGAGATGGATTAGATTTATGTGTGACTACCGTCCCAACCAAACATGCACAACCACTCTACCCTTATATGGGAAAAGGGCATTATTGATTACCTAGGTCGATACTAGCATGGTGCCCGCATTACTAGTGACGGGGGTGACATGAGGTCACTCTCGGGACGGGGTCGTGCTTGGATAGGCGGCCATGACTGTTTTCACAGGGCACCGGACACACCGTTGGTACCCCGTGCTTGTGATATGTGATGAATTCGGAGCGAGTCTCCACAACCTTGAGATGTGAAATGTTTGGCACGGGGCTGCTACCAATCGAGTGGACTCTATGTTAGTGTCGTCTAGGGAAAGGTAGTGATCGGGTGCTTACCCCAGGTACCTGAGGTACCGCGGGTCGTGGATGACACGGAAGTTCCCCGGATCTTGTGGGTAAAGTGTGCAACCTCTGCAGAGTGTCAAAATATTCGAATAGCCGTGTCCGCGGTCAAGGACAGTTGGGTGGTGCTACTTAGACTATGTCCTTAAGTTTCTGGGAAACAACACGATTCAGAGATAATGTTGATGTGATTGTGAGGAAGTCACAATGAGCTTGAGCATGAGTTGATTACAACTCTTCCTTGAAAATGATGTCTGTGACCTCCTGATACTTGTTACAGACACATGCATATCCTTGTTATATGTTGATCATAACTTGCATATGAAAAACTAGCTTTCCGCAAAACTGCCAACCTAGCAGTAGAGCCTTGCATAATTATTCTGTTACCACACTTGGGTTGCTTGCGAGTACATTCAATGTACTCATTGGCTTGCCACTGGTTATTTTATTGGCCAGGCAGGAGAGAACAGGTTATGATGAAGATTCCTCGGTGACGAGCATGCGAGCTAGGACGCTTCCCAGTCAGAATGCCTGTAGGGTTAAGGCAGATGGCATGGGTCCATGTTGACATTGAAGATTTTCCGCTGCGATGATATACTCAAGACTTGACCATTTCGGTCCTATTTGTGTAACACGGTATGTAAGGATGTAAGACTCTTGTTATTCAGCTTCTGTGTGTTCAGTGAGCTTTGATCTCTGGGATCACTGTACACGTGCATTCGGTGATCACGGCTTACGAGTCGGGGTCCCCACAAAGGGTCGTCGTCTTCTTAGTGCGTATCTGACCTTGAATGTCTTCACAAAGATCTGCATGCCACAACGGGGATGTCTCCCGAATCCTTGCCCCATGGGGGCAGTGGACTCAAGGGTGATTTCCTCCGTAGGCGTGGGGCGAGTTGCCGTGGCAAGGGTCTTGCCGGGGCTGCGAAAGCCGGCCCGGGCAAGGATCTTGCCGGGGGAGCTCGTCTCTTCCCTTGGCTCTTCGTGGTCTTGGCTTTGGTGTTGCTCCAGTTCCATCGAGCTTCGGTCTCACCCTGGCTCACCTCCCTTGCCTTGCTTGGTGTGGTGGTGCCCGCGGCTTAGACTGCCCGTGCACAGTTATAGGGGTAGAAAAAGTGTACCCCTCTTTTTGTACACCGACAGGAGCCCCCTGGCCTGGGCCACACATAAGCGCAACCGTTGTTGGGCCAGGCCCAGAAAACGGTGCGTGGGCAGGCGAGGCGGTTTTTACCGCGGTAAGATTTTTTGCGCGCTGCGCTTCCCACGACTCCCGCGCATGGCGCGGTGTGGGGAAGTGCGTGTGACCTGAGCGGCATGCGTGGGGTTTGTCTTTGCACGCATGTGTCATGTCATAGTAAAGGGGCGGTTCGCGCCTTCCCCATAAACGGAGGGAGGCGTGGAGGCGCGGACCATTTAATGAATGGGGCCGAGGCGCGGTCCTCAAGGCGTCCACTCCCCACGATCACGGGGTGGGGAGAGGTCGCCTCACCCGTCCCCTCGGTTCTGCACGTCTTCCACATGTCTCCCATGCGCTTGGGGTGGCAAACGGTGGAGGCGGAAAACCGGGCCGTCGCTGGTTGGGGCGGCGGGTCGGTCCTGGCTCCCTGCACCTTCCGTGTCTTGATTGGCCGAGCGGGGCGGTCGAGCCCCAACCCCGTTCCTTTATAAAGAGCGGGAGGGGAGGGACGGCGTCCCGCATTCTTCCATCTTATTCCTCCTTCAACTTCTGCTCCTCTCTTCCATTCGTCATGGAGAGAGGAAATCCCGGCCCTTCAACCGTGGCGGCGAGGGTCGCCGCTCGACAACGCATCCCTCCTTCTCCTGCGCCTGCGGTGGCAAAGCCGGCCGCGAGGGGAAGGGGGAGGAGGCGAGGCCGGGGCGCTCGGGGAAGAGGAGGACGGGGTGGCCCGCCGGCCTCGCCCCCGCCAGCAGCTCCTCCTCCAATGGAGGGCCATGTTGGGGATGACCCTTGTGAGTTCTTCGTCAGGTTGCGCCGGCCGCTGCGCCGTCGCCTTCGTCTCCCGACTCCACTTGCACGGGAGATGGAGCTGGATCCGCCGGAGTCATTGCGGCTGCACATGAGGGGCTGCGGGATCAGTGGCACGCGGGTCCGCGTCGACTTCCCTGCTCCTCATGTGATGTATCTTCGTCGGGGATGGAAGACGTTTGCTCATATCCATAGCTTGACGGAGGGGCTCACTCTCCATTTTAAGTTGATGGGGGGTGGCCTTCTTTCCGTCAAGGTCTTCGGGCACTTCGGGACTCGTGCAAGGTGCTGCGTGGAGAGCTCTTCTGATTATGAAGATTCCTCCTCGAGCGAGAGTGACGAGGAGGACAGCGACAACGACGACGAGGGTGGTAGGCGGCAGGATGACGGGTCCGACTAGGTGTCGGGCGCCGCTCCATGCGGCACCGTTGACCCCATTATCCGTGTCGCCGGCTCCTTGAACTTCTCGGGGCCGTCTTCTTGGGTAGCTGGCGTTGGGGGGGCTGTGGAAGAGGAAGAGGGCGGGTGGCAAGGCCATCAAGTCGGAGTACGCGGGCACCGACGCATTCGACGCGTACTGACGTCCTGCCGCCTCGTCTTCGAGCTCTGCTTCCGGCGCTGCCATCACCATCCAGCCTTTGGGCGGCCACCAAGATGTTCTCTCGGTGTCTTCTACCACCCGTAGCTCGCCTAGGAGCTCCTTTTGCCCTTCTCGCCTCCTTGACCTACCTCCTGAGGAGAGGGACAAGAAAGGGATTACGGGCATCTTATCTCTTTTTAGTTTGTAAGCCTTCGGGCGTCTGTCAAATTTAAAACTTGTAATCCTCTCATTCATGTTTTTCATTCCCTATGGACTGTACCTGAGTGGAATGTTTTTAATGAAAAAGGGATGTTTGCCGGGTCATTTGTTTGTGGGTGAAACCCACGAAAGGAATAAATCCTTGATATCTCTAAGATAAAAAATTTCTTGCCCGGCAACAGGCCTTGCCACCCCCCCCCACTTCGCTCGACCTTTCTCACGCCTTTGGCGGAGGCAGGGATGAGGTGGGTTTAGGCTCCTTGTTTTACCCTTTCGCTGCCGCGACTATGACCAAACTCGGTCCCAGGAACGAGCCCTAGGGCCTAGAGTTAGGGGAGCATGATAGCCTAAGGATAAAATGAGGTTTCACATACCTCAGTCCATAATGGAATGCATGATAAGGGATGAAGAACTTATCTGAAGCTGCAGCCCCCGGCAACCCTGGTTTGCCGTGGGTGAATCTTTGCCCTTGCAGCCCCCGGCAATACTGGCTTGCCGGGGCCTAGATGTTGGTATGTTCCTTTTTTTCTCCCCAAGTGGTTTCGGCAAGGATATCTGTGTGTCCTGTGAACCAAAGAAGATAAAAGAAAGACAAAGAGATGCAAACTCGACCTATAAGCTAGGGGTTAGCCGCCGCTAAGCACTATCAACCCTAACCAAGGACGAGACTCGACCTAGCATGCATGCTATAACTTAGGGCGCCGGCGCTTCATTTATTTATGCTCAGGGTCTGCGCCTGGCTTTGTACAAAGGGTTACATGCCTTGTCGGCAAGGCTTGTACAAAAGGTGGCTTGACGGGGGGCCCGGCAAGCCGCGCCTCACGGGTGAAACTTGCGAATATGCTCAATGTTCCAGGATTTGCTCACCGGAACGGCATTTTCGGTCTCCAGGCGGACTGCACCAAGCCTGGTGACTCGTATTACCCGATAAGGGCCTTCCCACTTCGGCGTCAACTTGTTGGTATTCTTGGCCGATTGAACGCGCCGAAGAACAAGGTTGCCTTCCTCAAAGATCGGGCACGGACCTTGTGGCTATGGTAGCGGCGCAAGGCTTGCTGGTAGCGTGCTGCTCTCACAGCCGCCCGAAGACGATCTTCCTCAAGGAGCGTTGCGTCATCTTGCCGCAGTTGCTCTTGCTCAAGCTCATCATAAGCGAGCACTCGAGGTGACCCGTATATGAGTTCAGTGGGGAGAACTGCTTCTGCCCCGTATACTAGGGCAAAGGGTGTCTGGCCGGTGGCTCGATTTGGCGTCGTTCTGATCGACCAAAGAACCGTCGGCAACTCATAAATCCAGTGCCTTCCACTCTTGCGCAGCCTGTCAAAGGTCTTTGTCCTTAAGCCTCGCAGTACTTCAGCGTTTGCTCTCTCAGCTTGACCATTGCTTCGTGGGTGAGCAACGGAAGCGAAACAGACTTTGCTCCGAGGTCTTGGGTATATTGCATGAAGGTGCGGCTTGTGAACTGTGTGCCGTTGTCGGTGTTGACCCTGTTGGGTACACCAAAACGGCACACTAGTCCCTTGAAGAATTTGACGGCTGACTGAGCTGTGACCTTCCTCACTGCCTCCACCTCTGGCCACTTTGTGAACTTGTCGATTGCGACATACAATTACTCAAAGCCCCCGACAGCGCGGGCGAAAGGGCCCGGTATGTCGAGCCCCCAGACCGAGAAGGGCCAGGAGAGAGGAATGGTTTGAAGGGCTTGAGCCGGCTGATGAAGTTTCTTTGAATGGAACTGACATGCTTCACACCTGGTGACCAGTGTCGTCGCATCGTGGAGGGCAGTGGGCCAGAAGAAGCCTTGCCGAAATGCCTTGCCGGCAAGGGCTCTTGACCCTATGTGGGATCCACATATGCCTCCATGTATCTCCGCCAACAGCCCCAGTCCTTTCTCTCGAGGGATACTTTTCAATTTCACGCCATTCGGTCTCTTTCTGTACAGGACGTCATCGACGAACTGGTACATAGCAGATCGACGGGCTACTTTTTCCGCTTCTTCCTGCTCCTCAGGAAGTTCCCTAGTTTGGAGGAATCATACGGTATGTTGTGCCCACGCTGGAGCGTGGGGCTCGACGGCGAGGACTAAAGGCATTTCCTCCGCTATAGGAGCGGCTGTCTCGACGGCAAGAGCTTGACGCTCCGCTGGAGCTAGCCGTCCCATGGCGGGCTCAGTGTCCCCGGCAACATCCTTGCCGGCGGCTCCGGGGAGCTCGGCGGGAAAGTACTTGCCGGGCCCTGATTTCCTCCTCTTGTTTTGCTCTGTTGATGGATCAACGGATGGCTGAGAAAGCTGAAGCACAAAGGTACCTGGTTCCACAGGTAACTTGAGGGCAGCGCGCTTTGACAGGTAGTCGGCGATGGCGTTCTCTGCTCGGGGAACGTGCTCCACCTGTATACCATGAAAACGCTCTTCCAGCTTTCTCACTTCATCGACGTAGGCCTTCATCAACGGACTCTGGTAATCTTTGTTGACTTGTTTGACGACAAGCTGCGAATCGCCCCTGACAATGAGTTTCTTGATTCCGAGGTCTGCCACGATCCTAAGACCAGCAAGCAACCCCTCATATTCGGCAGTCTTGTTCGTTGATACCTCCCTGGTGAAGTGCATCTGGATCACGTACTTGAGGTGCTCTCTAGTGGGCGTGACAAGGAGTACGCCAGCCCCGGCGCCCTGTAAGGAGAAAGCTCCATTAAAGTACATGATCTAGTCGCAACTCACCTCTTTGCCAGGGAGAGTAGTTTCCTGGGCTTCTTCATCAGGCGTCGTGGTCCATTCTGAAACGAGCTCTGCCAGGACTCGGCTTTGAATCGTCGAGGTACTTTCAAACTTGAGGCCAAAGCTGGACAGTTCCAGTGCCCACTCTACAATTCTTCCCGTTGCATCTGGATTGTGCAATATCCGTTGCAGAGGGAGGCGAGTGACGACAGTGATCTCGTGTCCCTGGAAGTAGTGACACAACTTCCTCGAGGCAATGTGAAGGTCGAAGAGCAATTTCTGCACACCGGAGTACCTTGATCTAGCCCCCTACAAGAGGGAGATAACAAAGTAGATCGGGTGCTGCATCATTTTCTTCCTTGGCGGCACTCCAACCGGCCGTGTCGTCTCTGCACCAGTGGCATCAGGCTCTGTCGCTGCTATCACCTCGTCATCAATTTCTCTCTGTGCCACTAGTGCGGTGCTGACCACCTGGTTCGTTGCCGCCAGGTATAGCAGCAACGGTTCTTGTGGCCTAGGCGCAACTAGTACTGGCGTGGAGGAAAGATACCTCTTCAAATCTTGCAATGCTGCTTCTGCTTCTGGCGTCCACTCCATTGGGCCCGCCTTTCGCAAAATCTTGAAAAAGGGAAGGGCGCGCTCAGCAGATTTGGAAATGAATCTGCTCATGGCGGCAACACAGCCAGCAAGCCGACGCACATCCTTGACCCGTTTGGGTGCTTCAATCTGTTCTATAGCTTTGATCTTGTCCGGATTGGCCTCTATCCCACGCTGTGACACAAAGAACCCGAGAAGCTTGCCGGACGGGACGCCGAAGACGCACTTCTCAGGGTTCACCTTCAGATTGATCTTGCGTAGGTTTGCAAACGTCTCTTGTAGATCTGTTATGAGGGTTGCCCTGTTCTTGGTTTTGACCACTATATCATCCATGTAAGCCTCCATATTTCTATGGAGCTGGGGTTCAAAACCAATCTGGACTGCCCTTGCAAACGTTGAGCCAGCACTCTTCAACCCGAAAGGCATTGGTACGAAACAATACGTACCACATGGGGTGATGAATGTTATCTTCTCTTCGTCTTCTCTTGTCATGAAGATCTGGTGGTAGCCGGAGTGGGCATCGAGAAATGACAACAGGTCACACCCAGCCGTGGAGTCAACAATCTGGTCGATGCGCAGCAACGGGAAGGGGTCTTTGGGACAAGCCTTATTGATATCTGTGTAATCAATACGCAGCCTCCACTTCCCATTTGCCTTGCGCACTACCACTGGATTGGCCAACCACGTTGGATGGAGCACTCCTCTTATCAAAACCCGCTGCTTCCAGTTTCCGGATCTCCTCTATGATGAACTCTTGTCGTTCCAAAGCTTGCTTCCTGACCTTCTGCTTGACGGGCCGCGCATGAGGACAAACAGCAAGGTGGTGCTCAATCACCTCCCTGGGAACGCCGGGGATGTCGGATGCTCGCCATGCAAACACATCGACATTTGCCCGCAGGAAGGTGACGAGTGCGTCTTCCTATTTGTCGTGAAGGGTGGAGCTTATGGTGAAAGCACCTCCTGTGCCGTCCTCCCTGACAGAAACCTTCTTGGTTCCTGGCGGTGTGGCCCTGGACTTCTTGTTTCTGCCGGTGTAGCTCTCTGGCACGTCCTCGACGGGAGCACTACACTCCGAAGAGGTGCGCTTGCCGGAGTGGGTGTCCGAGGTCTCACTGGTCTTCTTCTTCTTCTCCCCCCTGGGGCTCCAGTGGCAGGAGGCTGCTGCAACTGCTTGTTGGTATAGTTGGTCAGCGCAAATCAGTGCATCTTTCTTATCGGAGGGGGTGGTGATGATCGTCATAGGTCCTGGCATCCTCAGGGTGTTGTAGGTGTAGTGTGACGCCGCCATGAACTTGGCCAGCGCTGGGCGGCCAAGGATCCCGTTGTAGGGCAAGGGGATCTTGGCGACATCGAACACGATCCTTTCTGTCCTGTAGTTTAGGTCACTTCCAAAAGTCATGGGTAGCGTAACCTTCCCCTTTGGTTGACTTCTTCCTGGGTTGACCCCCTGAAACATGCCCGTTTCCTCAAGGTCACTGTCAGGAATTTGCCGCTTCTCGATCACGGTAGGTGAGAATAAGTTCAGACCGGCCCCGCCATCGACTAGCACCTTTGTCACCTTGAGGTTGCGTATTGTTGGTGAAACCAACAATGGCAAGCACCCGACCGCAGTAGTGCGGTCGGGGTGATCCTCAGTGTAAAAAATGATAGGCGTGCTGGACCACTTCAGCGGCTTTTGGGCACCAGACGACGGCTCCGCCGATGTAATCTCACGCGCCCACTGTTTAAGCTGGCGGTGAGAAGTATGCAGCGAGGCGCCGCCATCAACGCACATGGCCTTTGTGGCTTTCTGAAACTCTTGGTCGCCGGACTCGTCGTCCTCTTCGTCGTCTTCTCGCTTTCTGTCACGGCCCTGGGCGGGCCTCTCCTGATGTTTATCCTTGCCGCGACGGCCTGCTTGGCCGTCACGCTTCTTGCTGGACCCCTCAGCACCGTCCTGGCCCTTCTCCTTGTCCCGCCTCTCATATTCAGCCCTCTGCTTCTCAGCAAGGAGCTCAACCTGTCGGCAATTCTAGAGATCATGGCCTTTGGTGCGATGGATCTTGCAGTATTGCTTGTTGGAGTTTCCTGGCTTCTCGGCAGCCGCCAAGGCCCGGCAGGCGACACACCCGACAATTTCCTTGCCGGGGTCATCCGCCTTGGTTTTCTTGGCAGAGCCGGCGTCATCAGATCCCTCGACGGCAAGCACGGCTTTACCTTTGCGCTTCCTGTTGCGGCGCCGACCTTTCTTTGCCGGGGCGGCAGCATCCTCATCTGAAGAGTCGGTTTCCACGCCGGCATCTTCGCCGGGGTACTTCCTTCCCTCTTCAGCCCGGGCACATCTGTCACCAAGAACATAGAGTTCCGCCACATCTTTCACCTTGTTCATTGCCAGTTCTTCACGCATCTTGCGCTTACGCACGTTCTGATGGAACGCGCTGATGATGGCGGCAGGGTGAACATCAGGGATATTGTACTGTACCCGGCTGAACCTCTGTATATACTTGCGCAGACTCTCGCCTCCATTCTGGGGAATGACGTGCATGTCACTTGGTTGGCCATGGGCTTGGTGACCTCCAGTAAAGGCGCCAACAAACTCATGGCACAAATCCGACCTGGAGGAAATAGAGTCTACCGGCAAGTGCATCAACCACGACATGGCGTTGGGTTTAAGAGCCAATGGAAAGTAATTCGCAAGAACCTTATCGTCGCGGGCTCCGGCAGCTTGCATCGCGATGGTGTAGATGCTGAGGAACTCTGACGGGTGGGTCTTGCCGTTGTACTTCTCGCCAACGTCAGGCTTGAAGGTGCGGTGAGTGGGCCACTAGAACTGCCGCAGCTCACGGGTAAAAGTCGGACAGCCTACCTCGTAAGGTAGACCTCCAGGGCTCTCCGGTGCTGGGCGGTTCACAGTAGGCCCTGCTCGCCTGTCTGACTGGTGGCGCACTCCGTGCCGGCGCTCGATGGTGGTTCGAGCGTCTTCATGAGCTCGCTCCTGAAGAACTTGACGCTGGTCGCCGTGGGTCCATGGGTCGGACGACGCTATGGAGATGTCGTCACCCGCGACGTCTCGACGAGTCGACACACGCGGTACCGGTCGAGGAGGAGGTTAATGCACCATGGCCACGGTGCTGCCGGTCCTCGCGCCACCGGTGCGTGGGACCCCATCGGAGAGTCGACCCCGGGGCTTCGCTGGACTTGGTTCATCCTTGTTGGCGAACGCGACAAGGCTTCGGATGGTGGCTCTCCATTCGTCGAGTTTCCCCGTAACGGAAGGAAAGTCGAGGAGCAACTACGCGTGCGCCAGGGCTTCTGCTGGGGCTAGCGGTAGTGAAACCTGCACGAACCGCGACGCCCTTCGACTCATGACCATGTCAGGAGGAGCTCTATCATGATCCCGCGGTCGCATGCCGTTTTCACCAGCGCTTCGGTGGGCGGGCAGGTCTTCTATGTCTCGGGAGTGGCGCTTGGGGCTCTTCCCACGGCGACGCCCGGGATCTTCGGCGTGATGACGCCGTTCGTCGCGTGCTGCTTGGGAGTAGCGCGCTATTGGCGCCGGCGTGGGAGTCCTGGAGGCCCTTGCGTCGCCTTCGGGTGATGCGGCAGCGATCTTGGAAGGCCCCGCGCCACCCGCGGAGGGCTGGCTCCGTCTTTGGATTTGGCGGTGTGTGGCCCGTTACCAGGCGCGCAAACATCGCCACCTCCCAAACTCCGGCTGCTGGGACGGTGTTGGTGTTCGCGAGCAGCGCCCCGGGTCCTTTCCGCGATCGGTCCACTGTTCGCCCTCGTCGGGACGGGCTGTCCGGCTTCCGACCGGCCAACCTCCACCGTCGTCTTCTTCTTGGGTGCCTTGACTGTTTGGGATATGCTTTTGAGTATCTTCATCTCGGCCATCAATCCAAAAGACCCATTATCATTCCCAAGCTTGATTTTGAAAACGCATTTGATAAGATTGAATATATGGCCATTATTGCCATGTTTGAAGCCATAGGATTTGCGCCCAGGTGGACCAATTGGGTAACCAACATTCTTATTTTTGCATCCAATGATGTGCTACTCAATGGAGTTGTAGGGAACAAAATTATGTGTAAAAGGGAAGTCAGATAGGGCGATCCATATTCTCCTCTTCTGTTTGTTCTAGCAGCTGACCTCTTACAATCTGTGATTAATGCTGCTTGGGCAAATGGGGAACTATCACTCCCTATAAATCGTGCTTATGGGCAGGATTATCCAATTATCCAGTATGCTGATGACACTCTGATGATAATGCCAGCTGATGTTGTTCAAATTATTCATCTCATGTACCTATTAAATCTATTTAGTCTCTCCACTAGACTTTTTGTGAACTACATCAAATCTTCCATGACCCCCAACAATATTGATCAGCAGACTATCTCTGACTTGGCAAACTATTTTGGACGCAAGGTTGAAAGTCTACCCTTCACATATCTTGTGCTCCCACTTGGCACCACAAAGCCTATTGTTCAAGATCTTATACCTGTAATTTCAGAAATTGACAAGAGGCTATCTGGGGTTGCCAGCTTTATGAACCATTCTAGTAGGCTAACCTATGTTAATTCTGTTGTTGCTTCCATGCCCATTTTTGCTATGTACTCTCTCAAAGTCCACTACACCATCCTGGACCATGTGGATAAATCTAGCAAGAACTTCCTATGGTATGGCAATGACATTAACAAAAAAGGAAAATGCCTAGGTAGCTGGGAAATGATATGTAAACCCCAAAACCAAGGAGGATTGGGAGTCCTAAATCTCATAACTCAGAATCAAGATCTCCTTATTAAACATCTTCACAAGTTCTTCAACAAGGCTGATATCCCCTGGGTTAAATTGATCTGGAATGCCTACTATCATTCTAATGATGTTCCACTCTCAGGCAGCAAGAAAGGATCTTTTTGGTGGAAAGATTGTCTCAAATTTTTAGACCTATTTAAATCTATGACATCCTGTGAAGTCAAATCTGGCAATTCTGCCATGTTATGGAATGATAATTGGGATGGTAATATCATGAAACTCAAATTTCCTGAGTTGCAATCTTTCTCCCTACAAGAGAATATATCCATTGTGGCTGCCAAAAATATGGATAACATATATGACCTATTCCAGCTTCCTCTATCAATTGTTGCCCACCAGCAGCTTCACAGTTTATCTGACCAACTTAGCAATATTAGTGAATGCAATGAAGATGATAAATGTATTTTCAGTTGGGGCAATAATACCCACATGACCAAGAAGACATACAACTTCCTTATGGGACAACATGACACTATTGAACTTATTAAGTGGATCTAGAAATCATGTTGCCTACCCAGGCACAAGTTCTTCTACTGGTTGATGCTCAATGATAGAATTAACACATGTGATCTGCTTACCAGGAAATCCTTTCCTCTGGATTCCACATCATGTGTTTTATGCAATGATTATGGGATGGAGGACAAAACCCATTTACTATTTTCATGCACATTCAGCCAAAACATCTGGTGGAATCTTGGTATTGAATGGAACACTAATTTGACCATTCATGACATGATTACTGATGGAAAACTGAGACATAATCTACCTTTCTTCATGGAAATTGTGACTGTGGGATGCTGGAGTTTATGTAATTAGAGAAATGGATTGATATTAGAAGATATACCATGCTCCATAACCTCATGCAAGCTTGATTTCATCACCACTTTCAAGATCACCATGCTGAGAGCCAAGCCCAACCTCAAGGATGGGATGTCATCCTGGATAGACAACATTTGAATATTTATTGTACTTTTTTTACTTTTACTTTCTATAAACACTTCCACTCTGGTTGCTCCCCCGACAACCATTGTACCCAGCACTTTTATTATTATAATGAAAATGACACACAGTAGGGCTTTTTCCTACTGTTTTCTGGTAAAAAAAAGTTGGTCTACTTGTCACGGACGTGATGCCTATGTTACATATTCATTGCCTTGGATATCGTCATAACTTTGTGCTTTTCTATCAATTGCTCGACAGTAATTCGTTCACCCACCATATTATTTGCTATCTTGAGAGAAGCCTCTAGTGAAACCTATGGCCCCCTGATCTATTTCCTATCATATTAGTTTCTGATCTACTATTTTGCAATCTTTTACTTTCAGATCTATAAATCAAAAACCCAAAAATACTTTATCTTTTATTTATCTATCTTTATCAGATCTCACTTTTGCAAATAACTGTGAAGGGATTGACAACCCCTTTATAGCGTTGGGTGCAAGTGTTTGATTGTTTGTGCAGGTATTGGCAATTTGCGCGTTCTTCTAATACTGGATTGATACCTTGGTTCTCAGACCGAGGGAAATATTTATCTCTACTTTGCTACATCACGCTTTCCTCTTCAAGGGAAAAACCAACGCAAGCTCAAGAAGTAGGAAGGCCTTGCGGTCACGTTTTAGTGGTACACGAGGACATCATATCGCACACAAAAGTGGGCGACGACAACTTGTTAATCATGCCTGACACGACAGATGGTGAACTCGAGGTTGAAGCCGACCACTTGGTACATGTCCTCAGCAAGCAACTGCTCCATAGTTTGGATGGAGCTCTACACCGAGGCCGGCTCATTCGTGTACACCAGTGTAACGACCCGAATTTGACCAAATCCAAGTCTTTTTGCTTACTGTGCTATCCATGCAACGTAGCTAGCACACACAATAACGGAAATGAATATCAGTAAAACAAACATCAGTTAACTAAATGGTAGATCCAGAATTATACAAATACATACCATTGGAACAGCTCGATGCTGGCACATAATACAACGGAATTGTACGTAGTCGCTAAGTTAGGGCTCCATCAATGCAACTAGGCTCATTGAGTGTAGATTGTAACTCCATCATCTCTTAATATGTTGAGATCTGCACATGGCAGGTGTAGATGAGAACATGGAATGTACTCGCAAGTTGCAAAGGAAAGTTTAACAGAATATATATGTAGGGTAAGTATTGGTGGAGGTTTCCTTTGCATACAACCAATTTTCTCCTATACTAAGTTTTTATAAACTTCTTTTGAAATAAAAGTAGTTTTTAGTATAAACAATAGGAGTGAGACTTTGGATATACGTACCAAAGTTCGTTCTTCGATTTTAGTAAAACATATATATGGTTGAAGTGAAACACAATCATTGTGCTCAATCCTGAACCTAACCCTTAAAACAGATGTTTAGAAAAGAGGGGGGAGATTCTTCTTCAGTCCAAGTCTTCAGTTCCTCAAAATTGCCCATAACCAGGGGCACGACTAATCGATTAGGTTTAACACTCTGCACAGGTCGTACAAGTTCCCCACATGTCACAATCAACCCTTTGTGTCGTGACACCACTTTGGGTATGTGACCGGGAGGAGATTGTGACGAAGCCTTTCCAAATGGCCCCCTTTATTTAGTTCTAGCACGGTCCGCTCCCTTGGCCATTAGGACCCATCTTCGATGACCGTACCTGAATAAGGGTTTCCCGATAAAGAATAGCTAAGCCAGAGCCATAATAGTATGTGGCTATACTAGAAGCTACATCAAACTGTACTTGGAAGATCTCAGTCCCTTGGACGGCGGTCCCCACCAAAAACCTGTGTGCAAGTCCCCAGTCGGGTGCAATCACTGCGAGACCCCGATAGGCGCAATCACTTGTAGACGCTCCCGTCATACCATTCTTGATAGAAATATGCCCTAGAGGTAATAATGAAATGGTTATTATTATATTTCCTTAATCATGATACAGGTTTATTATTCATGCTAGAATTGTATTAACTGGAAACCTAAAGACATGTGTGAATACATAAACAAATACCGTGCCCCTAGTAAGCCTCTACTAGACTAGCTCATTAATCAAAGATGGTTACGGTTTCCTAACCATGGACATGAGTTGTCATTTGATAATGGTATCACATCATTATGACAATGATGTGATGGACAAGACCCATCCGTTAGCTTAGCATTTGATTGTACAGTTTATTGCTACTGCTTTCATGTATGTCAAAAATATATTCCTTTGACTATGAGATCATGCAACTCCCGGATACCGGAGGGACGCCTTGTGTGCTATCAAACGTCATAACGTAACTGGGTGATTATAAAGGTGCTCTACAGGTATTTCCGAAGGTATCTTGTTTGGTTGGCGTGAATCGAGATTAGGATTTGTCACTCCGAGTATCGGGGAGGCATCTCTAGGCCCTCTCGGTAATGCACATCATAATAAGCCTTGCAAGCAACTGACTAATATGTTAGTCACCGGATGATGTATTATGGAATGAGTAAAGAGACTTGCCGGTAACTCGATTGAACTAGGTATAGAGATACCAAAGATTGAATCTCGGGGGAGTAACATACCGACGGACAAAGGGAATTGTGTATGTTGTCATAACGGTTCGATCGATAAAGATCTTTGTAGAATATGTAGGAGCCAATATGGGCATCCAGGTTCCGCTATTGGTTATTGACCGAAGAACTTTCGCGGTCATGTCTACATAATTCTCTAACCCGTGGGGTCCGCAGGCTTAACGTTCGTTGACGATATAGTATTATATGAGTTATGTATGACGGTGACCGAATGTTGTTCAGAGTCTCGGATGAGATCACGGACATGACGAGGAGCTCCAGAATGGTTCGGAGGTAAATATTGATATATAGGATGATATGGTTAGGCCTAGGGGTCAGGCCCACGTGGCATTAAGTCGGTGCAAAATGAGTTTTGCGGAGGCCATGGGGCCAAACGCCAGAGACACTCGCGTCTGGACCTGGGCTAGACGCCGAGGTCCATGGCGTCTGGGCCAGACGCCAAGGATTGTGGCGTTTGGTCCTGGAAGTCGAAGAAGGATTCTTCCTTGCGGGCAAAACCGACTTTGAGGAGGCTCTTTCTCCAAGTTATGACCCTAGGGCTCAACATATAAATAGAGGGGCAGGGCTAGCACCTGGAACACATCAATATACACCAAGCCGTGTCCTGTCAACCCTGCCCCTCTAGTTTATCCTCCGTCATAGTTTCTATAGTACTTGGCGAAACCCTGCGGAGGTTGTTCTTCATCACCAACCTTCACCACACCGTCGTGCTACCGGAACTCATCTACTACTTCGCCCGTTTTAATGGATCAAAAAGGAAAGGACGTCATCGAGCTGAACGTGTGCTGAACGCGGAGGTGCCGTGCGTTCGGTGCTTGATCGGTTGGATCGTTAAGAAGTTCGACTAAATCAACCGCGTTACTAAACGCTTCCACTTTTGGTCCACGAGGGTACATAGACGTACTCTCCCCTCTCGTTGTTATACATCTCCTAGATAGTCTTGCGTGAGCGTAATTTTTTTTTTGAAATTGCATGCTACGTTTCCCAACAGTGGCATCATGAGACAACTGTTGGCATAGATTGAGAATAGGATTTGTCACTCCGAATGTCGGAGAGGTATCTCTCGGCCCTCTCGGTAATACACATCATAATAAGCCTTACAAGCAAATGACTAATGAGTTAGTCACAAGATGACGTATTATGGTACGAGTAACGAGACTTGCCGGTAACGAGGTTGAACTAGGTATGATGATACCACGATTGAATCTCGGGCAAGTAACATACCGATGACAAAGGGAATAATGTATGTTGTTATGTGGTTTAACCGATAAAGATCTTCATAGAATATGTAGGAGCCAATATGAGCATCCAGGTTCCGCTATTGGTTATTGACCGAAGATGTGTCTCGGTCATGTCTACATAGTTCTCGAACCATAGGGTCCGCACGCTTAATGTTTGATGACGATTAGTATTATGAGTTATGTGATTTTGATGAACGAAGATTGTTCGGAGACCCGTATGAGATCACGGACATGATGAGGACTCTCGAAATGGTCGAGACATAAAGATTAATATATTGGAAGGTTATGTTTGGACATCAGAAGGTTTCCTGGATGTTTGGGCATTTTTTCGGAGTACTGGGAGGTTACCGGAACCCCCGGAGAGCCAATGGGCCCTAGGGGAGAGAGGAGGCAGCAGCCAGGTGGTGGCACGCGCTGCGCGCACCCCCTAGGCCCAAACCGAATTGGTTTAGGGTTGGGGGCCACCCCCCTTTCCCTCTCTTCTTCTCCTCCGTCCCTCCTTCTCCTAGTGGGAATAGGAAGGTGGGGGGGGGGCGAATCCTACTTTCACCAGGAGTCCAAGTAGGACTCCTCTCCTGGGCACGCCCCCTTGGGACAACCTCCTCCTCCCTTCCTCCTTTATATATGTGGGAGGGGGCACCCCAAAGACACACAAGCCAATCTTTTAGCTGTGTGCGGTGCCCCCCTCCACTGTTACACACCTCGGTCATATCGTTGTAGTGCTTAGGCGAAGCCCTGCACCGGTAACTTCATCATGACCGTCAGAACGCTGTCGTGCTGACGAAACTTTCCCTCGTCGTCAAATGGATCAAGAGATCGAGGGATGTCATCGTGCTGAACATGTGCCGAACACGGAGGTGCCGCACGTTCGGTACTTGGATCGGTTGGATCGTGAAGATGTTTGACTACGTCAACCGCGTTACTAAATGCTTCTGCTTTCGGTCTACAAGGGTACATGGACATACTCTCCCCGCTCGTTGCTATGCTTCTCCTAGATAGATCTTGCATGATCGTAGGAAAATTTTGAAATACTACGTTCCCCAACAGTGGCATCATGAGGCAGGTCTATGCGTAGATGATATGCACGAGTAGAACCTAAAGAGTTGTGTGCGATAATAGTCATACTGCTTACCACCAACGTCATACTTTGATTCAGCAGTATTGTTGGATGAAGCGGCCCGGACCGACATTACATGACCGCGTTCATGAGACTGGTTCTACCGACGTGCTTTGCACAAAGGTGGCTGGCGGGTGTCAGTTTCTCCAACTTTAGTTGAATTGAGTGTGACTACGGCCTGTCCTTGTTGAAGGTTAAAACAACACACTTGACAAAAAATCATTGTGGTTTTGATGCGTAGGTAAGAATGGTTCTTACTAGAAGGCCGTAGCAGCCACGTAAAACTTGCAACAAAAAGTAGAGGACGTCTAACTTGTTTTTGCAGGGCATGTTGTGATGTGATATGGTCAAGATGTGATGAGTTATACGATATTGTATGAGATGATCATGTTTTGTAAATTATCGGCAACCGGCAGGAGCCTTATGGTTGTCTCTTTATTGTATGAATTGCGATCGCTATGTATTTGCTTTACTTTATCACTATGAGTTAGCGATAGTTGTATAAGCAATAGTTGGTGAGACGACCACGACGCTATGATGAAGATCATGGTCTCAAGCAGGTGACGTTGGAGATCATGACGATGCTTTGGAGATGGAGATCAAAAGCACAAGATGATGATGGCCATATCATGTCACATATTTTGATTGCATATGATGTTTATCTTATTATGCTTCTTATTTTACTTAGTACGACCGTAGCATTATAAGATGATCCCTTACCAAAATTTGAAGGTACAAGTGTTCTCCCTAAGTATGCGCCGTTGCGACAGTTCGACGTGTAGAGACACCACGTGATGATCGAGTGTGATAAGCTCTACGTTCACATACAATGGGTGTAAGACAGTTTTGCACATGCATAATACTCGGGTTAAACTTGATGGGCCTAGCATGTACATACATGGCCTCGGAACACTGGAGATCGAAAGGTCGAGCGTGAATCATATAGTAGATATGATCAACATAAGATGTTGACCATTGAAAACTACTCCATCTCACATGATGATCGGACATGGTTTAGTTGATTTGGATCACGCGATCATTTAGATGACTTGAGGCATGCCTATCTAAGTGGGAGTTCTTTAGTAATATGTTTAATTGAACTTTAATTTATCATGAACTTAGTCCTGATAGTTTTTGCATATCTATGTTGTTGTAGATCAATGCCCCGTGCTACTGTTCCCTTGAATTTTAATGCGTCCCTAGAGAAAGCTAAGTTGAAAGATGATGGTAGCATCTACACGGACTGGGTCCGTAACTTGAGGATTATCCTCATTGCTGCACAGAAGAATTATGTCCTTGAAGCACTGCTAGGTGAAAAGGCCCCTCTTGCTAATGTATATCCTTTCAACGTCTGGCAGACACGGTGTGATGAATACTCGATAGTTTAGTGTGCCATGCTTTACGGCTTAGAATCGGGACTTCAAAGACGTTTTGAACGTCATGGAGCATATGAGATGTTCCTAGAGTTGAAGTTAATATTTCAAGCAAATGCCCTAGTTGAGAGATATGAAATCTCCAACAAGTTCTATAGCTGCAAGATGGAGGAGAACATTTCTGTCAGTGAACACATACTCAGAATGTCTAGGTACCACAACCATATAACTCAACTTGGACTCACATTTGATGATGATAGTGTTATTGATAGAGTTCTTCAATCACTGCCATCAAGCTATAAAGGCTTCGTGATGAACTATAATATGCAAGGGATGCAGAAGGGAATTCCCGAGCTCTTCGCAATGCTCAAAGCCGCGGAGGTAGAAATCAAAAAGGAGCATCAAGTGTTGATGGTTAACAAGACCACTAGTTTCAAAAAAAGGCAAGGGAAAGAAGGGGAACTTCAAGAAGAATAGAAAGCCAGTTGCTACTCCCAGGAAGAAACCCAAGTCTGGAGCCAATCCTGAAACTGAGTGCTTCTACTACAGAGGGACGGGTCACTCGAAGCGGAACTGCCCCAAGTATTTGGTGGATAAGAAGGATGGAAAGTGAACAAAGGTATATTCGATATACATGTTATTGATGTGTACCTTACTAATGCTCGTAGTAGCGCCTGGGTATTTGATACTGGGTCGGTTTCTCATAATTGTAACTCGAAACAGGGGCTACAAATTAAACGAAGATTGGCTAAGGACGAGGTGACGATGCATGTGGGAAATGGTTCAAAAGTTGATGTGATAGCCGTCGACACGCTACCTCTACATGTACCTTCGGGATTAGTTTTAGACCTAAATAATTTTTATTTGTGCCAGCTTTAAGCATGAACATTGTATTTGGATCTTGTTTATTGCTAGATGGTTATTCATTTAAATCAGAGAATAATGGTTGTTCTATTTATGTGAGTAATATCTTTTATGGTCATGCACCCTTGATGAGTGGTCTATTTTTGTTGAATCTCGATCGTAGTGATACACATATTCATAATATTGAAGCCAAAAGATGCAAAGTTGATAATGATAGTGCAACTTATTTGTGGCACTACCGTTTAGGTCATATTGGTGTAAAAGCGCATGAAGAAACTCCATGTTGATGGGCTTTTGGAATCACTTGATTATGAATCACTTGGTGCTTGCGAACCATGCCTCATGGGCAAGATGACTAAAACTCCGTTCTTCGGAACAATGAAGCGAGCAACTGACTCGTTGGAAATCATACATACTGATGTATGCGGTCCAATGAGTGTCGAGGCTCGCGACGGGTATCATTATTTTCTGACCTTCACAGATGATTTGAGCAGATATGGATATATCTACTTGATGAAACACAAGTCTGAAACATTTGAAAATTTTAAAGAATTTCAGAGTGAAGTAGAGAATCATCGTAACAAGAAAATAAAGTCTTGACGATCTGATTGCGGAGGCGAATAGTTGAGTTATGAGTTTGGTCTTCATTTGAAATAATGTGGAATAGTTTCGCAACTCACGCCACGTGGAACACCACAGCGTAATGGTGTGTCTGAACGTCGTAACTGTACTTTATTAGATATGGTGCGATCTATGATGTCTCTTACCGATTTAACACTATCGTTTTGGGGTTATGCTTTAGAGATAGCTGCATTCACATTAAACAGGGCACCATCTAAATCTGTTGAGACGACACCTTATGAACTGTAGTTTGGCAAGAAACGCAAGTTGTCGTTTCTTAAAGTTTGGAGCTGCGATGCTTATGTGAAAAAACTTCAACCTAATAAGCTCGAACCCAAGTCGGAGAAATGTGTCTTCATAGGATACCCAAAGGAAAATGTTGGGTACACCTTCTATCACAAATCCGAAGGTAAGATATTCGTTGCTAAGAATGGATCCTTTCTAGAGAAGGAGTTTCTCTCGAAAGAAGTGAGTGGGAGGAATGTAGAACTTGCTGAGGTTATTGTACCTTCTCCCGAATTGGAAAGTAGTTCATCACATAAATTAGTTCCAGTGATTCCTACACCAATTAGTGAGGAAGCAAATGATAATCATCATGAAATTTCAGATCAAGTTACTACTGAACCTCGTAGGTCAACCAAAGTACGTTCCGCACCAGAGTGGTACGGTAACCCTGTTCTGGAAGTCATGTTACTAGACCATGACGAATCTACGAACTATGAGGAAGCGATGATTAGCCCAGATTCTGAAAAAGGGCTTGAGGCCATGAAATCTAAGATGAGATCCATGTATGAGAACAAAGTGTGGACTTTGGTTGACTTGCCTGATGATCGTCAAGCCATTGAAAATAAATGGATCTTTCGGAGGAAAACTGATGCTGATGGTAATGTTACTATCTACAAAGCTCGATTTCTTATGAAAGGTTTTCAACAAGTTCAAGGAGTTGACTACGGTGAGACTTTCTCACCCGTAGCGTTGCTTAAGTCTGTCCGAATCATGTTAGCAATTGCTGCATTTTATGATTATAAAATATGGCAAATGGATGTCAAAACTGCATTCCTTAATGGATATCTCAAAGAAGAGTTGTATATGATGCAACCAGAAGGTTTTGTCGATCCTAAAGGTGCTAACAAAGTGTGGAAGCTCCAGGGATCCATCTATGGACTGGTGCAAGCATCTCGAAGTTGGAATATACGCTTTGATGAGGTGATCAAAGCATATGGTTTTATACAGACTTTTGGAGAAGCCTATATTTACAAAAAAGTGAGTGGGAGCTCTGTAGCATTTCTGATATTGTATGTGGATGACATATTATTGATTGGAAATGATGTAGAATTTCTAGAAAGCATAAAAGGATATTTGAATAAGAATTTTTCAATGAAAGACTGTCGGTGTGTTTGGATCGACACCTATGGGATCACAAGAATCCCTACTACGGTTGCAGGGCGCGGGGTTGAGAGAAGAGCGAATCTAACAGTCAGGACACAGTTCCTCTACCCAGGTTCGGGCCGCAAAGATGCGTAAGACCCTACTCCTGCTTTGGTGGATTATATGCTTGTGTTCTTCAGCTAGTCAGGAGCTCCAAAAGAGTTGTGAGGAGTTCTAAAAAGCCGAATCCTCCTCCTGGTCGCCTTGGGCCTCCTTTTATAGGGAAAAGGGGTCGCCGCAGTGGCAGACAGGAGGTGGAAAGGGTACAGTGATGCGAGGTTATCCCTCGCATTAGAGGACAAGGCGCATTTAATGCGCTTAGCTTAGGTGTCCTTGCTTTATCGGGGACGAGGGGAGACGCCCGTCTTGTCCGTCGCCGCCCCTCCTCGTGTTGACACGCGCCCTGGCCAGCAGTGCCTGAGGCGCCATGTAGGCAGACAGGCAGCTGAGGTGGCGCAATGGCGGGTCTCCACGAAGATCTGTGGGTTGCCACGCAGGAGTCTGTCCAGCTGGTTGGGTCGGCAGCCGCGTGGGTCAGCGAAAATCTGGTTGGTTCGGGGCTGACGATGGCCCCGCGGGCATCCTCGGCAAGGGCCTTGCTCGGGCTCCGGCAAGGGTCCTGCCGTGGCGCCTGCTGTCATCCCCGGCAAGGTGCTTGCCGGGGGCCTTGCGGTTCTCCTTGGCTGGAATCCTGCCAAGGGTCGTCGTCTTCTTAACTTGCATCTGATCTTGAATGTATTCACAAAGATCTGCATGCCACCACGGGGATATCTCCCGAAACCTCGCCCCATGTGGGCGGTGGACTCAAGGGTGATTCATTCCGTAGGCACAGGGCGAGCTGCGGCGTCAAGGGTCTTACCGAGGCTGCCAGGGCCGGCCCCGGCAAGGATCTTGCCGGGGAGAGCCGCTTCGTCCCTTTGCTCTTTGTGGTCTTCTTCTTGGCGTTGCTCTAGTCTCCATTAAGCTTTGATCTTACCCCGGCTCACCTCCCTTCCCATGCTTGGTGTGGTGATGCCCGTGGCTCCGACTGCCCGTGCACAGTCATAGGGGTACAAAAAGTTTACCCCTCTTTTTGTACACCGACAGGAGCCCCCGGGCCTAGGCCACACATAAGCGCGACACGTTGTTGGGACAGGCCTAGAACGGTGCGCGGGCAGGCGGGGCGGTTTTCACCGTGGTAAAATTTTCCGCGCGCCGCGCCTCCCACGACCCGCGCGCGTGGCGCGGGGTTGAGGGGCGTGCGTGACGTGAGCGGCATGCGTGGGGCGGTTTCCGCAGGCATGCGTCACGTCGCAGTAAATGCGAAAGGAGGCGGCCTGCGCCTTCCCCATAAACGGGGGGAGGTGTGGAGGCGCGGCCCGCTTACTAGATGGGACCGAGGTGCGGTCGTCTAGGCGTCCACTCCCCACAATCACTGGGTGGGGAGAGGTCGCCTCACCCGTCCTTTCGGTCCTACACGTTCGCCACGTGCCTCCCATGCGTTCGAGGTGGCGAGCGGTGGAGGCGGGAAACCGAGCCGTCGCTGGTTGGGGCGACGGGTCGGTCCTGGCCCCCCTCGCCTTCTGCGTCTTGATTGGCCGAGTGGGGCGGTCGAGCTCCAGCCCCGCCCCTTTATAAAGGGCGGAGGGAGGGGACAGCGCCCCACACTCCTCCATCTTCTTTCTCCTTCAGCTTCTGCTCCTCTCTTTTGTCTGCCATGAAGAGAGAAAACCTCGGCTCCTCAACGGTGGCGGCGAGGGTCGCCGCTCGACAACGCGTCCCCCCTTCTCCTGCACCTGCGGTGGCCGAGCCGCCCATGAGGGGAAGAGGGAGGGGGCGGGGCCATGGGCGAGGCCGGGGTGCTCGGGGAAAAGGAGGACGGGGCGGCCCGTCGGCCTCGCCCTCGCCAGCAGCTCCTCCTCCAATGGAAGGTCATGTTGGAGATGACCCTTGTGAGTTCTTCGTTAGGATGCGGGGGTCGCCGCGCCGTCGCCTTCGTCTCCCGACTCCATTTGCGCGGGAGATGGAGGTGAATCCGCCGGAGTCGCTGCGGCTGCACATGAGGGGTTGTGGGATCAGTGGCACGCGGGCCCGCGTCGACTTCCGTGCCCCTCATGTGATGTATCTTCGCCAAGGATGGAAGAGGTTCGCTCGCATCCACAGCCTGACGGATGGGCTCACCCGCCACTTCAAGTTGATGGAGGACGGCCACCTCTCCGTCAAGGTCTTCGGGCACCTTGGGACTCGCGCGAGGTGCTGTATGGAGAGCTCCTCTGATGACGAAGACTCCTCCTCGAACGAGGGTGACGAGGAGGACAGCAGCAGCGACGACGAGGGCGGTGGATGGCAGGATGACGGGTCCGACTAGGTGTCGGGCGCCGCTCCTGGTGGCACCGGCGACCCCATCATCCGCGTTGCCGGCTCCTTGAACTTCTCGGGGCCGACTCCTTGGTGGCTGGCGTAGGGAGGCTGCGGAAGAGGAAGAGGAAGAAGGCGGGCGGCAAGGTCGTCATGTCGGAGTACGCGGGCACCGACGCGTTCGACGCGTACTGACGTCCTGCCGCCTCGTCTTCGAGCTCTGCCTACGGCGCCGTCATCACCGTCCAGCCCTTGGTAGGCCGCCGAGATGCCTTCTCGGTGTCTTCTGCCACCCGTAGCTCGCCTAGGCGCCCCTTTTGCCCTTCTCGCCTCCTTGACCTGCCTCCTGAGGAGAGGGACAAGAAAGGCATTACGGGCATCTTATCTCTTTTTAGTCTGTAAGCCTCTGGGCATCTGTTAAGTTTAAAACTTGTAATCCCCTTATTCATGTTTTTCATTCCCTATGGACTGTACCTGAATGGAATGTTTTTAATGAAAAAGGAATGTTTGCCGGGTCATTTGTTCGTAGGTAAAAACCCACAACAGGGAATAGATCCCTGATATCTTTAAGATAAACATTTCTTCGTCCGGCAACTGGCCATGCCGTTTCCCTACTTCGCTCGACCTTTCTCACGCCCTTGGCGGAGGCAGGGATGAAGTGGGCTCAGGCTCCTCGTTTCATCCTTTTGCTGCCGCGACTACGACCAAACTTAGTCCCAGGAACGAGCCCTAGGGCCTAGAGTTATGGGAGCACGGTAGCTTAAGGAAAAGAACGAGGTTTCACATACCTCAGTCCATAATGGAACGCATGATAAGGGATAAAGAACTCATCTGAAGCTGCAGCCCCGGCAACCCTGGCCAGCCGTGGGAGAATTCTTGCCCTTGCAGCCTCCGGCAACACTGGCTCGCCGGGGCCTAAGCGCTGGTCTGTTCTTCTTTCCTTCCCCCAAGTGGCTTCGGCAAGGATGTCTGCACGTCCTATGAACCAAAGAATACAAAGGAAAGACAAAGACTCGACCTCTAAGTTAGGGGTTAGCCGCCGCTAATCACTATCAACCCTAACCAAGGACGAGGCTCGACTCAGCATGCATGCTATAACTTAGGGCGCCAGCGCTTCATTTATTTATGCTCAGGGTCTGCGCCAGGCTTTGTACAAAGGGTTACATGCCTTGCCGGCAAGGCTTGTACAAAAGGGTGGCTTGCCGGGGGGCCCGGCAAGCCGCGCCTTATGGGTAAAACATGCGAAGATGCTCGATGTTCCAGGAATTACTCACCGGAACGGCATCCTCGGTCTCCAGGAAGACATCGCCGGGCCTGGTGACTCGTATTACCCGATAAGGGCCTTCCCACTTTGGCGTCAACTTGTTCGTATTCTTGGACGATTGAACACGCCTTGTAGCGGGCTACAGGTGGAACAAGGTCGCCTTCCTCAAAGCTTCGGGCACGGACCTTGCGGCTATGGTAGCAGCATAAGGCTTGCTAGTAGCGTGCTGCTCTCACAGCCGCCTAAAGACGATCTTCCTCAAGGAGCATTGCATCGTCTTGGCGCAGTTGCTCTTTCTCAAGCTCATCATAAGCGAGCACTCGAGGTGACCCGTATATGAGTTCCGTGGGGAGAACTGCTTCTGCCCCGTATATCAGGGCAAAGGGCGTCTGGCCGGTGGCTCGATTTGGCGTCGTCCTGATCGACCAAAGAACCGCCGGCAATTCATCAATCCAGCGCCTCCCGCTCTTGTGCAGCCTGTCAAAGGTCTTTGTCCTTAGTCCTCGCAGCACTTCAGCATTTTCCCTCTCAGCTGGACCATTGCTTCGGCGGTGGGCAACGGAAGCGAAACAGACCTTGCTGCCGAGGTCTTGGGTATATTGCATGAAGGTGCGGCTTGTAAATTGTGTGCCGTTGTCGGTGATGCTCCTGTTGGGTACACAAAAACGGCACACTAGTCCCTTGAAGAACTTGACGGCTGACTGAGCTGTGACCTTCCTTACTGCCTCCACCTCTGGCCACTTTGTGAACTTGTCAATTGCAACGTACAAGTACTCAAAGCCCCCGACGGCATGGGGGAAAGGGCCCAGTATGTCGAGCCCCCAAACCGAGAAGGGCCAGGTGAGAGGAAAGGTTTGGAGGGCTTGAGCTGGTTGATGAAGTTTCTTCGAATGGAACTGGCACGCTTCACACCTGGTGACCAGTGTCATCGCATCCTGGAGGGCAGTGGGCCAAAAGAAGCCTTGCCGGAATGCCTTGCCGGCAAGGGCTCTCGACCCTATGTGGGATCCGCATATGCCTCCATGTATCTCTGCCAACAGCTCCAGTCCTTCCTCTCGAGGGACGCACTTCAATTTCACACCGTTCGGTATCCTTCTGTACAGGACGTCATCGACGAACTGGTACATGGCAGACCGACGGGCTACTTTCTCCGCGTCTTCCTGCTCCTCAGGAAGTTCCCCAGTCTGAAGGAATTGGACGGTATGCTGCACCCACGCTGGAGCCTGGGGCTCGACGGCGAGGACCAAAGGCATTTCTTCCGCCAAGGGAGCGGCCATCTCAACGGCAAAAGCTTGATGCTCCGCCGGAGTTAGCCCTCCGGTGGCGGGCTCAGTGTCTCCGGCAACATCCTTGCCGGCGGCTCCGGGGAGCTCGGTAGGAAAGTACTTGCCGGGCCCTGATTTCCTCCTCTTGCTCTGCTCTGTTGATGGATCAACGGATGGCTGAGAAAGCTGAAGCACAAAGGTACCTGGTTCCACAGGTAGCTTGAGGGTAGCGCGCTTCGACAGGTAATCGACGATGTCGTTCTCCGCTCGGGGAACGTGCTCCGCCTGTATACCATCAAAGCGCTCTTCCAACTTTCTCACTTCATCGACGTAGGCCTTCATCAACAGGCTCTGGTAATCCTTGTTGACTTGTTTGACGACAAGCTGCGAGTCGCCCCTGACAATGAGCTTTTTGATTCCTAGGTCTGCCGCGATCCTAAGACCAGCAAGCAGTCCCTCGTACTCAGCAGTGTTGTTCGTTGACACCTCCCTAGGGAGGTGCATCTGGACCACGTACTTGAGGTGCTCTCTAGTGGGCGCGACCAGCAGTACGCCAGCCCCGGTGCCTTGTAAGGAGAAAGCCCCATCAAAGTACATGACCCAGTTGCAACTTGCCTCTTTGTCGGGGAGAGCAGTTTCCTGGACCTCTTCATCAGGCATTGCGGTCCATTCTGCAATGAACTCTGCCA
>LR738715.1:468457827-468502473 GCA_902687465.1 Secale cereale | reverse complement strand
GTATACCATCAAAGCGCTCTTCCAACTTTCTCACTTCATCGACGTAGGCCTTCATCAACAGGCTCTGGTAATCCTTGTTGACTTGTTTGACGACAAGCTGCGAGTCGCCCCTGACAATGAGCTTTTTGATTCCTAGGTCTGCCGCGATCCTAAGACCAGCAAGCAGTCCCTCGTACTCAGCAGTGTTGTTCATTGACACCTCCCTAGGGAAGTGCATCTGGACCACGTACTTGAGGTGCTCTCTAGTGGGCGCGACCAGCAGTACGCCAGCCCCGGTGCCTTGTAAGGAGAAAGCCCCATCAAAGTACATGACCCAGTTGCAACTTGCCTCTTTGTCGGGGAGAGCAGTTTCCTGGACCTCTTCATCAGGCATTGCGGTCCATTCTGCAATGAACTCTGCCAGGACTCGGCTCTGAATTGTCGAGGTGCTTTCAAACTTGAGGCCAAAGCTGGACAGCTCCAGTGCCCACTCTACAATCCTTCCCATCGCGTCTGGATTGTGCAATATACGTTGCAGAGGGAGGCGAGTGACGACGGTGATCTCGTGCGCCTGGAAGTAATGACGCATCTTCCTCGAGGCCATAAGAAGGCCGAAGAGCAATTTCTGCACGCCGGAGTACCTTGATCTAGCCCCCTGCAAGAGGGAGCTAACAAAGTAGACCGGGTGCTGCATCATTTTCTTCTTCGGCAGCACTACAACCGGCTGTGTCGCTTCTGCACCAGTGGCACCTGGCTTTGTTGCCGCCATCACCACATCATCGATTTCTCTCCGCGCCACTAGTGCGGCGCTGACCACCTGGTTTGTTGCCGCTAAGTATAGCAGCAACGGTTCTTGTGGTCTAGGCGCAACCAGTATTGGCGTGGAGGAAAGATACCTGTTCAGATCTTGTAATGCCGCTTCGGCTTCTGGCGTCCACTCCATTGGGTCCACCTTTTTCAAAATCTTGAAAAAGGGGAGGGCGCGCTCGGCAAAATTTTGAAATGAATCTGCTCATGGCGGCAACGCAGCCAGCAAGCCGGCGCACATCCTTGACCCGTTTGGGTGCTTCAATCTGCTCGATAGCTTTGATCTTGTCTGGATTAGCTTCTATCCCACGCTGCGACACAAAGAACCCGAGAAGCTTGCCGGATGGGACGCCAAAGATGCACTTCTCAGGGTTCAGCTTGAGGTTGATCTTGCGCAGGTTTACAAATGTTTCTCGTAAATCCGGCACAAGGGTTGCCTTGTTCTTGGTTTTGACCACTATATCATCCATATAAGCCTCCATATTTCTATGGAGCTGGGGTTCAAAACCAATCTGGACTGCCCTTGCAAACGTCGAGCCGGCACTCTTCAACCCGAAAGGCATTCGTACGAAACAGTACGTACCACATGGGGTGATGAATGCTGTCTTCTCTTCGTCTTCTCTTGTCATGAAGATCTGGTGGTAGCCGGAGTAGGCATCGAGGAATGACAGCAGGTCACACCCTGCCGTGGAGTCAACAATCTGGTCTATGCGCGGAAACGGGAAGGGGTCCTTGGGACAAGCTTTATTGATATCCGTGTAATCAATACACAGCCTCCACTTCCCATTTGCCTTGCGTACTACCACTGGATTGGCCAACCACGTAGGGTGGAGCACTCCTCTTACCAAACCCGCAACTTCCAGTTTCCGAATCTCCTCGGTGATGAACTTTTGCCGTTCCAAAGCTTGCTTCCTGACCTTCTGCTTGATGGGCCGCGCATGAGGACAGACAGCATGGTGGTGCTCAATCACCTCCTTGGGAACGCCGGGGATGTCGGATGCTTGCCAGGCAAACACGTCGACATTCGCCCGCAGGAAGGTGACGAGCGCATCTTCCTATTTGTTGTCAAGGGCGGAGCTAATGGTAAAAGCCCCTCCTGTGCCGTCCTCCTTGACAGAAACCTTCTTGGTTCCTGGCGGTGTGGCCCTGGATCTCTTGTTTCTGCCGGTGGAGCCCTCTGGCACGTCCTCGACGGGAGCGTGACACTTCAAAGAGGTGCGCTTGCCGGAGTGGGTGTCTGAGGTCTCGCCGGTCTTCTTCTTTCCGGTGGAGCTCTCTGGCACATCCTCGACGGGAGCACAGCACTCCAAAGAGGTCCGCTTGCCGGAGTGAGCGCCCAAGGTCTCGCCGGTCTTCTTCTTCTTCCCTCCCGGGGCTCCAGTGGCAGGAGCAAGTGCCTCCGTAGTGGCAGTTGCTGCAACTGCTTGCTGGTACAATTGGTCAGCGCAAATCAGTGGATCTTTCTTATCGGAGGGGGTGGTGATGATCGTCACGGGCCCTCGCATCTTCAGGGTGTTGTAGGCATAGTGTGATGCTGCCATGAACTTGGCCAACGCTGGGCGGCCAAGGATCCCGTTGTAAGGCAAGGGGATCTTGGCAACATCAAACACGATCCTCTCTGTCCTGTAGTTCAGATCACTTCCAAAAGTCACGGGCAGCATGACTTTCCCCTTCGATTGACTTCTCCCTGGGCTGACCCCCTGAAATGTGCCCGTCTCTTTGAGGTCTCCATCAGGAACTTGCAGCTTCTCGATCACGATGGGCGAGAGTAGGTTCAGATCGGCCCCGCCATCGACTAGCATCTTCGTCACCTTGAGGTTGTGTATTGTCGGCGAAACCAACAATGGCAAGCACCCGACTGCAGTAGTGAGATCAGGGTGATCCTCGGCGTCAAAGATGATAGGTGTGCTGGACCATTTCAGTGGCCTTTAGGCACCGGACGATGGCTCCGCTGCATCAATCTCATGCGCCCACTGTTTAAGCTGGCGGTGAGAAGCATGCAGCGAGGCGCCACCATCGACGCACATGGCGTCTGTAGCCTTCTGAAACTCTTGGCCGCCGGACTCGTCGTCCTCTTCGCGATCATCATCTTCAGGTCTTCTGTCGCGGCCCCGGGCGGGCCTTTCCTGCTGTTTCTCCTTGCCACGATGGCCTACCTAGCCGTCACGCTTCTTGCTGGACACCTCAGCGCCGTCTTGGCCCTTCTCCTTGTCCCGCCTCTCGTATTCAGCCCTTTGCTTCTCAGCAAGGAGCTCAACCTGGTGGCAGTCCTAGAGATCATGGCCTTTGGTGCGATGGATCTTGCAATACAGCTTGCCGGAGTTTCCTGGCTTCTCGGCAGCCGCCAAGGCCCGGCAGGCGACACACCCGGCAATTTCCTTGCCAGGGTCACCCGCCTTGGTTTTCTTGGCGGAGCCGGCGTCATCAGATCCCTCGACGGCAAGCACGGCCTTCCCCTTGCGCTTCCTGTTACGGTTCCGGCCCTTCCTTGCTGGGGCGGCAGTTTCTTCGTCTGAAGAGTCGGTTTCCGCACCGACGCCTTCGCCGGGGTACTTCCTTCCCTCTTCAGCCCGGGCACATCTGTCGGCAAGAACGTAGAGTTCCGCCACATCCTTCACCTTGGTCATCGCCAGTTCTTCGCGCATCTTGCGGTTGCGCACGTTCTGGTGGAACGCGCTGATGATGGCGGCAGGGTGAACATCGGGGATATTGTACTGTACCCGACTGAATCTCTGTATGTACTTGCGCAGACTCTCGCCTTCCTTCTGGGGTATGACATGCAGGTCACTCGCCTGGCCATGGGCTTGGTGGCCTCCGGTAAAGGCACCAATAAACTCATGTTACAAGTCGGACCAGGAGGAAATAGAGTCTACTGGCAAGTGCATCAACCACGACATGGCGTTAGGTTTAAGAGCCAACGGAAAGTAATTCGGAAGCACCTTATCGTCGCGGGCCCCGGCAGCTTGCATCGCGATGGTGTAGATGCTGGGGAACTCCGACGGGTGGGTCTTGCCGTTGTACTTCTCGCCAACGTCAGGCTTGGAGGTGCGGTGAGAGGGCCACTGGAACTGCCGCAGCTCACGGGTGAAAGCTGGACAGCCTACCTCATAGGGTAGACCTCCAGGGCTTTCCGGTGCTGGGTGGTCCGCAGCAGGCCCTGCTCGCCTATCTGACTGGTGACGCGTTCCGCGCCGGCGCTCGATGGTGGTTCGAGCGTCTTCATGAGCTCGCTCCTGAAGAACTTGACACTGGTCGCCGCGGGTCCGTGGGTCGGACGACGCTATGGAGATGGCGTCGCCCGCGACGTCTCGACGGGTCGACGTACGCGGCACCGGGTGAGGATGAGGCGAATGCACCGTAGCCACAGCGCTGCCGGCTCTCCCGCCGCCGGTGCGTGGGACCCATCGGAGCGTCGGCCTGGGAGCTCTGCTGGATTTAGGTCATCCCTGTTGGCGACTGCGACAAGGCTTCGGATGGTGGCTCTCCATTCGTCAAGTTTCCCCGTAACAGGAGGAAAGTCGAGGAGCAACTGCGCGCGCTAAAGTTTCGGCTGGTGTCAACGGTAGTGAAACCTGCACGGACCGTAACGCGCTTCAACCCCTGACAGTGTCAGAGGGAGCTCCATCACAATCCCGCGGTTGCCTAACATCTCCACCAGCGCTTCGGCGGGCGGGCAGGTCTTCTACGTCCCGGGAGTGCCTCTCGGGGCCCTTCCCATGGCGACGTCCGGGATCTTCGGGGTGGCGACGCCGATCGTCGCGCGCTACTTGAGAAGAGCGCGCCGTTGGCGCCGGCGTGGGAGTTCTGGAGGCCCTTGTGTCACCTTCGGGTGATGCGGTCGCGACCTTGGAAGGCCCCGCGCCACCCGCGGAGGGCCGGGTTCCATCTCTCGAACCAGCGGTGTGTGGCCCGTTACCAGGTACACAAGCATCGCCACCTCCCAAACTACAGCTGCCGGGGCAGTGTTGGTGTTCGCGAGCAGCACACCGGGTTCTTTCCGTGACCGGTCCGCTGCTCGCCCGCGTCGGGACGGGTTGTCCGGCTTCCGACTGGCCAACTGCCACCGTCGTCTTCTTCTTGGGCGCCATGACGATGAAGATGCGTCGAACTGACTGCCAAAGCCGATTCTCACAACTGCGCCCCCTACCTGGCGCGACAAAGATGTCGGTGTATTTGGATCGACACCTATGGGATCACAAGAATCCCTACTACGGTTGCGGGGCGCGGGGTTGAGAGAAGAGCGGATCTAAAAGTCAGGACACAGTTCCTTTACCCAGGTTCGGGCCGCAAAGATGCGTAAAACCCTACTCCTGCTTTGGTGGATTATATGCTTGTGTTCTTCAGCTAGTCAGGAGCTCCAAAAGAGTCGTGAGGAGTTCTAAAAAGCTGATCCTCCTCCTGGTCGCCTTGGGCCTCCTTTTATAGGGAAAAGGGGTCGCCACAGTGGCACACGGGAGGTGGAAAGGGTACAGTGATGTGAGGTTATCCCTCGCATTACAGGACAAGGTGCATTTAATGCGCTTAGCTTAGGTGTCCTTGCTTTATCGGGGACGAGGGGAGACGCGCGTCTTGTCCGTCGCCGCCCCTCCTCGTGTTGACACGCGCCCTGGCCAGCAGTGCCTGAGGCACCATGTAGGCAGACATGCAGCTGAGGTGGCGCAACGGCGGGTCTCCACGAAGATCTGTGGGTTGCCACGCACGAGCCTGTCCAGCTGGTTGGGTCGGCAGCTGCGTGGGTCGGTGGAAACCTAGTTGGTGCGGGCCTGACGGTGGCCCGGCGGGCGTCCTCGGCAAGGGCCTTGCCGGGGCTCCGGCAAGGGTTCTCCCGGGGCGCCTTGTCACATCCCTAGATCAAACCCCTGTGGTCTTTGCCTGATCATCATGTCATCATGGTTAAATTTTTGCTAAACTTGAATTGGGGATTGTTCAAACCCTAGCACCAAAAGAACCCACTTAGGTTTAACCTAAAACCTTTTGCAATGACCAAAATGCCTTCATTAATGTTTGATAATTTTGGCAAGGCTTTGAGACCAAACCAAAAATAGTGAACATTTCTGTGGAATATTTTGGGCACTGAATTAAACCATACCTTATTTGCATTGGGCATTTAAATATTATATATTATTTTAAATGCTCAAATAATCATAAACTAAAATGTTTACTGTTGGATTTATTCTAAAACAGTAGCCATGCTTGGTTTCATGATTTTTGAAAATGCTCTGGCATGTTTAATAAAGCCAAAACAAATGTCAAAATTAGAAAACAGTAACATAAATTAGAAAAAGAGAGAGAGGTAGAATTTACCTGGCGCTCACCTGGCAGCCCATCTGGCCGGCCCAGCCCATGAGGGGCAGGGAGGTCTTCTTCCTCCCGCCAATCGGACGCACGGCGCGTGCCCGACACGCGCACGGCCACCGCACGCCACCTCCTGCTTCCGACGCTGCCCGGACGTTTCTTGACGACGCCACGAAGACGCACAGAGGCTTCGCTCCCCTCCCCCTCACTAGCTACTCTCTCCCCCCTCCTCTGTTTCTCTTGCACGCAGCCACCGAGAGGAGTTCGTCGCCGCCGCTCGCAACCACCGCAGCCACAGCCATCGCCCCGCCTCCCCGAGCTGTCCCCGAGGTCCGCCGCGACGCTCTCCATCCCCAAGCCGAAGGAAACGAGCCGGAGGGCTCCGCTTCGTCGTCTACGTCGTCTTCTTCAACCTCGGGCATCCGAGATGCTGCCGGTCGATTCGTCTGGCCCAGGCCGTCCACAAGCAAGACGAGACCCTCCTCGTGATCACAGTGAGCCCCGCCGTTGTTTAACGCTCTCCCCCAGCCTCTCCACGTTCCCTAGCCGCGGATCCACCTCCGTCCGAAGCTCAGCTCTGCCGGCCATGTCGCTGTCGTGGCCACAGACGCATAAGCTCGAAACCGAGCGCGCCACTGTGCTCAGCACCTCACCAGGAGGCCGTAGAACCCAGCCATTCGCCCCGCCGTGCCCCATAGCACCCTTTCCAACCTCGCCCGAGCTCCGGCCACTCCAGGCCCGGCTGGCGCCCCCACTCGATGCACGCTGGTCTGTGCTCTCGAATGAGCCCAGCCACGCTGCGAACGGGGCACCACAGCCCGTTTCCGCAGCCCTCCGCCGCGTTCGGGCTTGCCGGCGGCGAGCCGCCGGCAGGTTTGACCTCCGCCGTTGACCAGATTTGACCCCTGTGGGTCAATGACGTGTGGGGCCAGTCCCTACTAATTGGCTAGTTTAGGTTTAATTAAAGTAGGTTTAGCCCTGGCTCACTGACGTGTGGGCCCAGCCCCCTAACTAATTAGAGTTAAGTTTAAATTAGTGTTATCTAATTTAGTTAATTAGTTGAGACACTGACATGTGGGTCCCAGCCGTCAGGTTTGACCTGGGCTGGTGCCTTTGACTTGCTGACGTAGTGATGATGTCACTATGACGTCATAAAGCCTTTCTGGAATTCTAAATAAATCGGAAATGATTTATTTATTTCAGAAATTAGTTAAAACTTCTAAAAATCATATAAAATCAACCGTAGCTCAGATGAAAATAATTTATATATGAAAAATGATCAGAAAAATATGAGGAATCTGTTTATGGCATTCTCATGCATGTTTGAACAAGTTAAACCTGCTGATCAGGTAAAATCAATTAAATGATAATTAAATAACCACATGTGGAGTTTGAATTTGAACCTTGGGTTCAAACCAACCACACTTAATTGTGTTGCTAGTTGCATTAAGCCAAATCACATCATATTGCCATGTCATGTTCATGCATCATATTGTTGCATTGCATTGATTGTGTTCTTTCTCTGTTTGTCGGTTTTGTCCCCTCTCAGTAGACGACATTCCGACAATGAGTTCGATGACACCGATGAAGAACTATTACTATCTTCGGAAGTGCCAGGCAAGCAAACCCCCATTGAGCATCCCGATACAATCCCACTCTCTCGCTCCTGCTATCTTTTACTGCATTAGGACAACAATTTTTTGAACTGCTTTTTGCTGCGGTAGCTGAACCCCTTTCCTGTGCATGACCTGTCATTGCCACAGTAAATAGTTGAAACCCACTAGCATGAGTAGGAGTTGTTTGAGCCATGTTGTGCCTACTCATCAATGCTTGTATGTCATGCTTGCTATTGCTTAGAGTTGTGTCAGATCTGATTCATCGGGGATGAATTGGGAAGTTATGAACATGTCCTACTCTGTGTGAGCTAAGTGTGTGAACACGATTTGGTAAAGGTAGCGGTGAGATGCCTTGTAGGAGTACATGGTGGGTTTTCTCACTGGAATCGTCGTTAAGAAATGAGTTCTGTGTAAGTTGTCCAATGACATAGCTACTACCACGCATTGGAATGCTTAAGTGCCCCTCTCGACTGATTAATCAACTCGATCTCTGTCCAGGAGTTGCAACTAGTTTCTGGTGTTTGTAGGTAGTGTTAGTAGTCTACCAAGTGGCACACGGTACATGTGGGCTTGGGACAGACTAGGCACCGTGGCACGGTGTACCGAGTGTAGATGTCACATCCCTAGTTTAGCACTTGCATTAGGACTAGCTAGAGTGTGCATCATGTTTACTTATCAAAGAAACTTGAAATGGGAATGACAGAAACCCCAGCACCCCTCTTCTAACAACTAGGGTTTGATAAAATCTTTTCCAATGTACCCAAAATGCCCCTCAAAAATGTCCATCATTTCTGCCTTGGTCTTAAACTTCTGCCAAAAATGGTGCACAATTTTCTAGGACATCCAAGGTCTCGGGATTAAATCATATGGTATTTGCATTTGGGCATGTTAATGCTATAAAATATTTTATGTGCCCAAATAATCATAAACTATAATGTTCCATGCTGTTCATATTATATACAGTGGGCATGACAAGTTTTATGAGTTATAAAAATGTTCTGGCATTTTTATTAATTAAACAAAGTTGCAAAAGAAATGAAACAGAAAAGAAATAGGAAAAGGGAGAGAGAGAAAGGTTACCTGACGCCCAACCGGCCCACCTGCCGGCCCAGCCCAGCTGCCGCTCCAGCGAGCTGCTTGGCTCGGCCAGGCAGGCAGGCAGGTGCTCGACGGCGGCCGTAGCGTGCGCCACGCAGCTGCCCGCCGCCCTGCTTCCTCCCCTCGCCGCCCTGGAGGATTGGATCGATCGTCCACCTCGCCCCCGACCTCGCAGACACTCTCCACTCTCCCCAGCTCCTCTCCTTCGCCCTCCCCGCACCATGGCCGACGCCGCCGTGCTCGCACCGTCGTAGTAGCCGCGCCCACTGTCGTCCCGGAGCCATGTCGTCGTGTCCGTCGTCTCCGCCGTCCTCGACTACATCGAGCAGGCCGAGCCCCGAGCGCTCGCCCGACCTGGAGACACCCCCGACCCCTTCTTCCCCAACTCCGGCCGCGGAGATCCCCCGCGCCGTCCCGCTCAGCTCCGATCGCCCCCAAGCTCGCTCCGGCGTCTACTGCAACCTCTGTGAGCCCAGCTTCGTCATCCCCCTCTCCGTTGGCTCTCTCCTACCCTGGAACGGACCGCACGTAGCTCACCTGCACGCACCGCCGCGGAGCTCATCGCCGACGAGGCTCCGGCCATCCAATGGTCCGGCCACCGTGCCTATCAGCTTCGCTGTCACGCGTAGGTGCTGTAGGACCACTCCACGCACCTCTACGAGCACCTCACCGTCGTTTTCGACTTCGCCGAACTCTGGCAGCCGCTGGACTCGTCGCCGGCGTCATCTCCGGCGACCCCGAGGCCAGCCACCACCTCCATTCGATGCGGTTTGCCTCCAGCTACCCGTAGGTGTGCTCCGCCGTTGTTTTGGCAGCCGGAGCACAAAACCCGCACCTCATCGCCGTGTTTGGCCTCGCCGGCGGCTAAACGCCGGCGAGTTGGGCCTGTTTGACCACGGGTTTGACCCCCCTGGGTCACTGACATGTGGGCCCTGCCTGCTAGTCAAACCAAGTTTAAGTGTTAATTTAATTTTAATTAGCTAATTAGTAAACTGTGACACTGACCAGTGGGTCCCACTGGTCAGGTTTGACCTGGGCCACCCTGTTGACTGACTAACGTCAGCATGATGTCATGCTGACGCAGTAAAGGATTTTCTGGGATTTTTAGATTTAAAAATAATTCAGGAAATTCCAGAAAATGCCTAAACTTCAAAAAATCATATAAATTCAACAGTAGCTCAGATGGAAAAGATTTATATATGAAAATTGATCAGAAAAATCCAATCTTTCCAATGGCACTGGTTTCATGCATGTTTGAGCAAGTTAACCTTGCTGGATACATTAAAACATGATAATGCACTTAATTAAATAATAGCTAAAGTGCCAATTTGAATCTTTGATTCAAATAGGCTCAAACCCTTCTGGTTATAGTTGCATTAGCCCAAAAAACATCCATCTTGCCATGTCATGAGCATGCATCATATTGTTGCATTTGTTTGTTTAATGATTGTATCGCCGGTATTCTCCGTGTTAGGTCCTGCTCCCGACGATACTGCTGCGTATCCAGCTGAAGAGCAGTACCCGACAACCACTTTGTCAGGCAAGCAATCATTGATCATTCCGATACAAACCCATCTTCCCGCTCCTGCTCTCTTTTACTGCATTAAGGCAACAGCGTGTGAACTGCTACTTGCTGCGGTAGTTGAACCCTATTCCCTTGCATGACCTGTCATTGCCATAGTAAATAGTTGAAACCCACTAGCATGTGTAGGAGTTGATTGAGCCATGTGATGTGTGATCCACCATGCTATTTTCTTATGTTGCCTGCTATGCTTAGAGTTGTGTCTGGTCTGGTTCATCTGGGTGATGGATCAGAGTGAAACAATCATATCGATAAAGAGAAAGAAGTGTGGAACACGTTTGGTTAAGGTATCGATGAAAGGCCATGTAGGAGTACGTGGTGGGTTGTTTCATTGGAACCGTACATAGGACCCGAGATCTGTATGTGTGGTTCAAGTTCTAGTTACTACCATGCATTGGGCCCGAAACCAATGGACCCTCTCGGCTTATTAATTACCCTCGATCTTTGTCCGGGAGTTGCAACTAGTTTCTGGTGTTTATAGTTTACTGGAGGTCGTGCACAGCGCTGACCCTCGGGGTGGGTTGTGATGCGACAGGTACGTGGCACGGTGTACCGATTGCCCGTTTGGTGACTCGGGAACCCTGTACACATTGTTTGGGGCCGTGAGCGACACCCCGGTCGGATCTCCCCACGGATGGAACCCAAATAGGCGATAAACCTGGACGAGAGACTTGAGTAGTTAGTCAGGTCGTGGCCGACACCCTCGCTGGGCTTCCGCTTGAAGGTTGCCGAGTACATGTCGAGTAAACGGCGATAAGTGGTGAAAGCGTGTGTGAAGAGGTACACCCCTGCAGGGTTATCAATCTATTCGAATAGCCGTTGTTCGCGGTACAGACTACTTGGTTACTCTTATAGTTCATAGACAAGTTGATGGATACTACTAAAAGCCTCAAGATAAGTGTGAGTGCCGTGGATGGCCTTTCCGTAGGATGACGGAAGAGGATCCTCGATGGTGTATTGTTATGGTGAGTAGAGGACTCGTGTTCGTAATAACATCTTGCAATCCGTTGAGAGTTGTAGTATAGGTTAGCCAAGAGTCAAAGCTGGCTTTCTGCTATGAACTCCACTACCCACTTTGATAATGTTGCATGTATGATAGGTTCTGTGGTAAGACTTGTTGAGTACCTTTGTACTCATGTTTGCTTAATAACTGTTGCAGAGGTGAACCCTGCCCCTGCTGATGGGTTCTACATAGACGTTGACGTCGACGAGTAGCTTGACACCCAGATAGAGATCTGGAGCTTGTGAAGGGCCTTGTAGATAGTCAGGCTACACCAAGCCTGTTTTATTTTCTAAGTTGTCTGTACTCAGACACGTAGCTTCCACTTGTGCTTGTATGACTATATGACTTGAGTGTTGGGTCATGTGACTCCTACCTGTATGGATATGTTATGTATGGCTCTTGGAGCCTCTTAAATAAAGTACTTTGAGTCATAGAGTTCTGTTGTGATGCAATGTTGTATTTGCACATATTGAGCATATTGTGTGTATGGTTGAAATTCTTGGTATGTGTGGGATCTGACACCTAGTTGTTTTCCTTTGGTAGCCTACCTTACAGGGAAATGCCTCCTTGTGATTCCAATGAACCTTGGTAGCTTGCTACTGCTCGGAACACGTAGGTTGGCCGGCATGTGTCCTTCTTCGTTCCTGTGTCTGTCCCTTAGGGGAAATGTCACGCGTTGTTACTTTAAGTCCATGTAGCCTGGGTCATGGATGCCTGTCTCTGTAATCTAGTGCCACTTTTGGTTTATAACTAGCCATGTCGGCCCGGGTTCTCTATCATATGGATGCTAGCGGCACTGTCATATACGTGTGCCAAAATGCGCAAACGGTCCCGGGCCAGGTAAGGTGGCACCCGTGGGGTTACCGTGCGTGAGGCCGCAAAGTGATATGACGTGTTACAGCTAGATCGGTGTGACTTACGATCGGGGTCCTGACAGCGTTGGCATCAGAGCTGGACTGCCTGTAGGTTTCTCAAGCCAAACTGGTCGATGTTGAGTCTAGAAAAATTCTTAGTTATATGTAGGGGAATTGATTGTGGAAGGGAACGTAAGGCTCTTTTTACTCCTTTACCTTATGCCCTTCTGATCTGAGTCAGTCTATTCTTTCTACAGGGATTTAGGACTAGGCCTCTCATCCTTACTAGGTTCACGTGTTACTAATCCGTAGACTCTTAGGATAGTTGGTTTCAAGCCTCAGTTCAGTTTCTATCCTTTTAGTATGATGATTGTTGGACCCGGAACCTTGATATGGAACTGTTGAGTGGTTATGCTATCATTTGTATGATGTCTCAAATCTTTGTTTGAGCATTTATAGTTGTTATGCTGCCCGATTTCTTCCAGAAACACTAATGCCTTTGCATTACTTCGTGTTTCAGATGTCTGGCCGCACCCCTCAGCAAGTGGTTCGTTTGACTCGGTGCATTAATGTGCCCGGTCACACGGCCATGCTAGTCCGTGTGCTGACTGAGACCGGTTATCGCTGGTATCCGGAGTACACCGTGGAGGAACAGTACCGGGATTTCAATCAGAGTCAGTATTTCTGCACAGTCCGGATATACCCCTCATATCCCGGGGCTAACGACCCCATCCATTGGTCTTATGGACTCGGGGTTACCATCGAGATGGCAGTACAGGATGCCGCCTATTCGATGATGACCATTCTCCGGGCTAGGCATGCCCTGTTGCTGAACACTGAGTTCTGTTACATGCCAGCCTCACTTCCCAGAGAGGAAGGCTACTACACTGGTCTGTATACTGATGCTGCTCATGAAGAGCCACTGCTTCAGACTACTGTTCAGATGCTGGAGGATAGGGACCGTGAGGTCCGTGCCCTCCGAATGGAGCTGTATAACACTCGAGCCGCCCACTCGACTACTTTGACACGGCTAGCACCTGCTGTGCACGCCGGATATCTGGACATGCGGGATTTGTACCCCGTGCGGACTCGTTTGCCCGATCGCATGGATTGGCGTGACGTTTGGGGGTATTACACCTCCACGTGGGCGTCGGTTACCACCAGCATCGGGACCGAGGCCACATCCATGTCCCTATGGTCCACAACCTTCGAGTGCTTGCGTGTTTCAAGATCCGTCTGTTCCACTTCCAGGCTACGGTGGTAATCTTTACGAAGATTACTATGGGAATGTCTGAGCTAGACCGGGGTAGTAGTAGTATTGTAGTAGTCGTATTCCCACAGTCCTGCGCGTCTTGTGGAATATGACTTAGTGTGTACTTAGTTCCGGAGGTGTAGTTAAATAATGTATAGGAGCTTGGAATGCCTCTGATGGGATGTATCGTCTTTCACCGTAGTTGTACTTTAGACTTGGCTTGAACTAAACTATGTATGGTGTGTATGACCATTGGTGTATATATAGCAGTTTCTATATTACCATGTCGTACGGATGAACATCTCTGCATTCCGTGTCATCCATTACATTCTGCACTCCTATGTCAAATTTTTCCATCCTTGTCTGAACCGTTGTTTTGCTTCTTTAGGATGGTCAACACTCGCAACACTCCTGCTGCTCAGGAGCAGGGTGAGGCTAGCGGGGCTAGAGATGGGAATCTACCCCAGCCACCCTCCTTGGCTGAAGTTATGCTCGAAGCAGAACGGAACAAGAGAGAGACCAACCGTCTGCTGGAACGCATAGAGCAGAACACTAGGTTCCACCAGAGGAATGACGTGGTGTCAATCAATGACTTTATCAAGATGTGCCCACCGAAGTTCCATCACTCCACTGAACCTCTGGATGCGAATGACTGGCTACGTAGTATCACCCACAAGCTACACTCTGCCCGTGTGGCCGAAGCTGACAAGGTTACCTATGCCGCCTACCATCTTGAGGGCCCTGCCAGTCTTTGGTGGGAGAACTTTGAAGCTATGCGTCCTGCTGGCCAAATCACTACTTGGGTTGAGTTCAGCGAGGCATTCCGTGAACATCACATTCCGGAAGGTCTCATGGATCGCAAGCGGGAGGAATTCTGCAACTTCACCCAGGGCCGGTTAACTATAGATGGCTATAGTCGCGAGTTTGGCAACTTGGCACGCTATGCACCTGAGGAAGTATCCACCGATGCCAAGAAGCAGGCAAGGTTCCGCAAGGGACTCAGCCCTGAACTCCGCCGAGATCTACGTCTGCACGAGTGCACTTCCTTCCAGAAGTTGGTAAACAAGGCTATCAGTGCTGAAACGGGCCAGACCGACTTCGAGGCCACACGCAAGCATACTCGAGACTTTGGTTCCTCATCCGGCTCTGGCTCTCACAAGCGCCATGTGTGGGTTCCTAACACTGCTCTGCCACCCAAGTACACACCGAGGCCATCCTATGAGGCGCCTCGCCCAACTCAACAGTATGCACCTGCTAAGACCTATGGAGGACCACCTTCCAACTTTGCTCCACGCACTAGCACTGTGACATGCTTCAAGTGTGGAGAACCGGGACACTACATGCGTGAGTGTCCTCAGAACCAACCAGGAAAACCCGTTGGCCGTGGTAAGCCAACCGGCAAGGTGAATTATGTAAAGCCAATCCCCACTGCACGTGGTCATGTCAACTATGTCTCTGCTAAGGAAGCTTATGAGGATCCTAACGTCGTCCTTGGTACGCTTCTCATTAACTGCCATCTGGCATCTGTTCTTTTCGATACAGGAGCATCCCATTCGTTCATATCTGAGAGCTATGCTCGAATGCACAACATGACTTTTTGTGACATGCCTACTTCCATGGTTATTCAAACTCCTGGTTCAAAGTGGCAAACCTCTAGGGTAAGCCATGGAAATGAAATCCTTGTCGATAGACTTGTTTTCCTAGCATCTCCAATCGCTCTCAAGTCCTCGGACATAAACATCATTTTGGGTATGGATTGGATGACATCTCATTACGCCAAGATTGATTGCTATACTAGGACCGTTCAACTTACACACCCATCCGGCAAGGTAGTCAATGTCTTGACCCGAATGGCTGAGCGTCAGCTCTACTCTCTTAATGCCAGCCCTCTACCAGAACTCAAAGATATCCCCGTAGTCCGTGAATTTCCGGATGTTTTTTCAGAAGAACTGCCAGGAATTCCACCTGAAAGAGATGTCGAGTTCGTGATAGATCTTATTCCAGGAACTGTCCCAATCTCTAGGAGACCTTATAAGATGGCACCCCTAGAATTAGCTGAGCTTAAGAAACAACTCGATGAGTCCTTGCAAAAAGGTTTCATCCGTCCTAGTTCTTCCCCTTGGGCTTGCCCCGTCCTCTTCGTCAAGAAGAAGGATGGAACGGAGCGGATGGTTGTAGATTACCGACCTGTCAATCTGGTCACCATAAAGAACTAGTATCCGCTCCCCAGGATCAACGACCTGTATGATCAGCTCGCTGGATCCTCAGTCTTCTCTAAGATGGATTTGAGGTTGGGTTACCATCAAATCAAAATCAAGAACGGGGACATCCCTAAAACGGCTTTTGTTACTCGTTATGGCCAATATGAGTACACCGTCATGTCCTTCGAGTTAACCAATGCCCCAGCCACCTTCTCCCGGCTAATGAATTCTATATTCATGGAGTACTTGGATAAATTCGTCGTGGTATACCTCGATGATATACTCATCTATTCCAAGAACAAGGAAGATCATGCCGAGCATTTAAGGCTGGTATTGACGAAACTTCGAGAGCACCGCCTTTATGCCAAATTCTCTAAATGTGAATTCTGGTTGCCGGAAGTGACCTATCTAGGTCATGTGATCTCTGGCAAGGGTATTGCTGTCAATCCCGAGCGAGTTCAAGCCGTCCTTGATTGGACTCCCCCTGAATCTGTCAAGCAAGTTAGGAGTTTTCTTGGCTTAGTGAGCTATTGCTGATGCTTCGTCGAGAATTTCTCCAAGGTTGCTAAACCTCTAACTGAACTTCTTAAGAAAGATAAAAAGTTTGAGTGGACCGCACAGTGCGAGTCCAGTTTTCAGGAACTGAAAAGATGCCTGACATCTGCACCTGTACTGGTACCACCAGACTTCTCCAAGGATTTTATTATCTACTGCGACGCCTCGCGACAAGGACTAGGTTGCATACTCATGCAAGATCGTCAAGTGATTGCTTACGCATCCCGACAGTTGCGTCCACATGAGGATAACTATCCTACTCATGATCTAGAGCTTGCAGCTGTAGTCCATGCACTCAAAACATGGCGACATTACCTCCTTGGTAATCGATGTGAAATCTTCACTGATCATCAAAGTTTGAAGTACATCTTCACCCAACCGGATCTAAATCTCAGGCAAAGACGTTGGGTTGAGTTGCTCACAGATTACGATTTAGGAATCACTTACACCCCTGGGAAGGCCAATGTCATGGCTGATGCACTAAGTCGTAAATCTTTTTGTAACAACTTGATGTTACAACAAGGACAACCACTTGTCCACGAGGAATTTCGTAAGCTTAACCTTCACATTGTTCCTCGAGGATTCCTTTCCACCTTGGTGGCGGAACCTACCATTACGGATCAGGTCATCAAAGCACAGAAGGTTGACCCGGGAATTTCCCGTATTAAGAGGAACATCAAGAAAGGAGTCATGGGATGTTTTTCAATTGATGATCAAGGAGTTGTATTCTTTAGCAACCGTTTAGTGGTTCCTAAAGTACGAAACCTGCGACGTTTGATCCTTAAGGAGGCTCATGAATCTCCTCTCACAATTCATCCCGGTAGTACCAAAATGTATCAGGACCTACGTCAGAGATTCTAGTGGACTAGGATGAAGAGAGAAATCGCTCAATTCATTGCTAACTGCGATGTTTGTCGTCGAGTCAAAGCAGAGCATCAACGGCCTGCTGGCACCCTTCAACCTTTAGCTATTCCTGAATGGAAATGGGACAAGGTCGGTATGGACTTCATTACCGGGTTTCCCAGGACCAGGAAAGGGAATAATGCTATCTTCGTCGTTATCGACCGCCTCTCTAAAGTAGCTCATTTCCTGCCTGTTCGAGAGAGTATTACCGCTAGCCAGTTGGCAAACTTGTATGTCTCTCGGATAGTATCACTTCATGGTGTGTCGTCGGAGATTAACTTAGACCGTGGAAGTCTTTTCACTTCACGATTTTGGGAAAGTTTCCAGAATGCCATGGGAACTCATCTCTCTTTAGTACTGCCTTCCATCCCCAGTCAAGTGGTCAAGTGGAACGAGTCAATCAAATTCTGGAAGACATGCTTCGAGCCTCTGTCATCTCTTTCGGTATGGATTGGGAGAGGTGTCTTCCATTTTCCGAATTCGCTTATAACAATAGTTATCAAGCCAGCCTGGGTAAAGCCCCCTTCGAAGTTCTATATGGACGAAGGTGTCGAACACCTCTTAACTGGTCAGAAACCGGGGAAAGACAATTCTTTGGCCCGGATATGATCCAGGAAGCAGAAGAGCAAGTTCACATCGTTCGTGAGAAATTGAAAACAGCCCAGTCTCGCCAGAAGAGCCAATATGATAGTCATCATAAGGCTGTGACTTTTGAAGTCGGCGATAAGGCTTACCTTCGGGTTACTCCTCTTAAGGGAACCCATCGCTTCGGTATCAAAGGCAAATTGGCCCCTCGTTACATCGGTCCTTTTCGCATTCTTGCCAAACGAGGAGAAGTTGCCTACCAACTGGAACTACCTCCACACCTATCCAGAGTTCATGACGTGTTCCACGTTTCTCAACTCAGGCGTTGCCTCTCGGATCCTATCCGCGGAGTGGACCACGAAACGCTTGATCTCCAGGACAATCTCACATATCGAGAATACCCCGTTCGTATTCTTGATCAAACCGAGCGCACCACTCGACGCCACAATATCAAGTTTCTCAAGGTTCAATGGTCACATCATTCCGAGAGTGAAGCTACTTGGGAAAGGGAGGATCGTCTTCGACTTGAGTACCCCACCCTCTTTCCGGAGGAACCCGAATCTCGGGACGCGATTCTTTTAAGTGGGGGTGAGTTGTCACATCCCTAGTTTAGCACTTGCATTAGGACTAGCTAGAGTGTGCATCGTGTTTACTTATCAAAGAAACTTGAAATGGGAATGACAGAAACCCCAGCACCCCTCTTCTAACAACTAGGGTTTGATAAAATCTTTTCCAATGTACCCAAAATGCCCCTAAAAAATGTCCATCATTTCTGCCTTGGTCTTAAACCTCTGCCAAAAATGGTGCACAATTTTCTAGGACATCCAAGGTCTCTGGATTAAATCATATGGTATTTGCATTTGGGCATTTTAATGCTGTAAAATATTTTATGTGCCCAAATAATCATAAACTATAATGTTCCATGTTGTTCATATTATATACAGTGGGCATGACAAGTTTTATGAGTTATAAAGATGTTCTGGCATTTTTATTAATTAAACAAATTTGCAAAAGAAATGAAATAGAAAAGAAATAGGAAAAGGGAGAGAGAGAAAGGTTACCTGACACCCAACCGGCCCACCTGCCGGCCCAGCCCAGCTGCCGCTCCAGCGAGCTGCTTGGCTCGGCCAGGCAGGCAGGCAGGTGCTCGACGGCGGCCGCAGCGCGCGCCACGCAGCTGCCCGCCGCCCTGCGTCCTCCCCTCGCCGCCCTGGAGGCTTGGATTGATCGTCCACCTCGCCCCCGACCTCGCAGACACTCTCCACTCTCCCCAGCTCCTCTCCTTCGCCCTCCCCGCACCATGGCCGCCGCCGTCGTGCTCGCACCGTCGTAGTAGCCGCGCCCACCGTCATCCCTGAGCCCTGTCGTCGTGTCCGTCGTCTCCGCCGTCCTCGACTACATCGAGCAGGCCGAGCGCCGAGCGCTCACCCGCCCTGGAGACACCCCCGACCCCTTCTTCCCCAACTCCGGCGGAGGAGATCCCCCTCGCCGTCCCGCTCAGCTCCGACCGCCCCCAAGCTCGCTCCGGCATTTGCTGCAACCTCTGTGAGCCCAGCTTCGTCCTCCCCCTCTCCGTTGGCTCTCTCCTACCCTGGAACGGACCGCACGTAGCTCACCTGCATGCACCGCCGCGGAGCTTGTCGCTGACGAGGCTCCGGCCATCCAATGGTCCGGCCACCGTGCCTATCAGCTTCACTGTCACGCGTAGGTGTTGTAGGACCACTCCACGCACCTCTACGAGCACCGCACCGTCGTTTTCGACTTCGCCGAACTCCGGCAGCCACTGGACTCGTCGCCGGCGTCATCTCCGGCGACCCCGAGGGCAGCCACCACCTCCATTCGATGCGGTTTGCCTCCAGCTATCCGTAGGTGTGCTCCGCCGTCGTTTTGGCAGCCTGTGGGGACCCCGACTTAGAAGTCGAGATCACCGAATGCACGTGTACAGTGATCCCAGAGATCAATGCTCACTGAACACACAGAAGCTGAATAACAAGAGTCTTACATCCATACAAATAGTCTTACACGAATTATGGCCGTTATGGCCAAGTCTTACATAGATAGAGCCTCACGGGCTGAATAGCAAATAACTCAAATAGCGGAAGTCTTCGATAATGGGTAGAACCCATACCATCTGCCTTAACCGTAGGCATTCTGACTGGGATAGCGTCCTAGTTCGCATGTTCGTCTCCAAAGAACTCTTCCTCATATTCCCGTTCTTCCATGCCTGGCCAATTAAATAACCAGTGGCAAGCCAATGAGTACTTTGAATGTACTCGCAAGCAACCCATGATGTGGTTCAAAGTAACAATGCAATTGAATGGTAATGAACAATCTAGCAAGGGCTAGAATAAACATTCTACTATCAAGTTTATGCATCAATAACCTCGCGTAACCTCGAAGACAGGTTACCGATATCAACATGAATATGATTCAACTCATCGAGTCAAGTCACCATCCTTGACTTATCACACACATACTATCACCGAGGAAGTAAAATTCTGGACATAGTTTAAGTAGCACCACCCAACTGTCCATGACCGTGGACATGGCTATTCGAATAGTTTTACACTCTGCAGAGGTTGCGCACTTTACCCACAAGATCCGGGGAACTTCCGTGTCATCCACGACCCGCGGTACCTCAAGTACCCGGGGTAAGCACCCGGTCATTACCTTTCCTTAGACAACACTAACATAGAGTCCACTCGTTGGTACACGGCCCTCGGGTACAAACAATAGATCACGGGACTTGCCCTAATTTCAATGTCACGCGTACCCAAAGGGACCAACGGTGTGTCCGGTGCCCTGTAAAAACAGTCATGGCCGTCTATCCAAGCACGACCCCGTCCCGGGAAAGACCTCAAGTCTTCCCGTCACTAGTAATGCGGGCACCATGCTAGTATCGACCTAAGTAATCAATAAAGCCCCGTCCCATAAGGGGTAGTGTGGTTGCACATGTTTGGTTGGGACGGTAGTCACACATAAATCTAATCCATCATTCCACCATGCACATGATTTACCGGCACATCACTTCTTCCTCAAGTGATGACCTAACACATCATCACCCTCGGGCATTAGGGGCACCCGATGGGTTCATGCAAATGATTTCAACTACGAAGGTTCATATCACACATGCATCATATAAGCATCATGACCAACTATTTGCATGTCATCTAGCACTTAGCAAGATCAAGATCAAGCATACATCATGTGGTGGAATCAACTAGGTTACCATCGTAACCCTAATATCATGCATCGGAAACAAACGGGTTCCGAGGAACAAGTGTATCATGGTCAAAGGGCTGCTTTCCTGGATTGGCTTGGTCTTCAAAGTCTTCAAATCCTTCTCTTTCTTCTTCCACAGCAACTTCGTCAAATACGGGATCTATACGTCGCATAATAATAACGAAAAAATAAGAATACAAACAAAACAGAAAAATCAAAGTGCTCAGAAAAATGTCAACTCATTTTTGTAAAATACTAGAGGAATTTCTAAGGTGGGGAAAAATCTTAGTTGGAGTTTTGGAGTAACAGAATAGAATCTATTGATTTTTGAACAGGAGTATTACTGCCCAAATTTGAATTTAAATTTGAACAGTACAGAAAAGTTTTATGGATTTGAGTGAAAGTAGTACCATTAAATAGGTTGGAATATTACAAGATTTTAGGAGTTGGAATTATTTAATTTGGACCATTATTCTTTTCTGTAGAAATGTTTAAAACATTTACAAAAAAGAAAAAGAAAAATGTGCCCTGTGCATTGGGCCAGAGAAGGCCACAGTGCACGGCCCAGACGGACCGGCCCAGCCGCACGGGAGCCTGCGCGCGCACGTCAGGTTTTTGAACCTGATGGGCGGGGCCCGTGGGTCTGTGGCACAGAGGAGGGGGAGAGAGGTGAGGGGATGACAGGCGGGGCCCGCCTGTCATCTCTAATCCCACGGCCACGGCGACGGCGAGCTCACCGGCGAGGTTCCCGGCCACGATGACGGCAACGGAGGGCAGGAACGCGCCCAGCGTCGTGTCGCGGATGCAGGGGTGGTGGTGCGGCATGGCGGGGAGGTCCGGTTTACCGGCGGCGAGGTGGGACGGCGGAAGCTCGTCGGAGGGTCGTGGTTCTGGTCGTTTCCGACTGCCACAGAGAGGGGAAACAAGGGGGAAATGGTCAGTGTGGCTTGGTGGTTCTAGATCGAGCAAGGAGAAGAGCGGGGAAGGCCCGTACTGCGGGATCACCGGCGGCCCGACGCGGCGGAGCTCCGGTCGATCCCGAGCACTGGGACGTCCTGGGGTCGAACTGAAGGTGCTGGGGGGCTCAGTGGAGTGGAGTGAGGCTTGTGGTGCTGCTGGAGAGGCTCGGGAGGGGCTTATATAGCCGCGCCCATGGTCCACCGTGGACCCGTGCGCCGGCGAGGTTGCAGGCGAGGCTAGGAGGGGTTCTGAAGCCTGGGATCACGCCGGGGAGGACCGTGGACTTGCTCCACGTCCAGCTGAGGGGAAAAGAGGAGCGGGGGAGCGTCTAGTGCGTGCGCGCATGCGAGGCAGAGGAGTGGCCGCCGCAGGCGGCCAGCGCGCGTACGACGACGGTCACTGGAGGGCGCAGGAGGAGGGGGGACAGCGCCGGGGAGGTTGCGGACGTCGAGGGGCCTCGGCTGGCGCGAGGGGGAGGCCCGAGGCTGTCGGGGGAGGCCGATTGGCCGAAGCTACAGTGCTTGTCTGCACTGTTGCGTGCTCCAGAGCGCGCGTTTGGCTGGCATCGCCGCGCTCTCGCCGTCCTGGTCAAACCCAACGTGTCCAGCAGCGTCTAGAAGGTCAGGGGGGAAGTAAAGAATTGGCCTGAGGCCTTGGATGCCCTGGAGATGCTGAGAGAGAGAGAGGGTGTTGGTGAAATGGTGAAAACCTGCTGTCCAGCAAGGTAAAACCGGGCTTTCACCCCTCAATCATGGAGCTGGGGTGCTGGGGGAGTTACTGGAGGTAGCTGGTAACTCAATGAGCATGTGGTAAGAAGTTGAGGCCATGGAGAAAAGTAAAAGTGATCAAGTTGGAGGTTTTAGCAATTCTGCAGAAGGTGTTTGATCAGTGTTTGGTCAAGTAAATGAACTCCACTTGACATGGCACTTAACAGGGTTGAAAGACATGAGAAAATAGGGTGCTTCACCAAGTTTGGGCTCATTTGAAGAAACTAGCCAATGTAACTTTGGTGAACCCTAGAAATCAACAGAAACAGTTTCATCTTGATTGAGTCAAGCTAATCATCTCCCCTTGATGCTCCACTTGGTGTAGCATCATCATTTGGGGGTATTGATCATGCCCACAAAGTTTGAAGCTCCAGATAAAAAGTTGGTAATGTAAAGTTGTTCAAATTTGCATTTGAACAGAAAGGGTTTTGGGATGATCTGATCAAGTTGCTCTATCCCAAATCTTGTGCCATTTGGTCCAGCTGCCTTATTAGGTCATTCTAGCATGGGCACCAAGTTTGAGAGAATTTGGACAAGTTTGGCAATGTAAAGTTGCTCAAACTTCAAATATGGACAGAATGGTTATGAAGGGGTTTGAGGATGTTTTCTTGCTTCCCAAGGCATGGGACTTGGCAAGATCATCAAATATGTCATGTATGACATGATAGAATTTCCCTGGAATTTTTGGAGAAAATTTCCTTTGTAAATATTTCAAAAGCTTGAAATATCCAGAAAGGGTTTTGGAAGGATTTTTCCAATATTTTGAACATGACCAAGTGTTGAAACTCTTATATATGGACAATATATGTCCTCTGAGTCTCTCTGAATTTTGGCAAATATTTTTGAAATACTTAAATAATTTTCCCCTATTAAAGACCATTTCTGGCCTTAAGAAAAAGCTTTTAAATAAAATAGGAAAATAACTTCTAAAATTATACCTTTGTGGTTTCTGGGAGTCCTATGACTACTAGGTCTCAAATAAACCTTTTGAAATAATTTTCTCACCCTAAATCAAGTACTTGCAGTGCAAATCTCAATTCAGGGGTTTTTGGAAAACTAAATTTATAAAATACTTTTTGGCCAAATTAATTTTGTAAAAAAATATTATACTGTTATATAACACTTGGCATGATCATTGGGCAGAAGTTTTGGGTATGGAGATGAAATCTACAAGAGATCATAGTTGACTTTAATGAGCACATGAAAAAACACATGAAGAAAACTCAATTCCATATAAAAGCCAAATGATGCTAAAAATTTTTGCTGGTCCAAATTTTCATGCTTCAATTATACAAATAACATGTTACAAAATGCAGGGTGTGACAGACCTACCCCCCTTACAAGAATCTCGTCCCCGAGATTCCTAAACTAGGGCTTAAAAGAGATCGGGAAACTCGGATCTAAGATAGTCTTCTCGTTCCCAGGTTGCTTCTGCATCGGTGTGGTTGCTCCACTGGACCTTGAAGTACTTGATGGTACGGCTCCGCGTACGTCGTTCTGCTTCGTCCAGAATGCGAATGGGCTTCTCGCGGTAGGTCAAATCAGGCTGCAGATCAATGGCTTGGTGATCCACATCCTTGTAGAGATTGGGCTTGTCTGGAACTTGGAGACATTTCCGGAGTTGTGACACATGGAATACATTGTGCACATCGGATAGCTCAGGTGGTAGTTCCAACTGATAAGCCACTTCTCCTCGTCATGTAGTGATCTCAAAGGGTCCAATGAACCTTGGTGCGAGCTTCCCCTTGACATGGAAACGCTTGGTTCCCTTCAGAGGAGTTACCCGCAGGTACACATGGTCCCCGACATGGAAACTCATGTTCCGATGGTGAGTGTCAGCATAACTCTTCTGCCTTGACTTGGCTGCCTTTAATCGCTCTCTGACTAGTTGGACTTGCTCTTCTGCTGCACGGAGATTATCCGGTCCAAAGACTAGTCCTTCTCCAGTCTCTGACCAGTTGAGGGGTGTGCGACATCTGCGTCCGTACAACACCTCAAATGGTGCCATCTGAAGGCTTGACTGGTAACTATTGTTATAGGAGAACTCGGCAAAGGGGAGACAATCTTCCCACTTGGCTCCATATGCCAGGACACAGGCTCGGAGCATGTCTTCGAGAATCTGATTGACTCGCTCTGTTTGACCTCCGGTCTGTGGGTGGAAAGCTGTGCTGAAAGACAACTTGGTTCCCAGGGCTTCTTGGAACTTCTTCCAGAACCTTGAAGTGAACTGGGTGCCTCGATCTGACACAATATCCTTGGGAACGCCGTGAAGACTTACGATTCGGTCGATGTAGAGAGCTGCCAGCCGGTTGCCATCATAAGTGGTCTTGACAGGAATGAAGTGGGCCACCTTGGTCAAATGATCAACTATGACCCAGATGGAGTCATGTCCTCTATTCGACCTCGGTAATCCAGTGATGAAGTCCATTCCGACTTTATCCCACTTCCACTCAGGAACTTTGAGTGGTTGAAGCAATCCAGCAGGTCGCTGATATTCAGCCTTGACCCTTTGGCACACATCACACTTTGCAACATAGGTTGCAATCTCTCTCTTCATACCGTGCCACCAGAATCGTGCCTTCAAGTCTTGGTACATCTTGGTTCCTCCGGGGTGGATGGAATACGGAGTGTCGTGGGCTTCTTGCAGAATCAGCGTCTTCAACTCGGTGTTGTTTGGTACGCAGAGGCGACCTTTGTACCAAACAATCCCGTGCTCGTCTTCGGAGAATCCTGGGGCCTTGCCCAGCTTCATCTTCTTCTTGATACCTTCGATGCTTGCGTGTCCATCTTGAGCCTTCTTGACGTCGTCCGTCAGGGTCGGTCTGACTTCCAAATGATCCAGAAATCCAGGGGTAACCAATTCCAAACTGAATTGTTCGATCTCCTTAAACAAGGCTGGCTGCCTTTCTTGAATAACGGCATTCAAAGAGCAAGCCTTCCTGCTTAAGGCATCGGCCACCACGTTAGCCTTCCCAGGGTGATACTGAACACTGAGGTCATAGTCTTTGATGAGTTCCAACCATCTCCGTTGCCTCATGTTCAATTCCTTTTGGGTGAAAATGTACTTCAGACTTTTGTGGTCTGTGTAAATCTCACACCGTTTCCCTAGAAGGTAATGCCGCCATGTCTTCAAGGCATGAACTACTGCCGCTAGCTCAAGATCGTGAGTAGCGTAGTTCTCCTCATGGGGTCGTAGCTGCCTGGAGAGGTATGCTATGACGCGGCCTTCTTGCATCAGAACGCTGCCCAATCCGGTTCGAGAGGCATCACAATATATCATGAACTCCTTGTGAATATCCGGTGTTGCCAGAACTGGGGGCGGTGGTCAATCTCTTCTTGAGCTCTTGGAAGCTCTCTTCGCATTTTGGCGTCCACTCGAACTTCTTGTCCTTTTTGAGGAGCTGAGTCATTGGTCGTGCAATGCTAGAGAATCCTTCCACGAACTTGCGGTAATAGCCCGCTAGTCCGAGGAAGCTTCTAACTTCCTTGACGGTCGTTAGAGATTGCCATTGGGTCACAGCTTCGATTTTTGCAGGATCAACAGATAATCCTTCCTCGGTCAAGACATGACCTAAGAATCCAACTTTATGCAGCCAGAACTCACACTTGCTGAATTTGGCATACAGTTGGTGCTCACGAAGCTTGTCTAGGACCATCCTCAGGTGCTGCTCGTGCTCTTCCTCCGACTTCGAGAACACAAGAATGTCATCAATGAAGACAACAACAAACTTGTCCAAATATTCCATGAAGACTTTATTCATGAGATACATGAAGTAAGCTGGGGCATTGGCTAACCCAAAAGACATGACCGTGCACTCGTACAGGCCATATCGGGTTACGAATGCCGTCTTCGGAATATCTTGGGGTCTGATCTTCAGCTGGTAGTACCCAGATCTGAGGTAGATCTTGGAGAATACCTTGGCTCCGCTGAGCTGATCAAACAGATCTTCGATCTTGGGAAGTGGGTACTTGTTCTTGATTGTAACTTCATTGAGGGAACGATAGTCAATGCATAAGCGGATGGTACCGTCCCTCTTGGCCACAAACAGAACAGGAGATCCCCAAGGGGAGGCACTTGGGCAGATAAATCCCTTCCTTAGCTGCTCTTCCAGCTGCTTCTTCAACTCGGCTAATTCTTCCGTCCCCATTCTATAAGGCTTCTTATAGATGGGTCCTGCTCCGGGCACGAGCTCGATGATGAACTCAATGTCACGGTCAGGGGGCATTCCCGGTAGTTCATCCGGAAAGACATCAGGATACTCACATACCACCGGTACTCGATCTGGCCCAACTTCAGACAGACAGTTGGCTTTAGCGGCTTGAGCGGAAGAGGAGTTGGGAGCAAACTTGACTTCGACTCCTTGGTCATTGGTCACAGTGACTGTCCGATTGGCACAGTCTAACAAGCCTTGGTGCTTACTGAGCCAATCCATCCCTAAGATCACATCCAAGCCTTGCGATCTCAGGATGATAAGGTCTGCTAGGAAGTCTACATCGTTAATGGTAATACTGACTCCTTTACAGCCTATCTTGGCTCTCATCTCGGCTCCGGGGGTTTGTACCACCATAGGGTTATTCAGGGGTGTAGGGGTCATGCCACTTTCTAATGCAAATCTTTGAGTGACAAATGAATGCGTTGCTCCAGAATCAAAAAAGACAGTTGCACGTGCTGAGTTGATGAGGAACGTACCCAGCACGACGTCCGGGTCTTCCTGGGCTTTTTCAGCAGTGACGTGATTCACACGCCCTTTCCCATAGTTCGGTGGATTGCGAGGAGCTGGGTTCCTTGGTGGCATTCCACGGCCTTGTCCCTGGTTCTGCGTATTGGGGCGCGGGGCATCAAGCTTCTTGTTGGGGCACACCCTTGAGATGTGTCCGGGCTGACCACATCCAAAGCAAGTGAGTTGGTTTGGATTGATCTTGTTGCCACCACTGGTATTGGGGTTGAAAGCTGGCCTGGGGTTGGCATACTGCTGAGGCTGAGGATTGGCACGAGGTGCAGGAGCTCTTGGCTGCTGATAGGTTGGCTTGGCCGGGGCTGACTGCCACGGACGAGGCTTCTGGTTGCTGGAACTTCCCTTACTGACCAACTTGCGCTTGCGAGTGTCTTCCAAAGCACGCCGCTTGTCTTCAAGCATAAGTGCCTTGTTCACCAGGTCAGGGAAAGACGGGCAGTCGCACACGACAAGCGAGTATTGCAGAGTCTGATTGAGGCCTTCCATGAAGCGCTCCCTTTTGGCAGCATCAGTGCTGACATCTTCAGGGGCATACCTTGACAGAACACTGAACTTCTGCATGTACTCCTTGACAGTGCCACTTCCTTGCTTCAGGGCTCGGAACTCACGCTTTTTGATAGACATGATTCCGGAAGGAATATGGACCTTGCGGATTTCTGCCTTGAAGTTAACCCAAGTGATGTCTTGTTCAGCATGCATGACCTTGAATCCATCCCACCAAGCTCTAGCAGTTCCCCCGAGGCAGTGGGCTGCATAAGCCACCTTCTCGCGGTCTTCGGTGCATCCGACTAGTTCCAGAATTTCCTCAATGGAACGGACCCAGTCATCTGCATCCAGGGGTTCTGCAGTCTCGATGAAGGTTGGCGGTGCATGTTTCTTGAACTCTGCCAACGTGGAACGTCCATTGCCATTCCCCGCCGGCTGGCGGTTGTTGGTGACAGCTTGAGCAATCAGCTGAAGAGCTGCAGTGTTGGCTTGGCGTCCCTCTCGGAAAGCTTGGAGAAGCTGAGCCATGTCCATGCTTGGAGGAGGTGGTGGTGGAGCTTGGTCGTTGGTTTGGTCGTGGCCTGCCTCTGGCTGAGAGGATGCTCCGGCTTCGGGCTGCTGGGTAGAGGTACCAGTACGAGTTACAACAGGCATCCTGTTGGAGCGGTAAAAGGTCTCATGACTCGGAAGAGGGGAAGCAAGATAGATGGGTGCCTAGTAAGGGGGTGGGTGTGACACTAAATCAAATCATGCAAGGGCCGTAAGGCCAAAACACATTCATTAAAAATCCAAATGGGTGATGTAGTCGTTTACACATTCCCGAAGGAAGATTACGACTTACATCCAGACACAACAAAAGCAAACACTAGATGGTTTCATATGAACCATACAAGGACTCGACTGCGCATAGGGGTTACACGACCTATCCTACCGTAAGGTTACAACTGGCATATCCGAGTAGCGAACAATGCCTAAGCGGCGGAATGCTCGGTCGCGTATTCCGGCTCTTCTGGGTCTTCTTCCTTGTCTTCATCTGTCTGGGCTCCTTTGTCGCTTGAGGGAGCGGGGGAGTGGAGGAGTTGGATACGACGGTGCTTCGTCGGTGGTGCAGGGAAAAGCTTGCGATATTCCCTTGCCGTCATCCGGCGTCGCCGAGGTGGTTCTTCACCCTTGGAAGATACATCCTCGGAGGGCCTTCCGCCTCGATATGCGATAGCGGATTGTCCAGAAGGTGCTCCTTCCTTCTTGATCATGTTTGCCTTCTCTTGAGCTCGACGAAGAAATGCCTTGGTCTTGTGAAGTTCTTCTCGAAGCTTCATTGATTCCGAGGCCAAGTCTTGTGCCAGGCTGTCGGCACATAGACTGAAGTAGGTCTGGAATCGAAGCGAGAGTCCTTCCTTCAGTGGAGGGGCTAGTGTGCTGCTTTCTTCGTCACCTTCCTTCCGGTAAGGTAAGAAGCGAGTTGCCATCTTGGCTGCCATCTCCGGAAGAAGCTCACGGAGACGGGTTAAAGCCTTGAGTGCAACAGCCTCGACAGCGAGTGGTAGTGTTGCCATCTGGGGTCCCTCGAAGAACCAACTTGCGGGAGGATCGTTTGCCTTCACGATCACTTCCACATGGTACTCCACCTCAGTATCGCTCACCCAATGCTCAAGGTAGGTGAGGATGGGTGCTCGGTGGAACTGACACTCCTGGAAGCTATCCTCGAGAAGTAAGGGAAACCCAGTGGTCAGGTGCTCTTCGGGTACAGCGGCCATCTACAAAGGTGGAATAGGAGGGGTTAATAAGCTGATGAAATCTCAGGTTTAGAAAAGAAGAGAGGTTCAGAAGGTTTTTGAAAAGGGGTCTCAACTAACTAACGCCCATGCTAACTAAGGCTTCCTACAGTCAGGATGGCTCTGATACCAGCTCTGTGGGGACCCCGACTTAGAAGTCGAGATCACCGAATGCACGTGTACAGTGATCCCAGAGATCAATGCTCACTGAACACACAAAAGCTGAATAACAAGAGTCTTACATCCATACAAATAGTCTTACACGAATTATGGCCGTTATGGCCAAGTCTTACATAGATAGAGCATCACGGGCTGAATAGCAAATAACTCAAATAGCGGAAGTCTTCGATAATGGGTAGAACCCATGCCATCTGCCTTAACCCTACAGGCATTCTGACTGGGATAGCGTCCTAGTTCGCATGTTCGTCTCCAAAGAACTCTTCCTCATATTCCTGTTCTTCCATGCCTGGCCAATTAAATAACCAGTGGCAAGCCAATGAGTACTTTGAATGTACTCGCAAGCAACCCATGATGTGGTTCAAAGTAACAATGCAATTGAATGGTAATGAACAATCTAGCAAGGGCTAGAATAAACATTCTACTATCAAGTTTATGCAGCAATAACCTCGCGTAACCTCGAAGACAGGTTACCGATATCAACATGAATATGATTCAACTCATCGAGTCAAGTCACCATCCTTGACTTATCACACACATACTATCACCGAGGAAGTAAAATTCTGGACATAGTTTAAGTAGCACCACCCAACTGTCCATGACCGTGGACACGGCTATTCGAATAGTTTTACACTCTGTAGAGGTTGCGCACTTTACCCACAAGATCTAGGGAACTTCCGTGTCATCCACGACCCGCGGTACCTCAAGTACCCGGGGTAAGCACCCGGTCATTACCTTTCCTTAGACGACACTAACATAGAGTCCACTCGTTGGTACACGGCCCTCGGGTACAAACAATAGATCACAGGACTTGCCCTAATTTCAATATCACGCATACCCGAAGGGACCAACGGTGTGTCCGGTGCCCTGTAAAAATAGTCATGGCCGTCTATCCAAGCACGACCCCGTCCCGGGAAAGACCTCAAGTCTTCCCGTCACTAGTAATGCGGGCACCATGCTAGTATCGACCTAAGTAATCAATAAAGCCCCGTCCCATAAGGGGTAGTGTGGTTGCACATGTTTGGTTGGGACGGTAGTCACACATAAATCTAATCCATCATTCCACCATGCACATGATTTACTGGCACATCACTTCTTCCTCAAGTGATGACCTAACACATCATCACCCTCGGGCATTAGGGGCACCCGATGGGTTCATGCAAATGATTTCAACTACGAAGGTTCATATCACAAATGCATCATATAAGCATCATGACCAACTATTTGCATGTCATCTAGCACTTAGCAAGATCAAGATCAAGCATGCATCATGTGGTGGAATCAACTAGGTTACCATCGTAACCCTAATATCATGCATCGGAAACAAACGGGTTCCGAGGAACAAGTGTATCATGGTCAAAGGGCTGCTTGCCTGTATTGGCTTGGTCTTCAAAGTCTTCAAATCCTTCTCCTTCTTCTTCCACAGCAACTTCGTCAAATACGGGATCTATACGTCGCATAATAATAACGGAAAAATAAGAATACAAACAAAACAGAAAAATCAAAGTGCTCAGAAAAATGTCAACTCATTTTTGTAAAATACTAGAGGAATTTCTAAGGTGGGGAAAAATCTTAGTTGGAGTTTTGGAGTAACAGAATAGAATCTATTGATTTTTGAACAGGAGTATTACTGCCCAAATTTGAATTTAAATTTGAACAGTACAGAAAAGTTTTATGGATTTGAGTGAAAGTAGTACCATTAAATAGGTTGGAATATTACAAGATTTTAGGAGTTGGAATTATTTAATTTGGACCATTATTCTTTTCTGTAGAAATGTTTAAAACATTTACAGAAAAGAAAAAGAAAAATGTGCCCTGTGCACTGGGCCAGAGAAGGCCACAGTGCATGGCCCAGACGGACCGACCCAGCCGCACGGGAGCCTGCGCGCGCACGTCAGGTTTTTGAACCTGACGGGCGGGGCCCATGGGTCAGTGGCACAAAGGAGGGGGAGAGAGGTGAGGGGATGACAGGCGGGGCCCGCCTGTCATCTCTAACCCCACGGCCACGGCGACGGCGAGCTCACCGGCGAGGTTCCCGGCCACGGCGACGGCAACGGAGGGCAGGAACGTGCCCAGCGTCGTGTCGCGGATGCAGGGGTGGTGGTGCGGCACGGTGGGGAGGTCCGGTTCACCGGCGGCGAGGTGGGACGGCGGAAGCTCGTCGGAGGGTCGTGGTTCTGGTCGTTTTCGACTGCCATAGAGAGGGGAAACAAGGGGGAAATGGTCAGTGTGGCTTGGTGGTTCTAGATCGGGCTAGGAGAAGAGCGGGGAAGGCCCGTACTGTGGGATCACCGGCGGCCCGACGCGGCGGAGCTCCGGTCGATCCCGAGCACTGGGACGTCCTGGGGTCGAACTGAAGGTGCTGGGGGGCTCAGTGGAGTGGAGTGAGGCTTGTGGTGCTGTTGGAGAGGCTCGGGAGGGGCTTATATAGCCGCGCCCATGGTCCACCGTGGACCCGTGCACCGGCGAGGTTGCAGGCGAGGCTAGGAGGGGTTCTGAAGCCTGGGATCACACCGAGGAGGACCGTGGACTTGCTCCACGTCCAACTGAGGGGAAAAGAGGAGCGGGGGAGCGTCTGGTGCGTGCGCGCGTGCGAGGCAGAGGAGTGGCCGCCGCGGGCGGCCAGCGCGCGTGCGACGACGGTCACTGGAGGGCGCATGAGGAGGGGGACAGCGCTGGGGAGGTTGCGGACGTCGAGGGGCCTCGACTGGCGCGAGGGGGAGGCCCGAGGCTGTCGGGGGAGGCCGATTGGCCGAAGCTACAGTGCTTGTTTGCACTGTTGCGTGCTCCAGAGCGCGCGTTTGGCTGGCATCACCGCGCTCTCGCCGTCCTGGTCAAACCCAACGTGTCCAGCAGCGTCTAGAAGGTCAGGCGGGAAGTAAAGAATTGGCCTGAGGCCTTGGATGCCCTGGAGATGCTGAGAGAGAGAGAGAGAGAGAGGGTGTTGGTGAAATGGTGAAAACCTGCTGTCCAGCAAGGTAAAACCAGGCTTTCACCCCTCAATCATGGAGCTGGGGTGCTGGGGGAGTTACTGGAGGTAGCTGGTAACTCAATGAGCATGTGGTAAGAAGTTGAGGCCATGGAGAAAAGTAAAAGTGATCAAGTTGGAGGTTTTAGCAATTCTGCAGAAGGTGTTTGATCAGTGTTTGGTCAAGTAAATGAACTCCACTTGACATGGCACTTAACAGGGTTGAAAGACATGAGAAAATAGGGTGCTTCACCAAGTTTGGGCTCATTTGAAGAAACTAGCCAATGTAACTTTGGTGAACCCTAGAAATCAACAGAAACAGTTTCATCTTGATTGAGTCAAGCTAATCATCTCCCCTTGATGCTCCACTTGGTGTAGCATCATCATTTGGGGTATTGATCATGCCCACAAAGTTTGAAGCTCCAGATAAAAAGTTGGTAATGTAAAGTTGTTCAAATTTGCATTTGAACAGAAAGGGTTTTGGGATGATCTGATCAAGTTGCTCTATCCCAAATCTTGTACCATTTGGTCTAGCTGCCTTATTAGGTCATTCTAGCATGGGCACCAAGTTTGAGAGCATTTGGACAAGTTTGGCAATGTAAAGTTGCTCAAACTTCAAATATGGACAGAATGGTTATGAAGGGGTTTGAGGATGTTTTCTTACTTCCCAAGGCATGGGACTTGGCAAGATCATCAAATATGTCATATATGACATGATAGAATTTCCCTGGAATTTTTGGAGAAAATTTCCTTTGTAAATATTTCAAAAGCTTGAAATATCCAGAAAGGGTTTTGGAAGGATTTGTCCAATATTTTGAACATGACCAAGTGTTGAAACTCCTATATATGGCCTCTGAGTCTCTCTGAATTTTGGCAAATATTTTTGAAATACTTAAATAATTTTCCCCTATTAAAGACCATTTCTGGCCTTAAGAAAAAGCTTTTAAATAAAATAGGAAAATAACTTTTAAAATTATACCTTTGTGGTTTCTGGGAGTCCTATGACTACAAGGTCTCAAATAAACCTTTTGAAATAATTTTCTCACCCTAAACCAAGTACTTGCAGTGCAAATCTCAATTCAGGGGTTTTCGGAAAACTAAATTTATAAAATACTTTTTGGCCAAATTAATTTTGTAAGAAAATACTATACTGTTATATAACACTTGGCATGATCATTGGGCAGAAGTTTTGGGTATGGAGATGAAATCTACAAGAGATCATAGTTGACTTTAATGAGCACATGAAAAAGCACATGAAGATAACTCAATTCCAAATAAAAGCCAAATGATGCTAAAAAAATTTGCTGGTCCAAATTTTCATGCTTCAATGATACAAATAACATGTTACAAAATGCAGGGTGTGACACAGCCGGAGCACAAAACCCGCACCTCACCGCCGTGTTTGGCCTCGCCAACGGCTAAACGCCGGCGAGTTGGGCCTGTTTGACCACGGGTTTGACCCCCCTGGGACACTGACATGTGGGCCCTACCTGCTAGTCAAACCTAGTTTAAGTGTTAATTTAATTCTAATTAGCTAATTAGTTAACTGTGACACTGACAAGTGGGTCCCACTGGTCAGGTTTGACCTGGGCCACCCTGTTGACTGACTGACGTCAGCATGATGTCATGCTGACGCAGTAAAGGATTTTCTGGGATTTTTAGATTTTAAAATAATTCAGGAAATTCCAGAAAATTCCTAAACTTCAAAAAATCATATAAATTCAACAGTAGCTCAAATGGAGAAGATTTATATATGAAAATTGATCAGAAAAATCCAATATTTCCAATGGCTCTGGTTTCATGCATGTTTGAGCAAGTTAACCTTGCTGTATACATTAAAACATGATAATGCACTTAATTAAATAATAGCTAAAGTGCCAATTTGAATCTTTGATTCAAATAGGCTCAAACCCTTCTGGTTATAGTTGCATTAGCACAAAACACATGCATCTTGCCATGTCATGAGCATGCATCATATTGTTGCATTTGTTTGTTTAATGATTGCATCGCCGGTATTCTCCGTGTTAGGTCCTGCTCCCGAGGATACTGCTGCGTATCCAGCTGAAGAGCAGTACCCGACAACCACTTTGTCAGGCAAGCAATCATTGATCATTCCGATACAAACCCATCTTCCCGCTCCTGCTCTCTTTTACTGCATTAAGGCAACAGCGTGTGAACTGCTACTTGCTGCGGTAGTTGAACCCTATTCCCTTGCATGACCTGTCATTGCCACAGTAAATAGTTGAAACCCACTAGCATGTGTAGGAGTTGATTGAGCCATGTGATGTGTGATCCACCATGCTATTTGCTTATGTTGCCTACTATGCTTAGAGTTGTGTCTGGTCTGGTTCATCTGGGTGATGGATCAGAGTGAAACAATCATATTGATAAAGAGAAAGAAGTGTGGAACACGTTTGGTTAAGGTATCGATGAAAGGCCATGTAGGAGTACGTGGTGGGTTGTTTCATTGGAACCGTACATAGGACCCGAGATCTGTATGTGTGGTTCAAGTTCCAGTTACTACCATGCATTGGGCCCGAAACCAATGGACCGTCTCGGCTTATTAATTACCCTCGATCTCTGTCCGGGAGTTGCAACTAGTTTCTGGTGTTTATAGTTTACTGGAGGTCGTGCACAGCGCTGACCGTCGGGGTGGGTTGTGATGCGACAGGTACGTGGCACGGTGTACCGATTGCCCGTTTGGTGACTCGGGAACCCTGTACACATCGTTTGGGGCCGTGAGCGACACCCCGGTCGGATCTCCCCACGGATGGAACCCAAATAGGCGATAAATCTGGACGAGAGACTTGAATAGTTAGTCAGGTCGTGGCCGACACCCTCGCTGGGCTTCCGCTTGAAGGTTGCCGAGTACATGTCGAGTAAACGGCGATAAGTGGTGAAAGCGTGTGTGAAGAGGTACACCCCTGCAGGGTTATCAATCTATTCGAATAGCCGTTGTTCGCGGTACGGACTACTTGGTTACTCTTACAGTTCATAGACAAGTTGATGGACACTACTAAAAGCCTCTAGATAAGTGTGAGTGCCGTGGATGGCCCTTCCGTAGGATGACGGAGGAGGATCCTCGGTAGTGTATTGTTGTGGTGAGTAGAGGACTCGTGTTCGTAATAACATCTTGCAATCCGTTGAGAGTTGTAGTATAGGTTAGCCAAGAGTCAAAGCTGGCTTTCTGCTATGAACTCCACTACCCCCTTTGATAATGTTGCATGTATGATAGGTTCTGTGGTAAGACTTGCTGAGTACCTTTGTACTCATGTTTGCTTAATAACTGTTGCAGAGGAGAACCCTGCCCCTGCTGATGGGTTCTACATAGACGTTGACGTCGACGAGTAGCTTGACACCCAGACGGAGATCTGGAGCTTGTGAAGGGCCTTGTAGATAGTCAGGCTACACCAAGCCTGTTTTATTTTCTAAGTTGTCTGTACTCAGACATGTAGCTTCCGCTTGTGCTTGTATGACTGTATGACTTGAGTGTTGGGTCAAGTGACCCCTACCTGTATGGATATGTTATGTATGGCTCTTGGAGCCTCTTAAATAAAGTACTTTGAGTCATAGAGTTCTGTTGTGATGCAATGTTGTATTTGCACATATTGAGCATATTGTGTGTATGGTTGAAATGCTTGGTATGTGTGGGATCCGACACCTAGTTGTTTTCCTTTGGTAGCCTACCTTACAGGGAAATGCGTCCTAGTGATTCCAATGAGCCTTGGTAGCTTGCTACTGCTCGGAACACGTAGGCTGGCCGGCATGTGTCCTTCTTCGTTCATGTGTCTGTCCCTTAGGGGAAATGTCACGCGTTGTTCCTTTAAGTCCATGTAGCTTGCTACGACTTGGGTTATTACGTTGATGACCGACACATTCGTTGCTGGGTCATGGATGCCTGTCTCTGTAATCTAGTGCCACTTTTGGTTTATAACTAGCCATGTCGGCCCGGGTTCTCTGTCATATGGATGCTAGCGACACTGTCATATACGTGTGCCAAAATGCGCAAACGGTCCCGGGCCAGGTAAGGTGGCACCCGTGGGGTTACCGTGCGTGAGGCCGCAAAGTGATATGACGTGTTACAGCTAGATTGGTGTGACTTAGGATCGGGGTCCTGACAGTAGATCCATCCGTCGAGGTGGGCTTGGGAACCCTGCGCACATCATTTGGGGCCGTGAGCGACACCCCGGCCGGATCTCCTTACGGATGGAACCCGAATAGGCGATAAACCTGGACTAGAGTCTTGTGTGGTTAGTCAGGTCGTGGCCGACACCCTCGCCAGGATTCCGCTTGAAGATTGCCGAGATACACGACGTGTACATGGAGGTAAGTGGCGAGAGCGTGTGTGAAGAAGTACACCCCTGCAGGGTTAACATGATCTATTCGAATAGTCGGGTCCGCAGTTATGGACTTCTTGGATGCTTACGTGGTACATAGACAAGTGAAAGTGGATACTCTAAAATACTCAAGACAAGTGTGAGTGCTATGGATGGCCTTCTCATTGAGAGACGAGAGCAGATCCATAGTGGTGTATTGTTTGGTGAATATGTGGACTCGTGTGCGCCATCTCAAAAGAGTTACTTGCAGTCATAGTTCAGGATAGCCACCGAGTCAAAGCTGGCTTACTGCAGTCAAACTCCACCACCCCTTTGTTGATACTGATGCATATGTAGTTAGTTCTGATGTAAGTCTTGCTGAGTACCTTTGTACTCACGTTTGCTTAATTATGTTTTTGCAGAGAGACTCCAGTCTCACTAGTGGTTCCGCATGGACTTCGACGTTTAGCTTGTTACCTCAGCTACGATCTTGTGCCCTTGGAAGGGTCTAGTAGATAGTCAGGCTTCCTAGTCTTTTTCTTTTGTAGTTGTCTGTACTCAGACATGTTATGCTTCCGTTGCCTGTATGCTCTGTATGTTAGGTCATGTGACCTCTGTTTGTAATAAATGCTATGATGGCTCTTCTGGGCCTTATCTATATGAGTTGTTGAGTTATGTTGTGATGCCATGTTGTACAACACATACTTGCATGTTATGCGTACGTGTAATGTGTATTGCTATGTGTGGGATCCGACACCTAGTTGTTCACCCTTGGTAGCCTATCTTACAAGGAAATGTCTCCTAGTGCTTCCACTGAGCCTTGGTAGCTTGCTACTGCTCCGGAACACTTAGGTTGGCCGGCATGCGTCCTTCTTCGTTCTTGTGTCTGACCCTTAGGGGAAATGTCACGCGTTGATCCTTTAAGTCCTTGTAGCTTGCTACGACTTGGGTTCATATGTTGATGACCGACACGTTCGTTGCTGGGTCATGTATGCCTGTCTCTGTAATTTAGCGCCACTTTTGGTTTATAACTAGTCATGTCGGCCCGGGTTCTCTGCCATATGGATGCTAGCGACACTATCATATACGTGAGCCAAAATATGCAAACGGTCCCAGGCCAGGTAAGGTGGCACCCGTGGGGATACCGTGCGTGAGGCCGCAAAGTGATATGATGTGTTACAGGCTAGATCTGTGTGACTTAGGATCGGGGTCCCGACAGCTTTGGTATCAGAGCCTGACTGCCTGCAGGATTAGTAAGCCAAACTGGTCGAAGTCGTGTCTAGAAATTCTTTAGTTATATAAGGGAATTGATTGTGGAAGGGAACGTAAGGCTCTTTTTACTCCTTTACCCTATGACCTTCTGATCTGAGTCACCTTCTTCTTTCTTCGGGGATTAAGAACTAGGCTTTCTCTTCTGTCTATCAGGATCACGTTAATTGTGGATTCAACCCTCAGTTCAGTTTCTACTACTTCCGTTTGTTCAACTGTTGGTCTCAGAACCTTGACATTATGATGTTAAGTGGATATGCTACCCTTTTTGCTTGGATCTCAAAAGTATTTTCGAGCATTTACAGCCGTTATGCTGTCCGAGTCATCCCAGGTTTCTAAATAGTCTGATGCATTTGCAACCTTTCCTTCATGTTCCGATGTTCCTTTGGGCCAGACTAAGCACACTAGTCATGTGTTGAGGTACTCTGTTACCTCGACACATATGTTGGAGTTATTATTATGACCCTAAGTATCTTACAGAATCACCCAGTAATCTAGCGGTGCTTATATTCCCAGTGTGATGATTCTGGCCATCATTCTCGAAAGTATCCCGTGAGGACATTTAGTTGGTAGGCATTCTATTCCTGGGTTTTTGAATCCAAAATTCACCCTACTTACTTCATGTTGATAGTGTTTGCTAGTTTCTTTAGGATGTTAGCAACCTTGTGATAGTCCTTGAGATTCGTGGTATGTCATTCTTCCAATACCTTGAACCATTATGGTAGAAGTTCTTGTGAACCAAAAGATCACAATAAGAGTACTCTTGATGAGTTCTCCATTCCACGTTGTGACTCTGCCAAATTCTACCTTTCTGCATGGGTTATCCGGAAGAAATATGTTGAGCTTTGCTCGACATACCAACCTATTCATCCTCAACTTGGAAAGTTATATGTTCCCTTGAGTTGTCCCTTTTTAGTCGTATTATGATCTCGTCTATCAGTTGTTAGTCAGGAGTTGTTGTGCATTCGTGTTCATCGATGCCTTTTACTCTTGTGGTCCGTCAAGCCATTCTATTCTGGAATGACTAGGAGAAACAAACTCCAGTGCCTCTTCTATATCCAGGATTGGGTCAGAGTAGTTGTGTTTCGCAGGGCAAAATGCCAATTCAGCTTTTGTTCTGTTCTACCTTGGAGTATTGCCATCTTTATGTCAAGAATTCCATGGGAATTGCACCACCTCCTATGAACTCTTGATACAGTGATACTTCTCGCCCACATTATTCATTTCTCGGTCCCTGTGTTATTGTAACTGGAATGCCGACAAGTGAATCATGATGTGTGAATCAATACCCCTAGCAACCTCGTTGCTTGGTAGTTAAAGGACAACAATTTCGTTCTTGGTGTGTTGGTTACTAAATCACCATTCTAAGTTTGATCGTGCTACCTAGTCCATTTTCCTGGTGCACTTCTCGATCAACGAGTTAGCATTGTATCAATCTCTCTCTCTCTTTTGATCATATCGTCTTGCCCTGAAAAGCAAGATTGTTCTCGAGCTTCAAAACATATCGGTGGTCAGTGATTTCCCGAATATCTTCTCGGAAGTATTACCAGGTTGATCCCTGACCGCTATGTTGAGCTCGTGATCAAGTTGGTTTCTTGTAAACAATCCTTCTCCAGGAATCTGTATTGCATACCCTTGAGCTAGTTGGTTAAGCTAGACAACAACTTGGAGAGTTGGAAGATAAAAGCTTGTCCGACCTAGCTCATCCCTAAGGGATATTTTGTATCTGTGTTGAAGAAAGATGGTATTTCATCGATTGATCCTCGTGATTAGTTAATGGATCTATCATCTTATCCAAACTTTGATTTGAGTGTGGGCTATCGTCAGATCAAATCAGAACCAATGATATTCGTAATGTTGTCTTACTCGTGGTTGATCCCTCGAGCATACACTGTTACATCTATTGGTCTGACCAATGCTATCGATTTGTTCACATAGTTGTGGAATTCCATCTTCATGGAAATCTGGATGACCTGTTGTTGAGCCCATCAGCAATGTTTTCATCTTATCCATGATTCATGTTGGACATCTATGTTAGTGTTGGAAACTTTTATAAGCATTATCTTCATGTCCCGTTCATGAAGCATATGTTGGATGAAAGAAATGACTTCCTCAAATTCACATACATTTGGTGCAAGTTGCCGCCGTGAATTCGAGAAGGCTTATTTTTGCTTCCTCTGGAATCATCCCTAGTTAGTCACGCATATGTGCGAAGTACTCTATGGTTTGATAGGCTCGCTACCTCCATTCCATATGTATTCCCTAGCACACCAAGCCACTGATTATTTGTTCAAGGAGAAGAAGTTCCATCATAAGAGCTAATCATATGACTTATGTAAGGACTTTGTTATCCTCGATGATGATTCCCCACCCGAACTCGGTAGTGTTTTATTATAAGACTACTATGTGGTCATGCTTGTCTGCGACAGCGTGTTCACATGTGTGTAGCAGAACCAGCTCGTGTTTTGGAGCTTACTATCGCAGTTCATTTCCCGAGAATCTCGCAACGTCATCTCGTCGATTTGTGTTGCAAACCTTCATTTTTCTTTCTAGACTCGATGAGTCTGGAATATCCTGACACCAACCAGAATTGAATCTCAGGCAGATATGATGGTTGGAGCATTTTCCAAGAACTATAATATTGGTCTCTCGATAACCGGTAAAGTGGATGTCGTGGCCAACACACCCAACCGGAAGACCTATTGTTGTAGAATCTTTATTGAAGAAGTTGGCCACCTCCCCATAAGGATTTCGTAGGATTTACTCCCTAGTTGTTCCTTATGGATTTTTGTGCTCCTGAAGTCCGACCTTTACTTGATGTTCAAGATACCAAACATATCTATGCATGGCTTACGCTAACATATCAAGGAGAACATTAGAAGCGGAGTGCTAAATGTCTCTCGGTCGATCATCCAGATTTTGCCCCTTGACTCCGCTAAGGTGAAATCTGAGAAAGTGTTATCTTCCTTTGCATTTGCATCATCCACCACTATTCATCATGGTAGTATGTTGTGTTGCCAGGATCCTTGACACGGATGTTGGTAAAACCTTGATGAATATGGAAATGCTCAAGTTCCTGAGAGCACGCACAATGAACTAGGTGTTATAACCGGCACTAACCGGGATTGCTCCCAGTGTTCTTAGTTATGCTATAACCTCTCAAAGAGTAGATTTACTCTCTACTGTTGGGATTTACCCCAGTTACCAGAATCATTCCCAGCATTTGCATTTTGTTCCCAGCTTGCACCGCCAATGTGCCACTTGCCATGGGTCACATCCATTTCCGGTGATAACTAAAATCATCCTTTGTGTTGTCTTCAACAAGGTAGTCCACATCATCCATTCTGGCCCGAGAATGTCATTCTTTCGGACTCCGTCAAACGATTGTTTGAGATTGCCTCAGGCTGGTATAGAGAGTTTCAATGATCTCTATATCAAAAGTAATTCTTTTTGCCACTTAAGGGAATAATTCTACAAGTCACCTTCTCCAAGGTGCCCCGTCTGGAGACATCGATCACCATCTTCTTAGGTGTGGAGTTTTTGCCTACCAAGTGAACCTTCATCGTTTGTCTCACTCCATCTCTCTGTATGGTTGTTCCGTGTCTCAGCTCAAGGGATGTTTCGATGTCTCAATCCATGAGTTGATCTTGAATTGCTTGATCTTCGAGAAGATCAAATCCTGTAGAATTCCCGTTCTTTTATTGTCATGTTGGATGAAGTTTTGAAATCAAAGATGCCAAGATCTACATGATGCAATAAATCAGCAACTTCGTGGAAGACAGTTGAATCAAGAAGATCGTGATGGCTTTGTGTTCCCTCTATTTTCTTACCTCACGTCCTGAATCTCGGGACGAGATTCTTGTTTTAGTGGGGGTGAGTTGTCACATCCCTAGATCAAACCCCTGTGGTCTTTGCCTGATCATCATGTCATCATGGTTAAATTTTTGCTAAACTTGAATTGGGGATTGTTCAAACCCTAGCACCAAAAGAACCCACTTAGGTTTAACCTAAAATCTTTTCCGATGACCAAAATGCCTTCATTAATGTTTGATAATTTTGGCAAGGCTTTGAGACCAAACCAAAAATAGTGAACATTTTTGTGGAATATTTTGGGCACTGAATTAAACCATACCATATTTGCATTGGGCATTTAAATATTATATATTATTTTAAATGCTCAAATAATCATAAACTAAAATGTTTACTGTTGGATTTATTCTAAAACAGTAGCCATGCTTGGTTTCATGATTTTTGAAAATGCTCTGGCATTTTTAATAAAGCCAAAACAAATGTCAAAATTAGAAAATAGTAACAGAAATTAGAAAAAGAGAGAGAGGTAGAATTTACATGGCGCTCACCTGGCAGCCCATCTGGCCGGCCCAGCCCATGAGGGGCAGGGAGGTCTTCTTCCTCCCGCCAGTCGGACGCACGGCGCGTGCCCAACGCGTGCACGGCCACCGCACGCCACCTCCTGCTTCCGTCGCTGCCCGGACGTTTCTTGACGACGCCACGCAGACGCCCAGAGGCTTCGCTCCCCTCCCCCTCACTCGCTACTCTCTCCCCCCTCCTCTGTTTATCTCGCACGCAGCCACCGAGAGGAGTTCGTCGCGGCCGCTTGCAACCACCACAGCCACAGCCACCGCCCCGCCTCCGCGAGCTGTCCCCGAGGTCCGCCGCGACGCTCTCCATCCCCAAGCCGAAGGATACGAGCCGGAGGGCTCCGTTTCGTCGTCTACGTCGTCGTCTTCAACCTCGGGCATCCGAGATGCCGCCCGTCGATTCGTCTGCCCCAGGCCGTCCACAAGCAAGACGAGACCCTCCTCGTAATCACTGTGAGACCCGCCGTTGTTTGACGCTCTCCCCCTGCCTCTCCACGTCCCCTAGCCGCGGCTCCACCTCCGACCGAAGCTCAGCTCCGCCGGCCATGTCGCCGTCGTGGCCACAGACGCGTAAGCTCGAAACCGAGCGCGTCACCATGCTCAGCACCTCACCAGGAGGCCGTAGCACCCAGCCATTCGCCCCGCCGTGCCCCATAGCACCCTTTCCAACCTCGCCCGAGCTCCGGCCGCCGCGGCCGAGCTCATCGCTCTCGCCTCCGGCCACCCCAGGCCCGGCTGGCGCCCCCACTCGATGCGCGCTGGTCTGGGCTCTCGAGTGAGCCCAGCCACGCTGCGAACGGGGCACCACAGCCCGTTTCCGCAGCCCTCCGCAGCGTTCGGTCTCGCCGGCGGCGAGCCGCCGGCAGGTTTGACCTCCGCCGTTGACCAGATTTGACCTGTGTGGGTCAATGACGTGTGGGGCCAGTCCCTGCTAATTGGCTAGTTTAGGTTTAATTAAAGTAGGTTTAGCCCTGGCTCACTGACGTGTGGGCCCAGGCCCCTGACTAATTAGAGTTAAGTTTAAATTAGTGTTATCTAATTTAGTTAATTAGTTGAGACATTGACATGTGGGTCCCAGCCGTCAGGTTTGACCTGGGCTGGTGCCTTTGACTTGCTGACGTAGTGATGATGTCACTATGACGTCATAAAGCCTTTCTGGAATTCTAAATAAATCGGAAATGATTTATTTATTTCAGAAATTAGTTAAAACTTCTTAAAATCATATAAAATCAACCGTAGCTCAGATGAAAATAATTTATATATGAAAAATGATCAGAAAAATATGAGGAATCTGTTTATGTCATTTTCATGCATGTTTGAACAAGTTAAACCTGCTGATCAGGTCAAATCAATTAAATGATAATTAAATAACCACATGTGGAGTTTGAATTTGAACCTTGGGTTCAAACCAACTACACTTAATTGTGTTGCTAGTTGCATTAGGCCAAATCACATCATATTGCCATGTCATGTTCATGCATCATATTGTTGCATTGCATTGATTGTGTTCTTTCTCTATTTGTTGGTTTTGTCCCCTCTCAGTAGACGACATTCCGACGATGAGTTCGATGACACCGATGAAGAACTATTACTATCTTCGGAAGTGCCAGGCAAGCAAACCCCCATTGAGGATCCCAATACAATCCCACTCTCTCGCTCCTGCTCTCTTTTACTGCATTAGGACAACAACGTTTTGAACTGCTTTTTGCTGCGGTAGCTGAACCCCTTTCCTCTGCATGACCTGTCATTGCCACAGTAAATAGTTGAAACCCACTAGCATGAGTAGGAGTTGTTTGAGCCATGTTGTGCCTACTCATCCATGCTTGTATGTCATGCTTGCTATTGCTTAGAGTTGTGTCAG
>LR738715.1:468395212-468457817 GCA_902687465.1 Secale cereale | reverse complement strand
CCACGTCCCCTAGCCGCGGCTCCACCTCCGACCGAAGCTCAGCTCCGCCGGCCATGTCGCCGTCGTGGCCACAGACGCGTAAGCTCGAAACCGAGCGCGTCACCATGCTCAGCACCTCACCAGGAGGCCGTAGCACCCAGCCATTCGCCCCGCCGTGCCCCATAGCACCCTTTCCAACCTCGCCCGAGCTCTGGCCGCCGCGGCCGAGCTCATCGCTCTCGCCTCCGGCCACCCCAGGCCCGGCTGGCGCCCCCACTCGATGCGCGCTGGTCTGGGCTCTCGAGTGAGCCCAGCCACGCTGCGAACGGGGCACCACAGCCCGTTTCCGCAGCCCTCCGCAGCGTTCGGTCTCGCCGGCGGCGAGCCGCCGGCAGGTTTGACCTCCGCCGTTGACCAGATTTGACCTGTGTGGGTCAATGACGTGTGGGGCCAGTCCCTGCTAATTGGCTAGTTTAGGTTTAATTAAAGTAGGTTTAGCCCTGGCTCACTGACGTGTGGGCCCAGGCCCCTGACTAATTAGAGTTAAGTTTAAATTAGTGTTATCTAATTTAGTTAATTAGTTGAGACATTGACATGTGGGTCCCAGCCGTCAGGTTTGACCTGGGCTGGTGCCTTTGACTTGCTGACGTAGTGATGATGTCACTATGACGTCATAAAGCCTTTCTGGAATTCTAAATAAATCGGAAATGATTTATTTATTTCAGAAATTAGTTAAAACTTCTTAAAATCATATAAAATCAACCGTAGCTCAGATGAAAATAATTTATATATGAAAAATGATCAGAAAAATATGAGGAATCTGTTTATGTCATTTTCATGCATGTTTGAACAAGTTAAACCTGCTGATCAGGTCAAATCAATTAAATGATAATTAAATAACCACATGTGGAGTTTGAATTTGAACCTTGGGTTCAAACCAACTACACTTAATTGTGTTGCTAGTTGCATTAGGCCAAATCACATCATATTGCCATGTCATGTTCATGCATCATATTGTTGCATTGCATTGATTGTGTTCTTTCTCTATTTGTTGGTTTTGTCCCCTCTCAGTAGACGACATTCCGACGATGAGTTCGATGACACCGATGAAGAACTATTACTATCTTCGGAAGTGCCAGGCAAGCAAACCCCCATTGAGGATCCCAATACAATCCCACTCTCTCGCTCCTGCTCTCTTTTACTGCATTAGGACAACAACGTTTTGAACTGCTTTTTGCTGCGGTAGCTGAACCCCTTTCCTCTGCATGACCTGTCATTGCCACAGTAAATAGTTGAAACCCACTAGCATGAGTAGGAGTTGTTTGAGCCATGTTGTGCCTACTCATCCATGCTTGTATGTCATGCTTGCTATTGCTTAGAGTTGTGTCAGATCTGATTCATCGGGGATGAATTGGGAAGTTATGAACATGTCCTACTTTGTGTGAGCTAAGTGTGTGAACACGATTTGGTAAAGGTAGCGGTGAGAGGCCATGTAGGAGTACATGGTGGGTTGTCTCACTGGAACCATCCTTAAGAACTGAGTTCTGTGTAAGTTGTCCAATGACATAGCTACTACCACGCATTGGAATGCTTAAGTGCCCCTCTCGACTTATTAATCAACTCGATCTCTGTCCAGGAGTTGCAACTAGTTTCTGGTGTTTGTAGGTAGTGTTAATAGTCTACCAAGTGGCACATGGTACATGTGGGCTTGGGACAGACTAGGCACCGTGGCACGGTGTACCAAGCGTAGGTCCATCCGTCGAGGTGGGCTTGGGAACCCTGCGCACATCATTTGGGGCCGTGAGCGACACCCCGGCCGGATCTCCTTAGGGATGGAACCCGAATAGGCGATAAACCTGGACTAGAGTCTTGTGTGGTTAGTCAGGTCGTGGCCGACACCCTCGCCAGGCTTCCGCTTGAAGGTTGCCGAGATACATGACGTGTACATGGCGGTAAGTGGCGAGAGCGTGTGTGAAGAAGTACACCCCTGCAGGTTAACATGATCTATTCGAATAGTCGGGTCCGCGGTTATGGAATTCTTGGATGCTTACGTGGTACATAGACAAGTGAAAGTGGATACTCTAAAATACTCAAGACAAGTGTGAGTGCTATGGATGGCCTTCTCGTTGGGAGACGAGAGCGGATCCATAGTGGTGTATTTTTTGGTGAATATGTGGACTCGTGTGCGCCACCTCAAAAGAGTTACTTGCAGTCATAGTTAAGGATAGCCACCGAGTCAAAGCTGGCTTGCTACAGTCAAACTCCACCACCCCTTTGTTGATACTTATGCATATGTAGTTAGTTCTGATGTAAGTCTTGCTGAGTACCTTTGTACTCACGTTTGCTTAATTATGTTTTTGCAGAGAGACTCCAGTCTCACTAGTGGTTCCGCGTGGACTTCGACCTTTAGCTTGTTACCTCAGCTACGATCTTGTGCCCTTGGAAGGGTCTAGTAGATAGTCAGGCTTCTTAGTCTTTTTCTTTTGTAGTTGTCTGTACTCAGACATGTTATGCTTCTGTTGCCCGTATGCTCTGTATGTTGGGTCATGTGACCTCTGTTTGTAATAAATGCTATGATGGCTCTTCCGGGCCTTATCTATATGAGTTGTTGAGTTATGTTGTGACGCCATGTTGTACAACACATACTTGCATGTTATGCGTACGTGTAATGTGTATTGCTATGTGTGGGATCCGACACCTAGTTGTTTACCCTTGGTAGCCTATCTTACAGGGAAATGTCTCCTAGTGCTTCCACTGAGCCTTGGTAGCTTGCTACTGGTCCGGAACACTTAGGCTGGCCGGCATGTGTCCTTCTTCGTTCTTGTGTCTGTCCCTTAGGGGAATGTTACGCGTTGATCCTTTAAGTCCTTGTAGCTTGCTACGACTTGGGTTCATACGTTGATGACCGACACGTTCGTTGCTGGGTCATGTATGCCTGTCTCTGTAATTTAACGCCACTTTTGGTTTATAACTAGTCATGTCGGCCTGGGTTCTCTGCCATATGGATGCTAGCGACACTATCATATACGTGAGCCAAAATACGCAAACGGTCCCGGGCCAGGTAAGGTGGCACCCGTGGGGATACCGTGCGTGAGGCCGCAAAGTGATATGATGTGTTACAGGCTAGATCTGTGTGACTTAGGATCGGGGTCCCGACATACCTGCTGTCATCCTCGGCAAGGTGCTTGCCGGGGGCCTTGCGATCCTCCTTGGCTGGAACCCCGCCAAGGGTTGTCGTGTTCTTAACTTGCATCTGATCTTGAATGTCTTCACAAAGATCTGCATGCCACCACGGGGATATCTCCCGAATCCTCGCCCCATGGGGGCGGTGGACTCAATGGTGATTCGTTCGGTAGGCGCGGGGGGAGCTGCCGCGGCAAGGGTCTTGCCGGGGCTGTCAGGGTCGGCCGCGGCAAGGACCTTGCCAGGGAGAGCCGCTTCGTCCCTTTTCTCTTTGTGGTCTTGTTCTTGGCGTTGCTCCAGTCTCCATTAAGCTTCGATCTTACCCCGGCTCACCTTCCTTGCCATGCTTGGTGTGGTGATGCCCGTGGCTCCGACTGCCCGTGCATAGTCATAGGGGTAAAAAAGTGTACCCCTCTTTTTGTACACCGACAAAGACCTCGGTGAAGCTGCTTATATATTGGGCATCAAGATCTATAGAGATATATCAAGACGCTTAATTGGACTTTGACAAAGCACATACCTTGATAAAGTTTTGAAGAAGTTCAAAATGGATGAGTCAAAGAAAGGGTTCTTGCCTGTGTAAGTGCATCTAGTGCCACCCTAGTTGGTTTTGGAGTATTGACGACAAACCTGGTTGAGGGACTAATGTGTTTGTGAGAATTGCAGGATAACACATGTAGTAGTCCCTCATTGATTCGGTTTACCTACCGGAGATGACCCCTAAAAATGTATGAAGACATTGATATCAGTGGTGGTATATGAAGATAATCATATAGAAGACTATGACATGATAAGACATTGTGTGAAGACTTTGGAAAGCGAAGACGTAGATGTTTCGTTGTTTCCTTTTCTTCTTTGTTGAGTCATAGGGACCACCATATTGTTAAGTGGGGTCCAAGTGAACTAAGTCAGAGTTACTGAAGTAGTGCTCAACCAAAATCCTATGTCTTCGAGCGAAGACAATGAGAGCAAATCTTATCCAGAGCCGGATGAGTCTGCTTTACTTGTAGCTCAAGTAAAGTTGCCGTGTGTGTTTGAAATCTGACCGTTGGAACACGTGTCAGTTCCTTAGTGACCCAGGGTCACTTCGGACAAATCATGTCGGGTTGCCCAGTGGCTATAAATAGCCCACCCCCTACACCATAAATTGGTGGCTGCTCAGAGTTATTGCACGGCTTTTGTCGTTTGAGAGCAACCCACCTCCGAAGCATTTGAGAGAGAAATCCTTGCGAGGAGAAAGCCAAAACACCCAGAGCCAAAGAGTGTTAGGCATCACTGAAGTCTTTCTGTCTGTGTGACCTGAAGACTTATTACACTTGAGAACTATGTTTCCTCCAGCCGGTTAGGCGTCGCGTTCTGAGCATCCAAGAGTTATTGTGGATCGCGGGTGAACGAAGTCTGTGAAGGTTTGGAAATCTACCTTGAAGACTTACCAGAGTGATTGGGCGAGGACTAGGTGTCCTTAGCTCAAGGGGAACAAGGTGAAGACGTGGTCTTCCGAGTTAAATCTCGGCCTCCCTAACCAGACGTATAGTTGTCACAGCAACTGGAACTGGTGTAACAAATCACTGTCTTCCCCGAATTACTGGTTCTATCCTTTCCTTCTCTTTACTTACTGCTCTCTGTTGTGAAGTCATTGCATGCTTGCCTTATCTGATTGACTTCACTGAGTATCTACTTGTTGTGATTGGCTTCATTCCTTCTTCCATCATGATCCCTACTGCCTAGTTGCTATTAGTCTTCGTGCTTTCACTTCATTGAATACATGACTATGGCTTATCTAGTGTAGTTCACTTTCCGCTGCATACAAATAGGATTGAGTTTATCTTTTGTCTTCGAAACTACCATGTTTTGAAGCATTTCATAAAAATCGCCTATTCACCCCCCTCTAGTCGATACACTACACTTTCAATTGGTATCAGAGCAAGGTACTCCCTTGTTCTGTGTGATTTGGTTTAACCACCTGGAGTTTTAGTTATGTCGACCGCATGAATGAAGACAGTGTCTTGCCCCATGTTTGACGGTCACGAGTATCCCAAGTGGAAGGCCATGATGAAGAAACGTCTCATGGCGATTAACAGTGAGCTGTGGACCATCACTGAGATAGGTCTTACTGATCTATGCAAGAGGGCAGAAGCTGATGACATTCGCAAGTTCACTCTTCTCAATCTCACAGCGAAGGACGTCATCTGCTCCTGTCTGTCTCAAGATCAGTTCAGGAACATCATGCATCTTGATCATGCGAAGCTTATCTGGGACCGTCTCTCTGAAGTCTATGAAGGTCATCGAACTTGTGATGATTCTGGGTTTGAGAAATTCAAGGAATCTCTCAAGACGATGACTTTTGATCCAGAACCATCATCCTCTGCACCATGTCTTATGGCAAAAGGTGCCAAGGTAACCGAATGCTATTCATCTGAATCTAGTGATGATGAATCTGGTGATGAATTGGACCCAGCTATGTTAAGCTTGCTTCCCTTGCCACTAAACAACAAATTGCTCTGGAAAAGGATCAAAAAATGCTTAATAAGAGCAATGATATGTTGGGTGAAGAAATGGATCAGTCGAAAAACTTAGCTGAAAGTCTTTAGAGGCTTCAGGCTAAGTTAACTATGCTTCAAAGTGTTCATAACACTCTCTTATCCGATCATGAAAAGCTAAGAGGATGTTATGAAGATCTTCAGAAGGAGCATGATTCATTACTTTCTCAACATGTCAGTGCCACTCACGAAGAGTTTGAACCACCATGTCTAAAATGCATTGAACGTGATAATGCTACATCTATTGCTGAATGTTCTACTGCTACCACTGTTGCAATATCTTCAACTACTGATGTGCTCTGCTGATGATACCACTACTATTGCTGATGAAAATGCTAGGTTGAAGACTTTGCTTGAAACAGAGATGTACAAAGGCCTCAAAGGGCATGAGACTCTATGTGATGTCTTCAAAAAGCAGATACTGGACCGAAACCCTAGGAAAGAGGGTGTTGGGTTCGACAGGAAAATGAATGTTGATGGATCATACTGGAAGCCTGAGCAGTATCCCAAAACCACAAGGGTTGCTGCAAAGGAACCTTCAGTGGATCCATCTACCTTATATGGCTTCACTTGTGCAAATCCTGTTATCATTGATGAATCCTTTGATGCTAACTATAAACTATTTAAGAATCAAAATGGTGAAGTGTTTGCCAGGTATATTGGTACTAACTGTAGGAACAGGCCACCTATGAAGAAGATCTGGGTACCCAAAGGTTGTCTTGAGAAGCTTCCAGCAAATATTATCATGACACCTCCTGGGATGAAGACAAACCCCAGACCAAAGGCTTCATATGGTCCTAAGGCTTCATACAGACAAAGGACTCACCTGAGTCACCCTAACGCGGATGTTTTGCAGGGAAACCATACTCAGATCCATGAATATGAGCGTGTTTCTTCAAACCGCTATATTCATAAATCAAAGAATTTTTCTACCTATTTTTATGAGTATTATTCTCCTCCTTCAAGACTATTTGCTAGGGCTCCAAAGCCAAAATTCTCATATGCTGCTCTTAGACTCATTGCTTCTAAGCCACCCCTGAAAATGTGGGTGGTTAAGAAGAACTAATTTTCTCTTGCAGGGAAAGGTCTTCAGCCGATAATCAAAGGCTTCTGATGCTATTGCTAGGGGCCTAAAACACTTGCTGGGCACAAGATCAAATGCCCAAAATGACTTACTGCTCATACTATTCATAAATCACTTGCTGAACAACTTATCAGTCCTAACTTTCATCTAAGCTTTCATAATCCACTTATATATCAAATGTTTATGCTTCATAATGGCTTTTGGTGAAGCCTATCCTCCTAACTGCATTGTAGGGAGTGACACCAAAGTCTTCAGAATGGATTATGGATAGCTGATGCACAATTCATATGACTGGTGATCGAAATCTTCTCATGGACTCAACCTTACGTCCATCTAACAAGAGTCACATCACATTTGCTGATACTGGTAAAAGCAAAGTGTTGGGTCTAGGTAGAGTTGCAATCTCAAGGGATCGGCACATGGATATAGTCATGCTTGTTGAATCTCTTGGCTTCAACTTAATGTCTGTCTCAATGCTTTGTGACTTAAACATGATTGTGATCTTTGGTAAATTTCGTTGCCTTGTACTAATGGAATCTGACAAGTCTTTAGTATTTGAAGGATACAGAAAAGGTGATCTGTATATGGTAGATTTCTCAGCTGGACCGCAGATGGCCGTATGTCTTCTAGCAAAATCTTCAGACTGCTGGCTCTGGTATCGGAGGCTAGGACATGCTGGCATGAGGAACTTGTACACTCTCGCAAAGAAGAAGCATGTCATAGGCATCGAGGAAGTCAAGTTCAAGAAAGATCATCTATGTGGTGCCTGTGAAGCTGGGAAGATGACTAGAGCCAAGCACCCCTCGAAGACAATCATGACAACATCCAAACCCTTCGAGCTGCTTCACATGGACTTATTTGGCCCTACTCACTACTCCACATTCACTACCACAGCCTATCTGTATGGCTTCGTCATTGTTGATCATTATTCAAGATACACATGGGTACATATAATACTCTACAAGACTGAAGTGCAAGATGTCTTCAGACGCTTCGCCAACCGTGCCATGAACAACTATGTCATCAAGATCAAGCATATCAGAAGTGACAATGGCACTGAGTTCAAGAACACTGGCCTCGATCTTTATCTGGATGAAATGGGAATCACCCATGAATTCTCAGCCCCATATACACCTCAGCAAAATGGGATCATTGAGCGCAAGAACAGAACTCTAATTGAGATGGCTCGAACGATGCTCGATGAATACAAGACACCATGAAGGTTCTGGCCCAAAGCTATTGATACTACATGCCATATCATCAACCGTGTTTATCTTCACAAGCTTCTGAAGAAAACATCCTATGAACTCCTCACTGGAAAGAAGCCTAACGTAAGTTACTTCAGAGTATTTGGAGCTAAGTGCTGGATCAAGGATCCTCATCACAAGTCAAAATTTGCACCCAAAGCACATGAAGGCTTCATGCTCGAATATGGAAAGGACTCACACTCCTATAGAGTCTTCAACATCTTTCTCTATAAAACTGTTGAAACTATGGATGTGCGATTTCATGAGACAAATGGTTCACAAAGAGAGACCCTACCAACTGTGCTAGATGAAGCTTCACCAAATGAATCTATCAAGCTAACGGGAACCGGTGAGATCATGCCCTCTGAATCACAACCTGACGAGGAACTCATCATCTCTGCTCCAAATCAACCTGATAACAATGCTCAGCCTAAAGACGACACTCCTGACGATGACAATGTACAGCAAGAGCAAAATCTTCGTCCAGCTCATCCTCGTGTTGCAAATGAAGTACAAGTTGCGAAGATAATTGATAGCATAAATGCTCCTGGTCCCCTTACTCGCTCAAGAGCAACACAACTTGCAAATTTCTGTGGGCACTTTGCTTTTGTCTCAATATCTGAACCCAAGAAAGTTGATGAAGCTTTTATGGAACCTGAATGGATTCAAGCAATGCAAGAAGAGCTTCAACAGTTTGAGCTGAACAATGTATGGGAACTTGTCAAGCGTCCTAATCCTCGCAAGCACAACATAATAGGCACAAAATGGATCTATCGCAACAAGCAAGATGAGCATGGTCAAGTGGTCAGAAACAAAGCTCGTCTCGTTGCTCAAGGATACACTCAAGTCGAAGGGATTGACTTCGATGAAAAATTTGCTCCCGTGGCTAGACTTGAAGCTATTCATATACTTCTAGCCTATGCAAATCATCACAACATACTTCTATATCAAATGGATGTAAAGAGTGCCTTTCTCAATGGAAGGATTGAACAAGAAGTGTATGTTGCACAACCACCTGGCTTTGAAGATCCAAAACGTCCTGATATGGTATACAAGCTCAACAAGGCACGGTATGGCCTCAACCAAGCGCCTCGTGCTTGGTATGACACTCTCAAAGACTTCCTGAAGAGCAAAGGCTTCAAACCTGGATCCCTAGAACCCACACTCTTCACGAAGACATATGATGATGAGCTATTTGTCTGCCAAATCTATGTGGACGACATTATCTTCGGCTGCACGGACAAGAAATACAGCGATGAGTTTGGTCACATGATGCAAGAGCAATATCAAATGTCCATGATGGGTGAACTGAAGTTCTTCCTTGCTCTTCAAATTCATCAGCAAAGCAATGGCATCTTTATATCTCAGGAGAAGTACCTTAAAGATTGCCTGTGTCACAGCCCTAGACCAGCCCTTGCCTGTCTTGCTTGGTCTTCATGTGCATCATGTTTAAATTTCTCAGAAACTGGAAATGGGGGTTGAAACCCTAGCACCAAATGAACTCAACTAGGTTCAAATTAAAATGTTTTTCAATGAACCCAAAATGCCTTTGAAAATGTTCATGATTTTTGATAAAGGTGGAAACCTCTGCCAAAAATGATGCAACTATTTTTAGGCCATTCTAGATTTTTGAATTAATGTATATTGTATTTGAATTGGAGCAAATAAAATCTATAAATAATTTTATAGCTCCAAATGTTTTGAAAATTATTGTGGGTCTCTGGAATAACTCAGTTAACATCCAAAATCATTTTCAGCATCTATAAAAATGGTTTAGTGCCTAAACTAAATCAAAACACAGAAAACAAAATAGAAAAGAAAACAGAAACAGAAATAACAGAGAGAGAGAGGGCTTACCTGGGACTGGGCCTGCAGCAGTGGCCCAAGAGCCAGCCCAGCCCACCATCGCAGCTCCTTCAGTCGCCTTCCACCTCGCGCCAGTAGGCAGCGCGCGTGGCCACCGCGCGTCGGCACGCGCCCGACCACCTCCAGCCTGCCTGCCTGTGTCCCTGACGCCCTGGACGCCTCCATGCGTCGCCACGCCACCCCTTGGACCTCTCCCACTCTCCCTCGACCTCTCTCCCCTCTCCTGGCTCTCTCCCTCGCACAGCCCGAGCGGAGCTCGTCGCCGCCGCTCGCTGCCGCCGCGCCCACCGAGTCCCCCTCGCCTCTTCGACGAGCCCCCGAGCTCCGCCTCACTGTCGTGCACCTCTACGCCGAACCGCAGAACCCCGAACACCTTGATGCTTCATCCTCGAGCTCGTCTTCTCCGCACGGCCGCCGGACGCCATCGACAAATTAGCCGGACCCCGTGGCTCCCCTGCCTCGCCAACAGTAGCAGAAGAACCGCAGTGAGCCCCGGTTTCGTTTCCCCCATGCCCCGTCGCCTATCTTGTCCCCTAGCCGCATCAACCACCGGAGCCGAGCGCTCCTCGCCGCCGGCCATGTCGCCGCCGTGGCTGCGGCCGTGCTAGAACACGCCCGAGCTCACCACTTCGCTCAGTGCACTCCGAGGAGCCTAACACGCCTACTACTTCTGCCCGTGCTCCCTAGCGCTGCAGCCGCACCTTCCCGAACTCTGGCGCCGCCGCGAGCTCCGTTCCGATGAGCTCCGGCCACCCCAGCTCCTCTTGCTTGCCCTACTGGATGCGCGAGTTTACCAGCTCCCCGTAGAAGCCCTTCGCCGCTAATTTGGTCACCGGAATGATGTTTCCGAGCCACGCCGCCGTCCTGGCTCTCGCCGGCGGCGAGTCACCGGTGGGGTTGACCCCTTGACCACGCCTGGACCCCCCCCTCTGTCAATGACATGTGGGCCAGCCCTTGACTAGTATTAGTTTAGGTTTTTAGTTAAGTTTTAATTACTGTCATTAGCTTATGTAGACACTGATAGGTGGGCCCAGTGCCCTGCTAATTTTGGATTAGTGCTAATTTGCAATTAGTTAGCCCTTTGACTCACTGACATGTGGGCCCCGCCCGGCTAACTAAACTAGGTTAGTGCTAAATAAGTAGTTTAGTGTCAGGACCCCGATCCTAAGTCACACCGATCTAGCTGTAACACGTCATATCACTTTGCGGCCTCACGCACGGTAACCCCACGGGTGCCACCTTACCTGGCCCAGGACCGTTTGCGCATTTTGGCACACGTATATGACAATGTCGCTAGCATCCATATGACAGAGAACCCGGGCCGACATGGCTAGTTATAAACCAAAAGTGGCACTAAATTACAGAGACAGGCATCCATGACCCAGCAACGAACGTGTCGGTCATCAACGTATGAACCCAAGTCGTAGCAAGCTACATGGACTTAAAGGAACAACGCGTGACATTTCCCCTAATGGACAGACACAGGAACGAAGAAGGACACATGCCGGCCAGCCTACGTGTTCCGGGCAGTAGCAAGCTACCAAGGCTCATTGGAATCACTAGGAGGCATTTCCCTGTAAGATAGGCTACCAAAGGAAAACAACTAGGTGCCGGATCCCACATATACCAAGCATTTCAATCATACACGCAATATGCTCAATATATGCAAATACAACATTGCATCACAACAGAACTCTATGACTCAAAGTACTTTATTTAAAAGGCTCCAAGAGCCATACATAACATATTCATACAGGTAGGGGTCACATGACCCAACACTCAAGTCATACAGTCATACAAGCACAAGCGGAAGCTACATGTCTGAGTACAAACAACTTAGAAAATAAAACAGGCTTGGTGTAGCCTGACTATCTACAAGGCCCTTCACAAGCTCCAGATCTCCGTCTGGGTGTCAAGCTACTCGTCGACGTCAACGTCTAAGTAGAACCCATCAACAGGGGCAGGGTTCTCCTCTGCAACAGTTATTAAGCAAACATGAGTACATAGGTACTCAGCAAGTCTTACCACAGAACCTATCATACATGCAACATTATCAAAAGGGGGTAGTGGAGTTTATAGCAGAATGCCAGCTTTGACCTTGGCTAACCTATACTACAACTCTCAACGGATTGCAAGATGTTATTACGAACACGAGTCCTCTAATCACCACATCAATACACCACCGAGGATCCTCTTCCGTCATCCTACGGAAGGGCCATCCACGGCACTGACGCTTATCTTGAGGCTTTTAGTAGTAACCATCAACTTGTCTATGAACTGTAAGAGTAACCAAGTAGTTCGTACCGCGAACAACGGCTATTCGAATAGTTTGATAACCCTGCAGGGGTGTACCTCTTCACACACGCTTCCACCACTTATCGCCGTTTACTCGGCGTGTACTCGGCAACCTTCAAGCGGAAGCCCAGCGAGGGTGTCGGCCACGACCTGACTAACTACTCAAGTCTCTCGTCCAGGTTTATCGCCTATTTGGGTTCCATCCGTGGGGAGATCCGGCCGGGGTGTCGCTTACGGCCCCAAACGATGTGTACAGGGTTCCCGAGTCACCAAACGGGCAACCGGTACACCGTGCCATGTACCTGTTGCATCACAACCCACCCCGAGGGTCAGCGTTGTGCACGACCTCCAGTAAGCTAAAAACACAAGAAACTAGTTGCAACTCCTGGACAGAGATCAAGGGTAATTAATAAGCCGAGAGGGTCAATTAAGGATCCCAATGCGTGGTAGTAGCTGTAACTTGAACCACACATACAGATCTCGGGTCCTATGGACGATTCCAATGAAACAACCCACCATGTACTCCTACATGGCCTTTCATCGATACCTTTACCAAGCGTATTCCACACTTCCTTCTCTTTATTGGTAAGATCATTTCACTCTGATCCATCACCCAGATGAATCAGACCAGACACAACTCTAAGCATAGCAGGCAACATAAACAAATAGCATGGTGGATCACACATCACATGGCTCAATCAACTCCTACACATGCTAGTGGGTTTCAACTATTTACTGTGGCAATGACAGGTCATGCAAGGGAATAGGGTTCAACTACCGCAGCAAGTAGCAGTTCACGCGCTGTTGCCTTAATGCAGTAAAAGAGAGCAGGAGCGAGAAGATTGGGTTTGTATCGGAATGATCAATGATTGCTTGCCTGACAAGGTAGTTGTCGGGTACTGCTCTTCAACTGGATACGCGGCAGTATCCTCGGGAGCAGGACCTAACACAGGGAATACCGACGATACAATCATTAACAAACAAATGCAACAATATGATGCATGCTCATGACATGGCAAGATGCATGTGTGTTGGCTAATGTAACTAGAACCAGAAGGGTTTGAACCTATTTGAATCAAGGATTCAAATTGAAGTTCAAACTATTATTTAAATAAGTGCATTATCATGTTTTTGATATAAATAGCAAGTTAGCTTGTTCAAACATGCATGAAACCAGTGCCATTAGAAAGATTGGATTTTGCTGATCATTTTTCATATATAAATCTTTTCCATCTGAGCTATGGTTGATTTTATATGATTTTTAGAAGTTTTGGGTATTTTCTGGAATTTCCTGAATTATTTTAAATCTAAAAATCCCAGAAAAACCTTTACTGCGTCAGCATGACATCATGCTGACGTCAGGCAGTCAACAGGAGCTAGTCCAAGTCAAACATGACATGTGGGCCCTGCATGTCAGTGTCACAGCTAATTAACTGAGTTAATTAGAGTTAATCTAAAACTAATTAGCTGTCAGTGGGGCCTGGGCCCACGGGTCAGTGACTAAACTAATTAACTAAATAAATTAACAAAAACTTAATTAAACTAACTAATTAGTAGAAGGTGGCCCACACGTCAGTGACCCAGGGGTAGTCAACCCCCTGGTCAAACAGGTCAAACCCGCCGGCGACGTGACGCCGGCGAGGCCAAGTGCGGCGGCGTGCTTCGGAAAACGTCTGTGGTGCACGGTTCGAGCTGTGGCCAGGCGCGTTGGAGAGCTCTTCTCTTGCGCGTCGGATGGTGGTGGTCGCCGGACCTGGGGTGGCCGGAGACGACGGCAACAAGCTCGACGGCGGCGACCGGCGTCGGGCGTGTGTGGAGATGCGGCTGCAGGGGCCTAGGCGATGCGTGCGTAGCACCGTTCGCATCTACGTGTTGTGGTGAGTGTGATGGACGGGTGCCCGTGACCAAATGGTCACCGGAGCATCGTCGGCGGCGAGCACGGCGGCGGTGCGTTTCGGTGATCAACAGAACGGCGGCTACACGGTGCAAAAGGAACGGAGGAAGGAGGGGTTCGACGTAGAAGCTCACTGCGGTGCTAATGAGCTCGACGGCGGGGTCGGGGACGCGCTGTAGCTTCGTAACGGCGGCGAGGTACTCCGGCGATCCGAAGAAGGGGACGACGGCGTGGGGTCGTTGCAGGGCTTCCGGTGGCTCGTGGCTCAGCGAGGAGGAAGAGGACGACGCGGCGGATCCTCTAGACACACTCACGGGGCGAGGGGGTGGCTCTGAGTGCGGCTACGGCGAGCGGCGGCGACGGCGGCTCGGTGATGGAGAAGAAAGAGCCAGGGGAGGGCGAAGGAGACGAGGGGGAGAAGTGAGAGCGGTCGGGGCAGCTGCGTGTCGACTCGTGGAGTCATCCAGGCCATCGGGGAGGCAGGCAAGCAGCCTGGAGGTGGCCGGGCGCGTGCCGGCGCGCGGCGGCCACGCGCGCGTCCTTCTGGCGCGAGGAGGAAGACGACAGGAGGAGGGCTGGTGGGCTGGGCCGGCTTGCTACATGGCTGGGCCGAGGTAAGTACTTCTTCCTATTTTCCTTTTCCTATTTTCTATTCTGTTACATTTCTTTTGCAGCTTTGTTCAATTAATAAAAATGCCTAAACATTTTTATAACTCATGACACTTGTCATACCTACTGTATATAATATGAACAGTAGGAAACATTATAGTTCATGATTATTTGAGCATTTAAAATATTTAAAAGTATTTAAATGCCCAAATTCAAATACCATATGATTTAATCCAAAACCCTAGAGTGTCATAGAAAATTGTGCACCATTTTTGGCAGAGGTTTAAGACCAAGGCAGAAATGATGAACATTTTGAAGGGCATTTTGGGTACATTGGAAAATATTTTATCAAACCCTAGTTGTTAGGGGAGGGGTGCTGGGGTTTCTGTTAATCCCATTTCAAGTTTATTTGAAAGTAAACATGATGCACACTCTAATCAGGTCCTAATGCAAGTGCTAGCTAGGGATGTGACATTTAGTTAGTTGTGTCACTGACGTGTGGACCCCACACGTCAGGTTTGACTGGACCAGCCCCTGTTGACTTGCTGATGTCAGCATGACCTAGTGCTGACGCATTAACTATTTTCTGCGATTTAAAATAAATCAGAAATGGTTTATTTATTTCAGTAAATAGCTAAAACTTCTAAAAATCACAGAAAATAATCTATAACTCCAATGAAAATAATTTATATATGAAAAATGATCAGAAAAATTCAAGGAATCTATTTATGGCATTTTCATGCATGTTTGAACAAGTTAAACCTGCTGATCAGGTCAAATCAATTAAATGGCATTTCAATAATCACATATGAAGTTTGAATTTGAACCTTTGGTTCAAACCAACTTCATTTAACATGGTTACTAGTTGCATTAGCTCAATCAACAGCATATTGCCATGTCATGATCATGCATCATATTGTCGCATTGCATTGATTGTGTTCTCTCTTGTTTGCCGGTGTTTGTCCCCTCTCACTAGACGCTGTTCCGACGATGTGATCGATGACACCGATGAAGACCCAATGATATCTTCAGAAGTGCCAGGCAAGCAAACCCCATTGAGCATTCCGATACAATCCCACTCTCTCGCTCTTGCTCTCTTTTACTGCATTAGGACAACAACGCTTCAACTGTTACCTGCTGCGGTAGTTGAACCCCTTTCCACTGCATGACCTGTCATTGCCACAGTAAATAGTTGACACCCACTAGTATGAGTAGGAGTTGTTTGAGCCATGTTGTGCCTACTCATTCATGCTTTCTGGTTATGCCTGCTATTGCTTAGAGTTATGTCAGGTCTGATTCATTGGGGATGAATTGGAAGGGTGATGAACATGTCCTGCTGTTGAGAGCTAAGTGTGTGAACACGATTTGGTAAAGGTAGAGATGAGAGGCCATGTAGGAGTACATGGTGGGTTGTCTCATTGAAGCCGTCCTCAGGAACTGAGTTCTGTGTTGATTGATCCATGAACAACTGCTACCACACGTTGGGCCCTGAAATATGACCCCGCTCGACTTATTGACTGCCCTTGTTCTCTGTCCAGGAGTTGCAACTAGTTTCTGGTGTTTGTAGTTTACTGGAGGTCGTGCGCAGCGTTGACCCTCGGGGTGGGATGTGACACGGCAGGTACGTGGCACGGTGTACCGGTCGCCCGTTTGGTGACGCGGGAACCCTGTACACATCGTTTGGGGCCGTGAGCGACACCCCGGCCAGATCTCCCCACGGATGGAACCCAAATAGGCGATAAACCGGGACGAGAGACTTGAGTGGTTGGTTAGGTCGTGGTCTACACCCACGTCGGCTTTCGCTTGAAGTCTGCCGAGCACATGTCGTGTGCAGACGCTAAGTGGTGGAAACATGTGTGAAGAAGTACACCCCTGCAGGGTTACATATGATCTATTCAAATAGCCGTGTCCGCGGTAATGGATTTCTGGGTTGCCTATAACAGTTCATAGACAAGTGAAAGTGGATACTCTAAAATGCGCAAGATAAGCGTGAGTGCTATGGATGGCCTTCTCGTAGGGAGACGGAAGCGGATCCATAGTGGTGTATTGATTGGTGACTATGTGGACTCGTGTGCGCCACCTCAAAAGAGTTACTTGCAGTCGTAGTTCAGGATAGCCACCGAGTCAAAGCTGGCTTGCTGCAGTCAAACTCCACCACCCCTTTGTTGATACTGATGCATATGTAGCTAGTTCTGATGTAAGTCTTGCTGAGTACCTTTGTACTCACGTTTGCTTAATTTATGTTTTTGCAGAGAGACTTCAGTCTCGCTAGTGTTCCCGCGTGGACTTCGACGTTTAGCTTGTTACCTCAGTTACGATCTTGTACCCTTGGGAGGGTCTGGTAGATAGTCAGGCTTCTCAGCCTTTTTCATTTGTAGCTGTCTGTACTCAGACATGTTATGCTTCCGTTGCCTATATGCTCTGTATGTTGGGTCATATGACCTCTGTTTGTAATAAATGCTATGATGGCTCTTCTGGGCCTTTATCTATATGAGTTGTTGAGTTATGTTGTGATGCCATGTTGTACAACACATACTTGCATGTTATGCGTACGTGGAATGTGTATTGCTATGTGTGGGATCCGACACCTAGTTGTTTACCCTTGGTAGCCTATCTTACAGGGAAATGTCTCCTAGTGCTTCCACTAAGCCTTGGTAGCTTGCTACTGCTCCGAAACACTTAAGATGGCCGGCATGTGTCCTTCTTCGTTCCTGTGTCTGTCCCTTAGGGGAAATGTCACGCGTTGTTCCTTTAAGTCCTTGTAGCTTGCTACGACTTGGGTTCATACGTTGATGACCGACACGTTCGTTGCTGGGTCATGTATGCCTGTCTCTGTAATTTAGTGCCACTTTTGGTTTATAACTAGTCATGTCGGCCCGGGTTCTCTGTCATATGGATGCTAGCGACACTATCATATACGTGTGCCAAAATGCGCAAACAGTCCCGGGCCAGGTAAGGTGGCATCCGTGGGGATACCGTGCGTGAGGCCACAAAGTGATATGATGTGTTACAGGATAGACCTGTGTGACTTAGGGTCGGGGTCCTGACAGTCTTGGTATCAGAGCCTGACTGCCCATAGGATTTGTAAGCCAAACTGGTCGAAGTCGTGTCTAGAAACTCTTTAGTTATATAAGGGAAATTGATTGTGGAAGGGAACGTAAGGCTCTTTTTACTACTTTACCTTATGACCTTCTGATCTGAGTCACCTTCTTCTTTCTACGGGGATTAAGAACTAGGATTCTCATTCTATTTATCAGGATCACGTTATTATGGATTCAACCCTCAGTTCAGTTTCTACTACTTCTGTTTGTTCAACTGTTGGTCTCAGAACCTTGACATTATGATGTTAAGTGGATATGCTACCCCTTTTGCTTGGATCTCATAAGTATTTTCGAGCATTTACAGCCGTTATGCTGTCCGAGTCATCCCAGGTTTCTTGATAGTCTGATGCATTTGCAAATCCCTTCTTCCTGTCCTGATGCTCCTTTGGGCCAGATTAACCACACTAGTCATTGTGTTGAGGTACTCTGTTGCCTCGACATATATGTTGGAGTTATTATTATGACCCTAGGTATCTTAGAGAATCACCCAGTAATCTAGCAGTGTTTATATTACCAGTGTGATGATTCTGGCCATCGTTCTCGAAAGCATCCCGTGATGCCATTTAGTTAGTAGGCATTCTACCCCTGGGTTCTTGAACCCAAGACTCACCCCACTTACCTCCTGATTGGTAGTATTTGCTCGTCCCTTTAGGATATTAGTAACCTTGTGATAGTCCTCGAGGTCCGTTGTTATCGTTCTTCCAATACCATGAACCATCATGCCAGAAGTTCTTCTGAACCAAAAGATAACAACCAGAGTGCTCTTGAGTAGTACTCCAATCATGTTGTGATTCTGCCAATCCTACCTTTCTGCATGGGTTATCCGGAAGAAATATGTGGAACTCATTCGACATACTAACCTATGCATTCACAACTCAGAAAGTTATATGTTCCTTTGAGTTGTCCCTTTTTAGTTGTATTCTAACCTTCGCCTATCAATTGATAGTCAGGAGTAGACGTGCATTCGTGTTCATCAATGCCTTTTACTTCTGTGATCCGTCAATTCATTCTATCTCAGAATGACTAGGAGAAACAAACTCCAGTACCTTATCCATATCCAGGATTGGGTCAAAGAAGTTGTACTTTGTAGATGAAGAATGCTAATACAACTTCTAATCTGTTCTATCTTGGAGCATTACCATCTTTATGTCAAGAATGTCATGGGAATTCCACCTCCTATGAACTCTTGATAGAGTGATACTTCTCACCATCATTGTTTATTCTTTGGTCTCTGTGTTATTGTAACCGGAATACTGACAAGTGAATTGTGATGTGTGAAATCAATACTCCTAGCAACTCTGTTGCCTGGTAGTTAATGGACGGTAATCTCATCCTAAGTATGCTGGATACGGAATCATCATTCTAAGAATGATCGTGCTACCTAGTCCTTATTTGTGGTGCACCCTCTGATCAATGAGTTAGGATTGTGTCAATCTCTCGCTCTTTTGATCATATCATCTTGCGCTGAAAAGCAAGATTGTTCTCGGGCTTAGCAACATATCGGTGGTTCGTGAATTCCTAATATCTTCTCGGAAGTATTACCAGGTTGTTTCCTGGCCGCTATATTGAGTTCGTGATCAAGTTGGTTTTCTTATGAACCACTCCTTCTCCAAGAATATGTGTTGGATACCCTGAACTACTTGGTTAAGCTAAACGACAACTTGGAGAGTTGGAAGATAAAAGCTTGTCTGACTTAGTTCCTTCCAAGGGATATCTTTCGTGAGTGTGTTGAAGAAAGATGATATCTTGATCGATCGATCCTCGTGATTAATTGTTGGATCTATTGTCTTGTCCAAAACTTTGATTTGAGTGTGGGCTATCCTCAAATCAAATCAGAACCAATGGTATTCGTAATGTTGTCTTACTCGTGGTTGATCCCTCGAGCATACACCGTTACATCTATTGGTCTGACAATGTTATCACCTTGTTCACATAGTTATGGAATTCCATTTTTATGGAAGCCTCGATGAATTGTTGTCGAGCCCATCGGCGACATGTTTATCCTCTCCATGATTAATGTTGAACATTTAAGCTAACATTGGAAACTTTTGTAAGCACCATCTTTGTGTTAGCTCATGAAGTAGATGTGTTGATGTAAGAAGTGGCTTCCCCTAATTCACGAGTACTTGATGTAAGTTGCCACCGTGAATTTGAGAACGCTTGTTTTACTCCCTCTGGAATCATTCCAAATCAGTCATGCATGTGTGAAGTATTCTATGGTTTGATAGACTGATCATCTCCATTCCATATGTATTCCTAGCACACCAATCCACTGATTGATTTGTTCAAGGAGAGGAAGTTCCATCATAAGAGCTAATCATATGACTTATGTAAGGACTTCGATATCCTAGACGATGGTTCCCAACCAGAACTCAGTAGTGTTTTATCATAAGACTACTACGTGGTCATGCTTGTCTTGGACAACGTGTTCACAGGTTTGTAGCAGAACCAGCTCATGTTTTGGAGCTTGCTATCGTAGTTCATTACCGAGAATCTCGTAATGTCGTCTCGTCGAATTGTGTTGCAAACTTTCATTTTTTTTTTCTTTCTAGACTCGATGAGTCCGGGATGTCCTGACACCAACCAGAACTGAATCTCAGGCAGCTATGATGGTTGGAGCATTTTCCAAGAACTATAATATTGGTCTCTCGATAACCGGTAAAGTGGATGTCGTGGCCAACACACCCAGCCGGAAGACCTATTGTTGTAGTATCTTGATTGAAGAAGTTGGCCAACTCCCCATAAGGACTTCGTAGGATTTACTCCCTAGTTGCTTCTTATGGATTTTTGTGCTCCTGAAGTCCGACCTTTTACTTGATGTTCTAGGTACCAAACCATTTTAATAAGTGGGTTGCGCTAGCACATCAAGGAGAACATTAGAAGAGGAGTGCTAAATGTCTCTCGGTCGATCATCCAGATTTTGCCCCTGACACCGCTTTGCATCTGCACCGTCCATCGCTATTCATCATGGTCGTATGTTGTGTTGCCAGGATCCTTGACATGGATATTGGTAAAACCTTGATGAATATGGGAATGCTCAAGTTCTTGAGTGCACGCACAAGCACTAGGTGTTATCCTCGACACTAACCGGGATTGCTCCCAGTGTTCTTGGTTATGCTATAACCCCTCAAGAGTAGATTTACTCTCTACTGTTGGGTTTCTTCCCAGTTACCAGAATCATTCCCAGCATTTGCATTTTGTTCCCAGCTTGCACCGCCAATGTGCTAATTTTCCATCGGTTGCCCATCTCAGCAACTGCTGTTCTGGATTAATTTTCAGAAGTGGACTTGTCATGGGTCCCATCCATCTCTGGTGATAACCAAAATCATCCCTTGTGTTATCTTCAACAAGGTAGTCCACATAATCCATTTTGGCCGAGAATGTCATTCTTTCGAACTCCGTCAAATGATCGGATGTGATTTGCCTCCGGCTGGTATAGAGAGTTTCAATGATCTCTATATCAAAAGTAATTCTTTTTGCCACTTAAGGGAATAACTCTACGAGTCACCTTCTGCAAGGTGCCCCGTCTGGTGGTATCGATCACCCTATTCTTAGGTGTGGAATTATTGCCACTAGGTGAACCTTCATCGTTTATTTCACTCCATCCCCCTGGAGGTGTACTCGGTGTCTCAGCTCAAGAGATGTTTCAACGTCTCACTCCATGAGTTGATCTCGAGTTGCCCAATCTTTCAGAAGATCAATTTTGTACAGTTTCTCTCGTCTTGACCATGTTGGACAACAACCTCGAAAGCAAAGATGTTAAGATCAACATGATGCTAGCAATAAACATTCATATGAAGGGCACTTGGGTCATGAAGATTGTGTTAGTTAGTGTCCCCTCTTATTTCTTACCCTACGCTTGAATCTCGGGACGAGATTCTTGTTTAGTGGGGGTGAGTTGTCACAGCCCTAGACCAGCCCTTGCTTGTCTTGCTTGGTCTTCATGTGCATCCTGTTTAAATTTCTCCGAAACTGGAAATGGGGATGTTGAAACCCTAGCACCAAATGAACTCAACTAGGTTCAAATTAAAATGTTTTTCAATGAACCCAAAATGCCTTTGAAAATGTTCATGATTTTTTATAAAGGTGGAAACCTCTGCCAAAAATGATGCAACTATTTTTAGGCCATTCTAGATTTTTGAATTAATGTATATTGTATTTGAATTGGAGCAAATAAAATCTATAAATAATTTTATAGCTCCAAATGTTTTGAAAATTATTGTGGGTCTCTAGAATAACTCAGTTAACATCCACAATCATTTTCAGCATCTATAAAAATGGTTTAGTGCCTAAACTAAATCAAAACACAGAAAACAAAATAGAAAAGAAAACAGAAACAGAAATAACAGAGAGAGAGAGAGAGGGCTTACCTGGGACTGGGCCTGCAGGAGTGACCCAAGAGCCAGCCCAGCCCACCATCGCAGCTCCTTCTGTCGCCTTCCACCTCGTGCCAGTAGGCAGCGCGCGTGGCCACCGCGCGTCGGCATGCGCCCGGCCACCTCCAGCCTGCCTGCGTGCATCCCCGACGCCCTGGACGCCTCCATGCGTCGCCACGCCACCCCTTGGACCTCTCCCACTCTCCCTCGACCTCTCTCCCCTCTCCTGGCTCTCTCCCTCGCACAGCCCGAGCGGAGCTCGTCGCACCGAGTCCCCCTCGCCTCTCCGACGAGCCCCCGAGCTCCGCCTCGCTATCGTGCACCTCTACGCCGAACCGCAGAACCCCGAACGCCTTGTGGCTTCGTCCTCGAGCTCGTCTTCTCCGCACGGCCGCCGAACGCCATCGACAAATTCACCGGACCCCGTGCCTCCCCTGCCTCGCCAGCAGTACCAGAAGAACCGCGGTGAGCCCCGGTTTCGTTTCCCCCATGCCCCGTCGCCTATCTTGTCCCCTAGCCGCATCAACCACCGGAGCCGAGCGCTCCTCGCCGCCGGCCATGTCGCCACCGTGGCTGCGGCCGTGCTAGCACACGCCCGAGCTCACCACTTCGCTCAGTGTACTCCCAGGAGCCTAACGCGCCTACTAGTTCTTTTGCCCGTGCTCCCTAGCACTGCGGCCGCACCTTCCCGAACTCCGGCGCCGCCGCGAGCTTCGTTCCGGCGAGCTCCAGCCACCCCAGCTCCTCTTGCTTGCCCTACTGGATGCGCGAGTTTACCAGCTCCCCGTAGAAGCCCTCCGCCGCTAATTTGGTCACCGGAATGATGTTTCCGAGCCGCGCCGCCATCCTGGCTCTCGCCGGCGGCGAGTCGCCGGTGGGGTTGACCCCTTGACCACGCCTGGACCCCCCCTCTGTCAATGACATGTGGGCCAGCCCTTGACTAGTATTAGTTTAGGTTTTTAGTTAAGTTTTAATTACTGTCATTAGCTTATGTAGACACTGACAGGTGGGCCCCGCCCGGCTAACTAAACTATGTTAGTGCTAAATAAGTAGTTTAGTTAGTTGTGTCACTGACGTGTGGACCCCACACCTCAGGTTTGATTGGACCAGCCCCTGTTGACTTGCTGGTGTCAGCATGACCTAGTGCTGACGCAGTAACTATTTTTTGTGATTTAAAATAAATCAGAAATGGTTTATTTATTTCGGAAAATAGCTAAAACTTCTAAAAATCACAGAAAATAATCTATAACTCCAATGAAAATAATTTATATATGAAAAATGATCAGAAAAATTCGAGGAATCTATTTATGGCATTTTCATGCATGTTTGAACAAGTTATACCTGCTGATCAGGTCAAATCAATTAAATGGCATTTAAATAATCACATATGAAGTTTGAATTTGAACCTTTGGTTCAAACCAACTTCATTTAACATGGTTGCTAGTTGCATTAGCTCAATCAACAGCATATTGCCATGTCATGATCATGCATCATATTGTCGCATTGCATTGATTGTGTTCTCTCTTGTTTGCCGGTGTTTGTCCCCTCTCAGTAGACGCTGTTCCGACGATGTGATCGATGACACCGATGAATACCCAATGATATCTTCAGAAGTGCCAGGCAAGCAAATCCCATTGAGCATTCCGATACAATCCCACTCTCTCGCTCTTGCTCTCTTTTACTACATTAGGACAACAACGCTTCAACTGTTACCTGCTGCGGTACTTGAACCCCTTTCCACTGCATGACCTGTCATTGCCACAGTAAATAGTTGAAACCCACTAGTATGAGTAGGAGTTGTTTGAGCCAAGTTGTGCCTACTCATTCATGCTTTCTGGTTATGACTGCTATTGCTTAGAGTTATGGCAGGTCTGATTCATCGGGGATGAATTGGAAGGGTGATGAACATGTCCTGCTGTTGAGAGCTAAGTGTGTGAACACGATTTTGTAAAGGTAGCAATGAGAGGCCATGTAGGAGTACATGGTGGGTTATCTCATTGAAGCCGTCCTCAGGAACTGAGTCTGTGTTGGTTGATCCATGAACAACTACTACCACACGTTGGGCCCTGAAATATGACCCCGCTTGACTTATTGACTGCCCTTGTTCTCTATCCAGGAGTTGCAACTAGTTTCTGGTGTTTGTAGTTTACTGGAGGTCGTGCGCAGCGCTGACCCTCGGGGTGGGATGTGACACGGTAGGTACGTGGCACGGTGTACCGGTCGCCCGTTTGGTGACGCGGGAACCCTGTACACATCGTTTGGGGCCGTGAGCGACACCCCGGCCGGATCTCCCCACGGATGGAACCCAAATAGGCGATAAACTTGGACGAGAGCCTTGAGTGGTTGGTTAGGTCATGGACTACACCCACGTCGGCTTTCGCTTGAAGTCTGCCGAGCACATGTCGTGTGCAGACGCTAAGTGGTGGAAACATGTGTGAAGAAGTACACCCCTGCAGGCTTATATATGATCTATTCGAATAGCCGTGTCCGCGGTAATGGACTTCTGGGTTGCCTATAACAGTTCATAGACAAGTGAAAGTGGATACTCTAAAATGCGCAAGATAAGCGTGAGTGCTATGGATGGCCTTCTCGTAGGGAGACGGAAGCGGATCGATAGTGGTGTATTGATTGGTGACAATGTGGACTCGTGTGCGCCACCTCGAAAGAGTTACTTGCAGTCGTAGTTCAGGATTGTCACCGAGTCAAAGTTGGCTTGCTGCAGTCAAACTCCACCACCCCTTTGTTGATACTGATGCATATGTAGCTAGTTCTGATGTAAGTCTTGATGAGTACCATTGTACTCACGTTTGCTTAATTTATATTTTTGCAGAGAGACTTCAGTCTCGCTAGTGTTTCCGCGTGGACTTCGACGTTTAGCTTGTTACCTCAGCTACGATCTTGTACCCTTGGGAGGGTCTGGTAGATAGTCAGGCTTCTCAGCCTTTTTCATTTGTAGTTGTCCGTACTCACACATGTTATGCTTCCGTTGCCTGTATGCTCTGTATGTTGGGTCATATGACCTCTGTTTGTAATAAATGCTATGATGGCTCTTCTGGGCCTTTATCTATATGAGTTGTTGAGTTATGTTGTGATGCCATGTTGTACAACACATACTTGCATGTTATGCGTACGTGGAATGTGTATTGCTATGTGTGGGATCCGACACCTAGTTGTTTACCCTTTGTAGCCTATATTACAAGGAAATGTCTCCTAGTGCTTCCAGTGAGCCTTGGTAGCTTGCTACTGCTCCGGAACACTTATGCTGGCCGGCATGTGTCCTTCTTTGTTCCTGTGTCTGTCCCTTAGGGGAAATGTCACGCGTTGTTCCTTTAAGTCCTTGTAGCTTGCTACGACTTGGGTTCATACGTTGATGACCGACACGTTCGTTGCTGGGTCATGTATGCCCGTCTCTGTAATTTAGTGCCACTTTTGGTTTATAACTAGTCATGTCGGCCCGGGTTCTCTGTCATATGGATGCTAGCGACACTATCATATACGTGTGCCAAAATGCGCAAACGGTCCCGGGCCAGGTGAGGTGGCACCCGTGGGGATACCGTGCGTGCGGCCGCAAAGTGATATGATGTGTTACAGGCTAGACCTGTGTGACTTAGGATCGGGGTCCTGACAGCCTGAAAAAGTTTGGAATGCAAGACTGCAAAGGGTACTTGACGCCAATGCCTGCCAAACATCATCTGGGTCCCGACGCCAATGGTAAAGAGTTTGATCAACAGGTAAACGCTCCTTGATTGGTTCTTTACTTTATTTATGTGCATCTAGGCCAGATATTATGCTTAGTGTTTGCATGTGTGCTTGATATCAAGCGGCACCAAAGGAGTCGCATCACTTAGCTGTGAAGCGAATTCTTCGATATTTGGCTTACACCCCAACACTAGGATTATGGTATCCAAAGGGCTCAGAGTTTGATCTAGTTGGATTTTCATATGCTGATTATGCTGGTGACAAAGTTGATCGCAAGTCTACATCAGGCACATGTCACTTTCTAGGACGATCACTTGTCTGTTGGTCTTCAAAGAAGCAGAACTGTGTATCACTCTCCACTACTGAATCTGAATACATTGCTGCTGGATCTTGCTACGCTCAACTTCTCTGTATGAAGCAAACACTCAAGGACTATGGAGTCCATCTGAAGCATGTGCCACTCTACTGCAATAATGAAAGCGCTATCAAGATTGCCAACAACCCAGTTCAGCACTCAAAGACAAAGCACATTGAAATTCGTCATCACTTTCTCAGAGATCATGTTATGAAGGAAGATATTGATATCAATCACGTCAACACTGAAGAGCAACTAGCAGATATCTTCACAAAGTCCTTGGATGAGAAAAGGTTTTGCAAGTTGCGGTGTGAGCTAAATATCTTAGAATCCTCAAATGTCCTGTAATCAGGCACACATCCTAACACTTATGCATATTGATGACTTAGATGTGCATCACACGAAGCAAAGTATATCTTCAATCAATGAAGACTTACATTCTAAGTGTGAATACATTAACATGGAATTTGACTTCGGAGCGCCACGATAATTGTGCGCCGTGTCTGAGTCTAATACTTCCTATACGGTGGGTAACGCCACCACCAAATTCTTGTTTGAAGTGTTTCTCGTGGCGTTACATTTGCAAAGTCTTCGCACTTGGTTTATCTTCATATAGGACATATATATATATATATATATATATATATATATATATATATATATATATATATATATATATATATATATATATATATAGTAGTGTTCTGTCCTCAACAGCATTCACTTATAGCTATGCCTTCATATTTGAATATTTTGGACTAGGTGAATGTGATCGGACCCTAATCTCTCTATGCTTTCTCATCTCACACTCTGTCTGTCCAAATCATATGCATTCTGTTGAAACTATCGAATATCTTCTCTGCGTCCTTGTCAGCAGAAGATATGGAGACAAACTTTAAATCTGATTTAGATGCTCCATCCTTTATGCCTGAAACCCGGAGAAGCCGGAACGACCACTCCGACAGTCATGGTGAACATGGGATCGTGGGACAACTCCCAATGTGTTACATGACCGCCACGTGTCACTCGTACATGAACCGTAAGGGGCATCTGCGTAATTGCGCTGTGCCGTCTCCCATGCCTATAAATGCACGTCCCATCACGGTCAAAAGTTCTTCTACCACCTCTCCACCTCGACCAACCCTAGCGCCTCCGCTAGCTTTCGACGTCGCCGGTGACGAAGCGCTTCGCTGCCGCAACCTCGTCGACTCCGTCCTCACGCCGGCCGCGGACATCTTCTACTCCGCCGTCGCCGTATCTGTCCTCCGTCGCCAAGTTAGGGCACGGAAGACCGAACTGCTGGGCATCCAACTCCTCTCCGTCTAAGCAGTTCATCGTGTGGTAAATAAAACTTGCTTTTTACCATCTTCTTGATCCATAAAGATTCATCTATTTTACCACAAGAGGTTTCTGCCTACTTAGATAAATAGATCTATCCTGTCTGCATCTCATATCTTGCCTAGTACATTCACATATGCTTCAACCATAGTTAGATTCCTCACTTGTACCTATTCGTGGATTCGTACAAATCTGGAACCAACTCTCATGAGTGAATGTCTTCGCGCTATGAGGTCAAAGTCTTCGAAACCGTTTTAATCCTCAAAATTTCTGAGAATGCATATGATCTCTTCCCCTTCCCTCGCATCTCTAATGCTGTCACAGGTACATGTCCGTGGGAGAATCCCTTGGTTCCCATAGTCTGCATTGATTTGCAGATTTTTTGCAGCGTCACATTCACTCCCCTGAAGACAGTTCCTGTCTGACTAGCAGACCGAAGCATTTGCCTGTTTTGAAGCCATTCAGTTTGAAGCCCTTCAGGTTGAAGCAAATGGCAACTGACAAGACAGTTAGAAAGGGTGGCAGACAGCGCCGTGGCAACACCTCCATTGATTTGCCTCCTGATCTCATTGAGATATACAAGACTGATCCAGAGGAGGATTATAATCAGAGGAAGACACGAATCCAATGGATTCGAAGATACTGGGCGGAACAGTGGTTCAAGTACAGGTTCGTGACCCAAGAGTATGCTGAGAAGAACGCCATCAAGCATCCATGGGGAGATATCACCTATAAAAATCTTCCCCCCAAGACTCGTGCTAAAGCCATTGCTCAAGGCTTCTATCCTTGCATGGTCAGAGGGCCTCAGCCTGCTGATGCTGATCCTAGCTCTCTGCTCTGGTGTCGCGACGACAATCTGTTCAAGCTAAATCTTCAATACGCCAAGAACTCGGCCAAAGAGAACAAGAAGCATTGGGGATTAGACTTCAATCCTGGCCCCTCTGCACCCCGCGCTGATGGCACGCGCGAAGCTGAACCAAATCTGGTTGGGCCCTTCTACAATTTAGAAGGCCTCATCAGTCACATCAGGGTTCAAGGGGCGGATGTGGATCAGCCTGCAGCAGATGCTGATTCTGAAAAAGCACCTGCAACACCGAAGCCCAAGAAGAAGAAATCAAAGGCTTCGAAGACCACTCCTCCAATGGCTTCTAGAGTGAAGCCTCTGGCCACTGCTCCACCTGCACCAAGTGTGCAATCTATGGAACACTCTCGTATCTCCAAGAGCAGACAGCTGAAGAAGAAGCCATCGCACAACCCCAGTCCAGCTCTCACTCCTGATGTTGTTCTGAAAACTGCCAATGATGCCCTTGATCTTTCAAGTGATGAAGATCTTGGTGACGCTGCTCTGGAGCTACTGATCAAGAGCAAGCAAGATGCTGAAATCTTCAATGATTTGCCACTCTTTGATGTTGAAGTGCTCAATAACTTCATTGATGAATGGTTTGACACCCCCAACCTCAGCTTCGACGATCTTCAACTTCCAGTTGGCCTCAGCGTCTCCTTCCATGGCGCCATTGCTTCTGAGCTGGCTCTGGCTCAGAGAATTGTTGAACTGAAGCAAAAGATCGACTATGAAAAGGCTCAGTTCAAGAAGCATGTGGACAAACTCAGCATACAAGAAATTCAAAACTTCAAGGTTATGATGCATGAGCTCAAGGAAGCCTTTCGCCAAAGGCATGATGAAGCTAAAGGTTCTCGTGAGCGAATCAAGGACTTGGCTGCCAAATTCGTTCAAGCGTTCAATGAAGCTGAAAAGCGCAAGGCCCTTGGGCGTCCAGGCATTAACCCAAGAATGGCTGCCAAGAAAAAGAAGAAGCAACCTGTGCCCGAAGCTGAAGAATCAAGGCAGGAAATGCCTCGCATAGTCTTCCCTACTAGCATGACTGGCACGAAGCCTAAGGCAACCCCAACCGCTTCAAAGCTCAAGAAGACAAAGGTGGCTGAAGCTGAAGCTCGCAAGCGCAAGCAAACTACTGATGAAGCTCCACCCAACAAGAAGCGCAAGACCAAGAAGGATAAGGCTGCTTCCAAAGAGCATATCTTTGTCGAGCCAATCTCAGTTGCTCGCAAAGAGACCATCGAATGACTGTTTATGAGCCTGCTCCCACAGAGGCTGAAGACATTCCAGCTGTTGACCCCACCGCAGCTGAAGACATTGGTCCTCATGACAATGTTGAAGATGATGAAGTCCTTCGTCAGATCGAGTACAACGTTGAATCTTCGCCTGTTCTTACGAACAACGAACGCATCAGCATTGGTCGTCCATTGACGCCAATCGCACATGATGACTCGTGGGCTGATCACCCACAAGATACACCAGCCACACCTCAGCCAACTCAAGACACCAGTTCGGTGCTTGAGATGAAGACTTTGAGGCCCAACAACCTCCATCTCCTCAGGCGTCGCCAGCTTTTCGCAGACTTTGCAAAGGACCAAGGCCTCAAGTCGTCGCCCCAAGTGTTCCAGAGGGAGTAGAGCAACCATATGTACCTTACGCTGCTCCTACTGTGGACCCCTCAGAATCTGAAGCCAAAGCGGCTGAAGATATTCCGGCTACATCAGCCGAAGAAGAACCACCCCAAGGAAAAGAACAACCCCAAGCGGAAGATGAACGTACTGCCACACCCCCTGTTCTCGAGGAGAACGTGTCTGACCCTCCAACTACTGAAGTGGAGGTTACAAATTCAGAGGCTGCCACCACCAACACCGAAGCCAATGACGTGGTCATGGCTGAAGCTAATGTGGCACCTGAAGACACAGTGACTGCGCCTAAAGCCAGTGCTGAGCCTGAAGACAGTGCTGCGCCTGAACCCAATGCTGCACCTGAAGCAAACTTGTAGCTTGAAGATAATGCCTCTGCTCCTGTTTTGCCTCCAAGGCCCCATATCATTGATCAAGCATACAACAAAGATGATCAGCTTGTTACTGTCCGGTGGCCCATTCTGACTCCGCCACCTACCACTGGACCACGTGTTGCTGGTCCTCAATTTGATCATCATGTTGAGCACAGGCCCCAAGTTCAGACGCCTAAGCCAAGACTGCAAAGATTTCCAGGTATTGCAACCTCTCAAGGGTCATTCAATGCCAATAGCTTCACTGTGCACATCACCTTCTTTGACAGCGCCAAGAACCCATATTCCAAGCCAAGAATATCATCAGATAGGTTCTGGAGCCATCAGCAGCGTAGCTACTACTCAAGAGTACTCTATGATCAAGGGCGCATTTTCCCTCATATGCGTCTTGACACTGAAGCTATTGCTGGTCTGCCTTGCTTGTAGGAAGCTCTTGACTGCTTCCGTGATGCTGGCTTGCTCAATTTTGTAACAGACAAAGAGCATTGGAATGAAGAGCTACTTCTGCAATTCTATGCAACCCTCCACATTCGAGGCTACAGCAGGGAACCGAAGACATGGGTCCTTGAGTGGATGACAGGCAATGTCCATCATGAAGCTAAAGCCTTTGATCTCATTGAGCTTACTGGCCTGCCCACTCCAGGAGATCTGTATGAACCTGGCTGTCAATTACACACTTAAGCCTTGGAGAGTATAGTTCAGAAGCGCCAGCCCAACATGAGCCAAATGCTAAGCATGATGAATCCTCTGCCAAGTGATGCTGAATATCCTAAGGAATTCTTTGTTGAAGACCTAGAGTACCTGTCGCGCACCATCTATCATATCATCAGGCGTACTCTATGGCCCATCAAAGGACATTCTTCATCAGCCAAGCTTGAAGGCACTATGAAGACTTTGGTCTTCTATGTCTTTAATGGCATCAGCTTCAATGCTCAAGATTTCTTCTTTAGGAAAATGGCTATGTGTGGGTCTGTTCTATTTGGTCTGAAATTCTATGCCCCTTGGATTATGCGCCTCATCAAGCTGCATTCAGCTGTCACCTATCAGCCCTCTGCTCGCAACCATCATATCTTCTTGCCTGAGGTTGATATGTCAGCTGAAGCCATCTGCCAAGAACCTGCCAAAGAGCCTGTTAGTCTTCACAACGCTGATCACCAGAGCTTCGCTCAGCAGATTGAAGGAGTTCCAGCAGTCTCACACATTTATCCTCTGGCTGGCCGTACTCATCTACCTCGACACGCTGAAACCGAAGCCACTGAGAGCACCATCGCCCAAAGGCCTCAGAAGCGATCTCGTGTCCTGAATAACCAAGAGCTTCTGGTTGACCTTCATCAGAAACAGGATAAGCATCACCTCTGGTTAAAGCGTCAGATGCAAAGCCTCTTGGTGGATGTCAATCGCATTCGCAATCTTGCCACCAAGAATGCCTTTGTTGCTCATGAAACCTGTCGGAGGTCTTGGAAGAGTTTGACCTTGCTGAGTGCTGAAGCGGATCTTCAAGACGATGGTTTCACAGAGAGATTAAAGTTTGACCACACTCCTCCAAGGACTGCTGTTATGCGTCGAACTCCATCTCTTGAAGATTCTGAATACTCCTCCTCCGCTGCAACAATTGACGCCAGGGTGATCGATGATCAAGATGATGCTACCTCACCTCCTCCTAATTCAGCGGACATCGACACTGCACCAACTACTTCTGCACCGCCAAACACCAACATCGACCCTGCATCCTCTCCTGCTCCAACTGGGAACGAGTAGAGGCTCTATGTCTTCAAACCTTTTTGGTCCTAACTGACAAAAGGGGGAGAAGCATATGAGTTGATAGTCTTCAAGCGGGTCCATATGGGCGGGTGCTTTATAATTTGCCTAGTGTTTACAACTCTCGTTTTGCTACATTTGGTTCTTTGAGTTGTAACACTTAAACTGATGGTCGTCTTCTACGTTTCTATGCTACTCTGTAATGCGATGATAAATTCCGCATCTGCTATCTTATATTCCGCACTTAGTTATTATTGCAGACGTCCATTTTTCATTATGCATGTCATTATCTTCGACATATCAATTGTGCATGATGAATTGTCTTCATAAGTTGAAGAGGATCTCCACAAGTACAACCTGCCATGTGCATTTGCATTCAAAGGAAAATCAACTATATGCACATCTTCAGGGGAGCCTTTTGCTACTTACGAAGACAATACCTTTATCCTTTACAATTTCACATATCTTTATCCCCGTTGAAAACTTCAACCAGTTTGTCATCAATTACCAAGAAGGGGGAGATTGTAAGTGCATCTAGTGCCACCCCTAGTTTGTTTTGGAGTATTGACGACAAACCTGGTTGAGGGACTAATGTGTTTGTGAGAATTGCAGGATAACACAGGTAGTAGTCCCTCATTGATTCGGTTTACCTACCGGAGATGACCCCTAAAAATGTATGAAGACATTGATATCAGTGGTGGTATATGAAGATAATCATATTGAAGACTATGACATGAGAAGACATTGTGTGAAGACTATGGAAAGCGAAGACGTAGATGTTTCGTTGTTTCCTTTTCTACTTTGTCGAGTCATAGGAACCACCGTACTGTTAAGTGGGGTCCAAGTGAACTAAGTCAGATTGACTGAAGTGATGCTCAACCAAAATCCTATGTCTTCGAGCGAACATAATGAGAGCAAATCTTATCCAGAGCCGGATGAGTCTGCTTTACTTGTAGCTCAAGTAAAGTTGCCGTGTGTGTTTGAAATCTGACCGTTGGAACACGTGTCGGTTCCTTAGTGACCCAGGGTCACTTCGGACAAATCAGGTCGGGTTGCCCAGTGGCTATTAATAGCCCACCCCCTACACCATAAATTGGTGGTTGCTCAGAGTTATTGCACGGCTTTTGTCGTTTGAGAGCAACCCACCTCCGAAGCATTTGAGAGAGAAATCCTTGCGAGGACAAAGCCAAAACACCCAGAGCCAAAGAGTGTTAGGCATCACTGAAGTTTTTCTGTCTGTGTGACCTGAAGACTTATTACACTTGAGGACTGTGTTTCCTCCAGCCGGTTAGGCATCGCGTTAGGAGCATCCAAGAGTCATTGTGGATCGCCGGTGAACGAAGTCTGTGAAGGTTTGGAAGTCTACCTTGAAGACTTACCAGAGTGATTGGGCGAGGACTAGGTGTCCTTAGCTCAAGGGGAACAAGGTGAAGACGCGGTCTTCTGAGTTAAATCTCAGCCTCCCTAACCAGACGTACAGTTGTCACAGCAACTGGAACTGGTCTAACAAATAACTCTCTTCCCCGAGCTACTGGTTCTATCCTTTCCTTCTCTTTACTTACTGCTCTATGTTGTGAAGTCATTGCATGCTTGCCTTATCTGATTTACTTCACTGAGTATCTACTTGTTGTGATTGGCTTCATTCCTTCTTCCATCATGATCCCTACTGCCTAGCTGCTATTAGTCTTCGTGCTTTCACTTCATTGAATACATGACTATGGCTTATCTAGTGTAGTCCACTTTCCGCTGCATACAAATAGGATTGAGTTTATCTTTTGTCTTCGAAACTACCATGTTTTGAAGCATTTCATAAAAATCGCCTATTCACCCCCCTCTAGTCGATACACTGCACTTTCAGCCCGTGTTACAACGTGTGAAGTTGAGCCAGACTCAATGCTCGACCACTGCAGGAGATAGAGAGAAAATGAAAGTCATTCCCGATGCTTCATCCATAGGTTCTATCATGTATGCAATGTTGTGTACCAGATCTGATGTGTGCCTTGCTATAAGTCTAGCAGGGAGGTACCAAAGTAATCCAAGAGTGGATCACTGGACAGCTGTCAAGAACATCCTGAAGTACTTGAAAAGGACGAAGGATATGTTTATCTTTTATGGAGGTGACAAAGAGCTCGTCGTAAACGGTTACGTCGATGCAAGCTTTGACATTGATCCGGATGACTCTTAGTCACAAGCTGGATACGTATTTTTGTTGAACGGTGGAGCTATCAGTTGGTGTAGTTCCAAGCAAAGCGTCATGGCGGGATCTACGTGTGAAGCGGGGTACATAGCTGCTTCGAAAGCAGCAACTGAAGGAGTCTAGATGAAGGAGTTCATATTCGATCTAGGTGTAATACCTAGTGCATTGGGTCCAATGTAAATCTTTTGTGACAACACTTGAGAAATAGCCTTGGCGAAGGAATCCATGTTTCACAAGAGAACCAAGCACATCAAGAGACGCTTCAACTCCATCGGCGATCAAGTCAAGGAGGGAGACATAGAGATTTGGAAAATACATACGGATCTGAATGTCGTAGACCCATTGACTAAGCCTCCTCCATGAACAAAACATGATCATCACCAAGACTCCATGGGTGTTAGAATCATTACTATGTAATCTAGATTATTGACTCTAGTGCAAGTGGGAGACCGAAGGAAATATGCCCTAGAGGCAATACTAAACTTGTTATTTATATTTCCATATATATCATGATAAATGTCTTTTATTCATGCTAGAATTGTATTAACCCAAAACTTATTACATATGTGAATACATAGATAAAATAGAGTGTCCCTAGTATGCCTCTACTTGACTAGCTCGTTAATCAAAGATGGTTGAGTTTGCTAACCATAGACATGTATTGTCATTTGATCAAAAGGATCACATCATTAGGAGAATGATGTGATGGACAAGACCCATCCGTTAGCTTAGCACAATGATCGTTTAGTTTTATTGCTATTGCTTTCCTCATGACATATACATGTTCCTCTGACTATGAGATTATGCAACTCCTGAATACCGGAGGAACACCTTGTGTGCTATCAAACATCACAACATAACTGGGTGATTATAAATATGCTATACAGGTGTTTCCGAAGCTGTTTGTGCTATTGGCATAGATTGAGAATAGGATTTGTCACTCCGAATGTCGGACAGGTATCTCTGGGCCCTCTCGGTAATAGACATCATAATAAGCCTTGCAAGCAAATGAGTAATGAGTTAGTCACGAGATGATGTATTACAGTACGAGTAAAGAGACTTGCCGGTAATGAGATAGAACTAGGTATGATGATACCGACGATCGAATCTCGGGCAAGTAACATACCGATGACAAAGGGAATAACGTATGTTGTTATGCGGTTTAACCGCTAAAGATCTTCGTAGAATATGTAGGAGCCAATGTGAGCATCCAGGTTCCGCTATTGGTTATTGACCGGAGATGTGTCTCGGTCATGTCTACATAGTTCTCGAACCAGTAGGGTTCGCACACTTAATGTTCGATGACAATTAATATTATGAGTTATGTGATTTCGATGACTGAAGATTGTTTGGAGTCGCGGATGAGATCACAGACATGAAGAGTAGTCTCGAAATGGTCGAGACATAAAGATTGATATAATGGAAGGTTATGTTTGGACATCGGAAGGGTTCCGGGATGTTCGGGCATTTTCGGGAGTACCGGGAGGTTACCGGAACCCCCTCGGGGAGTTAATGGGCCTTAATGGGCCCTAGTGGAGAGAGGAGGCAGCAGCCAGGTGGTGGCGTGCGCCCCCTAGGCCCAAACCGAATTGGTTTAGGGTTGGGGGCCGGCCCCCTTTCCTTCTCTTCTCCTCCTCCTTCCCTCCTTCTCCTAGTGGGAATAGAAAAGGGGGGGGGGGCGAATCCCACTTGGACCAGGAGTCCAAGTAGGACTCCCCTCCTTGGTGCGCCCCCCTTGGGCCGGCCTCCTCCTCCCTCCCTCCTTTATATACGTGGGAGGGGGGCACCCCAATGACACACAATCCAATCTTTTAGCCGTGTGCGGTGCCCCCCTCCACTGTTACACACCTCGGTCATATCGATGCAGTGCTTAGGCGAAGCCCTGCGCCGGTAACTTCATCATCACCCTCACCATGCCGTCGTGCTGATGAAACTCTCCCTCATCCTCAAATGGATCAAAATCTCGAGGGACGTCATCTTGCTGAAGATGTGCTGAACACTGAGGTGCTGTACGTTTGGTACTTGGATCGGTTGGATCATGAAGACGTTCGACTACATCAACCGCGTTACTAAACGCTTCCGCCTTCGATCTATGAGGGTACGTGGACACACTCTCCTCGCTCGTTTCTATGCTTATCCTAGATAGATCTTGTGTGATCGTAGGAAAATTTTGAAATACTATGTTCCCCAACACTTATAGTTTAGTGCGCCATGCTTTACGACTTAGAACTGGGACTTCAAAAATGTTTTGAACGACACAGAGCATATGAGATTTTTTAAGAGCTGAAATTGGTATTTTTGACTCATGCCCATGTCAAGAGGTATGAGACCTCTGACAAATACTTTGCCTACAAGATGGAGGGGAATAGCTCAACTAGTGAGCATGTGCTCAAAATTTCTGTTTACTACAATCACTTGACTCAAGTCGGAGTTAAACTTCCAGATAACATAGTGATTGACAGAGTTCTCTAGGCACTATCACCAAGCTACTAGAACTTCGTGATGAACTATGATATGTAAGGGATGGAAAAAACGATTCCCGAGCTCTTCGCGATGCTAAAATCGGCGAAGGTAGAAATCAAGAAATAGTACCAAGTGTTGATGGTTAACAAGACCACTAGTTTCAAGAAAAAGGGTAAGGGAAAGAAAGGGAACTTCAAGAAGAAAGACAAGCAAGTTATCACTCCCAAGAAGAAGCCCAAAGCTAGACCCAAGCCTGAAACTGAGTGCTTCTACTACAAAGGGAATGGCCACTAGAAACGGAAGTGCCCAAAATACTTGGCGGATAGGAAGGATGAAAAAGTGAACAAAGGTATATTTGATATACAGGTTATTGATGTGTACTTTACTAGTGCTTGTAGTAGCCCCTGGGTATTTGATACCTGTTTAGTGGCTAATATTAGTAACTTGTAGCAGGAGTTGCAGAATAAACGGAAATTAGTTAAGGGTGAGGTGATGATGTGTGCTGGAAGTGGTTCCAAGATTGATATGATCATCATTGCACACTCCCTATACTTTTGGGATTAGTGTTGAACCTAAATAAAATGTTATTTCGTGTTTGCGTTGAGCACGAATAAGATTGGAACGTGTTTATTGCAATATGGTTATTCATTTAAGTCAGAGAATAATTGTTATTCTGTTTACATGAATAAAACCTTCTATGGTCATACACCCAATGTTTGTGGTTGACTGAATCTCGATCGTAGTAATACACATATTCATAACGTTGATGCCAAAAGATGCAAAGTTGATAATGACAGTGCAACATATTTGTGGCACTGCCGTTTAGGTCATATTGGTGTAAAGCGCATGAAGAAACTCCATGCAGATGGACTTTTGGAATCACTTTATTATGAATCATTTGATACTTGCGAACAATGACTCATGGGAAAGATGACTAAAACTCCGTTTTCTGGAACAATGGAGCACGACAATGACTTATTGGAAATAATACATACTGGCGTATGCGGTTGGATGAGTGTTGAGGCTCGCAGCGGGTATCGTTATTTTCTGACTTTCACAGATGATTTGAGCAGATATGGGTATATCTACTTAATGAAACACAAGTCTGAAACATTTGAAAAGTTCAAAGAATTTCAGAGTGAAGTAGAGAATCATCGTAACAAGAAAATAAAGTTTCTATGATCTGATCGCGGAGGCGAATATTTGAGTTATGATTTTGGCCTTCATTTAAAACAATGTGGAATAGTTTCACAACTCATGCCACCTGGAACACTACAACGTAATAGTGTATCCGGACATCGTAATCGTACTTTATTAGATATGGTGCGATCTATGATGTCTCTTACCGATTTACCACTATCCTTTTGGGGTTATACTTTAGAGACAGGTGCATTCACGTTAAATAAGGCACCATCCAAATCTGTTGAAACGACACCGTATGAACTGTGGTTTGGCAAGAAACCTAAGTTGTCATTTCTTAAAGTTTGGGGTTGCGACACTTATGTCAAAGGGCTTCAGCCTGATAAGCTCGAACCCAAATCGGAGAAGTGTGTCTTCATAGGATACCCTAAGGAAACAATTGGGTACACCTTCTACCACCGATCCGAAGGCAAGATTTTTGTTGCCAAGAATGGAACATTTCTAGAGAAGGAGTTTCTCTCGAAAGAAGTGAGTGGGAGGAAAGTAGAACTTGATGAGGTAATTGTACCTTCTCTCGAAGTGGAAAGTACTTCATCACAGAAAACTGTTCCTATGATGCTTACACCAACTAGAGAGGAAGCTAATGATGATGATCATGAAACTTCAGATCAAGTTACTACTGAACCTCGTAGGTCAACCAGAGCACGATCCGCACCAGAGTGGTACGGTAATCCTGTTCTGGAAGTCATGTTGTTAGACAACAACGAACCTTGGAACTATGAAGAAGCTATGATGAGCCCAGATTCCCAAAATGGCTTGAGGCCATGAAATCGCAGATAGGATCCATATACGAGAACAAAGTGTGGACTTTGGTGGACTTGCCCGATGATCGGCAAGCCATTGAGAATAAATGGATCTTCAGGAGGAAGACGGACGCTGATGATAATGTTACTATCTACAAAGCTCGACTCATTGCAAAAGGTTTCGACAAGTTTAAGGAGTTGACTACAATGAGACTTTCTCAATCGTAGCGATGCTTAAAGTCTGTCCAAATCATGTTAACAATTGCTGCATTTTATGATTATGAAATCTTGCAAATGGATGTCAAACTGCATTCCTTAATGGATTTCTGAAAGAAGAGTTGTATATGATGCAACCAGAAGGTTTTGTCAATCCTAAATGTGCTAACAAAGTGTGCAAGCTCCATCAATCCATCTATGGACTAGTGCAAGCATCTCAGAGTTGGAATATATGCTTTTATGAGGCGATGAGTGTTGAGTGAGTGGGTGCTCTGTAGCATTTCTGATATTATATGCGGATGCCATATTTTTGATTGGAAATGATGTAGAATTTCTAGATAGCATAAAAGGATACTTGAATAAGTATTTTTCAATGAAGGACCTCGGTGAAACTGCTTACATATTGGTCATCAAGATCTATAGAGATAGATCAAGACGTTTGATAAGACTTTTGATGGGTACATACCTTGATAAGATTTTGAAGGAGTTCAAAATGGATCAGTTAAAGAAGGAGTTCTTCCTGAGTTGTAAGGTATGAAGTTGAGTAAGACTCAAAGCCCGAGCACGATAAGAAAATAGAGAGAATGAAAGTCATTCCCTATGCCTTAGCCATAGGTTCTATAAATCATGCCATGCTGTGTACGAGACCAAATGTGTACCTTGCCACGTGTCTGGCAAGGGGGTACAAGAGTAATCCAGGAGTGGATCACCGGACAATGGTCAAAATTATCCTTAAAGGAATAAGGAAATGTTTCTTGGTTATGGAGGTGATAAAGAGTTCATCGTAAAGGGTTATGCCGATGCAATCTTTGACACTAATCCAGATGACTCTAAGTATCAATCTGGATGCGTATTGAACGTAGGAGCAATTAGCTAGAGTAGCTTTATGCAGAGCATTATAGAAATAGGAATTTGCAAAGTACACACGGATCTGAATGTTGCAGACCCGTTGACTAAATCCTCTCTCGCAACACATGATCATACCTTAGAGTGTTAATCACATAATAATGTGAACTAGATTATCGACTCTAGTAAACTCTTTAGGTGTTAGTCACATGGAGATGTGAACTATTAGTGTTAATCACATGGCGACGTGAAAAAGATTATTGACTCTAGTAAACTCTTTAGTTGTTAGTCACATGGCGATGTGAACTATGAGCGTTAATCACATGGCGATGTGAACTAGATTATTGACTCTAGTGCAAGTGGGAGACATATGGAAATATGCCCTAGAGGCAATAATAAAATGGTTATTATTATATTTCCTTAATCATGATAAAGGTTTGTTATTCATGATAGAATTGTATTGAATGGATACCTAAATACATGTGTGAATACATAGACAAATACCGTGTCCCTAGTAAGCCTCCACTAGACTAGCTCGTTAATCGAAGATAGTTAAGGTTTCCTAACCATGGACATGATTTGTCATTTGATAAAGGGATCACATCATTATGAGAAGGATGTGATGGACAAGACCCATCCGTTAGCTTAGCATTTGATCGTACAGTTTATTGCTACTGCTTTCATGTATGTCAAATACATATTCCTTTGACTATGAGATCATGCAACTCCCGGATACCGGAGGGATGCCTTGTGTGCTATCAAACATCACAACATAACTGGGTAATTATAAAGATGCCCTACAGGTATTTCCGAAGGTGTCTTGTTGGGTTGGCATGAATCGAGATTAGGATTTGTCACTCCGAGTAACGGAGAGGTATCTCTGGGCCCTCTCAAAAATGCACATCATAATAAGCCTGGCAAGCAACTGACTAATATGTTAGTCATGGGATGATGTATTACGGAACGAGTAAAGAGACTTGCCGGTAACAAGATTGAACTAGGTATAGAGATACCGATGATCGAATCTCGGGCAAGTAACATACCGACAAACAAAGGAAATTGTGTATGTTGTCATAACAGTTCGACCGATAAAGATCTTCATAGAATATGTAGGAGCCAAAATTGGCATCCAGGTTCCACTATTGGTTATTGGCCGGAGAAGTGTCTCGGTCATGTCTATATCGTTCTCGAACCCGTAGGGTTCACACACTTAATGTTCGTTGATGATATAGTACTATCTGAATTATGTATGATGGTGACCGAATGTTGTTCGGAGTCCTGGATGAGATCACGAACATGACCTCCAGAATGGTCCGGAGGTAAAGATTGGTATATAGGATGATATGGTTAGGCCAAGGGGTCAGGCACATAGGGAATTAAGTCGGTGCAAAAGGGGTTTTGTGGAGGCCAGGGGGCCAAACGTCGGAGACCCTGGCATCTAGCCCTGGGCTAGACGCCGAGGCCCATGGCTTCTGGGCTAGATGCCAAGGATTGTGGCATTTGGTCCTGGAAGTCCGAGAAGGACTCTTCCTTGCAGGAAAAACCGACTTTGAGGAGGCTCTTTCTCCAAGTTACGACCCCAGGGCACAACATATAAATAGCGGGGCGGGGCTAGCACCTGGAACACATCAAGATACACCTAGCCGTGTGTTGGCAACCCTGACCCTCTAGTTTATCCTTCGTCATAGTTTCTGTATTGCTTGGCGAAACCCTGCAGAGATTGTTATTCATCACCAACCGTCACCACGTCGTCATGATGCCGGAACTCATCTACTACTTCGCCCGTCTTGCTGGATCGAAAAGGTGAGGAAGTCATCGAGCTGAACGTGTGATGAACACGGAGGTACCGTACGTTCGGTGCTTGATTGTTTGGACCGCGAAGAAGTTCGACTACATCGACCATGTTACTAAGTGCTTCCGCTTTCGGTCAAGGAGGGTTCGTAGACATACTATCCCCTCTTGTTGCTATGCACCTCCTGGATAGATCCTGCGTGAGCGTAGGATTTTTTTTGAAATTGCATGCTATGTTTCCTAGCAATTCCGCCCATGGAGTAGAAGTAATAGAATATATAATTTTTGTTTTTTAGAAGTTTTCACAAAACATTGCCCCAAAAGAGGGCAAGTTTATTTGTTTAAAACTTGTTTGATTTTCAACCCACCCATTTATGCAAGCACCGCCAAACATGGTAGTAAGCATTGAACCTAAGGCTCTAGCTAGTAATAATACTTTACAAAACTTTTATAAAACATGCATATAGTATTAAAATTTAAAGAGATATGCATAGTATAAAATATAGGTTCGGGCATGATCAAATTGCAACTTGCCTGAATTTCGGAAGATGAAATATTCTACTCATAGTCGTCTCTCCTTCTCATTACAATATACCTAATGATATAAGAATGTACTTTAACACATAACAACATCCAAATAAAGATCCAAATAAAAGGTACAAAATTACAATACAAAATAATTATCGGATAACGTTCCTACAAAAGTTGTTAGGACTTGAATATGGGTTGAGATAAGATCAAGAATGGGAATATAACATAGGTTTAAAGCATACGGAATAGGGTTTATGGAGTTTGATGGAATAAAGGTTCATGTTAAAAGAATTGAACTAAACTTTTATAAGTGCGTGGTTGAATCCTATGGGTATATGATCAGAGAACAATCATGATGGTCTTCTCAAGAAGATTGAGTCAAGAAATAAAATTAAACTAATGGTGGAGTTGATGTACAATAAAAGAAAGGATATTTGGAGTGTTGAGGACAAAATAGTAGCTAGACATAGCTTAAAAATTATGGGAAGTGTTTTAAGTGAAAGGTATGGTGTCAAGGGACAACTTTGGTACAAGGAATAATTTCATATGAAGTATAGATAAAAAGATATAGCAAAATTACTCAACTTCTTATTTAAATCAGAACTAAATTTTAATTTTCTCAAAATTGAAATATTTCAATTCCGTGAGAAATACATGTTCTAACGAATCTGAGGATATAAATTTATCGAATTCAGACATACGATTTGAGAGATACAATTTTTTGAAGTTTGAACATTTTTCTGAAAATGTATTACGGGATTATATATTGCATGCCACATGTCATCACGTGATCGGTGGATACCCCTTGGTCTAAAAACAAGTTTGAGTACGTATGGGCTGGGTGCTCACTGTGGCGTTCGCCGGAGATGGGTGGCACATAGATGTACTTGGTTCTGAAGCTTTGGTCGGCTCCGGGGACGATGGGGTAGTGCACGGTGTAGAGGAAAACTCCGACGAAGTCCAGCCACTCGTTCCCAACACGAGTGGACGAGATCGAGCATGCCAACAACTTCGCCTTGTTCTCCCCTACACCGTGCACTACCCCATGGTCCTCGACAGAAGCTTCGGAACCAAGCAACCACACACATAGAGCAATTGAACACACATGGAGTGGTCATCTACAAACCGGCCGACAGTTGTGAGCCGACGACATGATGTGAAATTACGCCGTGTTCCACATCACACAGTGGTCGAACAATTGTTCGCGACGCTGTGTAGAGAGCGACCGTGTGCTACTACCTCTGTCTTGGTCTATTAGTCCCCTGTTCATTTCAGTGCCATATTTTGACCTTAAATTTAACTAACACCATATTAATGCATGTTATAAAAAAATGGAAACTATGTTCAAATACGAACCCAACAATATAATCTTTGGCGACATGCATTCGTATTTTATTAGTTAAATCACTAGTCAACATTTGGCGAAAAAATACATATAGGACTTATAAACCAGGACGATGGAAGTAGGTAATTAAATCACAAACATTTTTTATTAACTGTATGTGTACGTGTCATTTCGTTCTTCCCTCACACATCTTGTCACCCTCCTGTCACACACGGCTTCGAGCGCAAGCTTGAGCAGCCACCACTGCAGGATGCTGCTAACGCGACACTATAATTAGAGACCCTTTGACGAAACTGTGTGCGATGCATTAATCGCAAACGGTGATGTAAAAAACCCGTCAAAAAAGATGCAAAACGTTCGCGACGGTGGATACATCAAACATGGTTCAGATTTTAGTTGCGTGTGCGATGCGAGGCATACGGTTGATACATACAAATTGTTTGCGATCCGATAGAACAACATAAACGGGTAGCCATATCAAGGTGTGTGTGCGATATATGGCATACAGTTCACTTGGATGAACTGTTTTCTATCGGGAAATGCAACAGAAACGGTTAGCCAGATCAAGGTGTGTGTGATATATGACATACGGTTCACTCGTACGAACTATTTTCGATTAGGGAACACAACAGAAACGGTTCAAATTAACAACATGTGTGTGATATGCGGCATACAGTTCATATAGATGAACTATTTGCGATGAGAAAAAAAAACACAAATGATTCGTGTAAACAAGATGTGTGTGATACGCGGCCAACAACCCACTCAGATGAACTGTTTGCGATGAGAAATTATAACATAGGAGATTATTACAGTTAATTCGTGTGCGATTCCATGTGTACAAAAAACTTTGAAAAATGCAAACTAGTTGCTTGTGGTGGCTAGGAGTATCGCACGACATGCTTGCTAGTACTCGTGTGCGATAATTAGTAAGTTACACATATGTTTCCTTCTGTTAACGCATGTGTGATAGATAACATGTGGCATGGCATACGGTATTAGGGTTGTGTGCTCCACTTAGTCTTCCCGCCATCAATATATTTTGACCTTGTTCTCGTCACATTTCAGATTACAACGCAATAAGTAATCGCAAATCTGTTCACACCGATCAAACCAATATGTGTTCACACTTAGCACCGAGCAATAAAAACTACCCACTCAAAAATTACTTCTAGTTCCTCTCCACATCACCCACAAAATAGGTATTTCCCGTAAAGTCGTTTCGCCTTGACAGGTAGGAGGAGTTTCGGTTGGACATATAACTAGGGAGCAAAGACCAAGGCCGCGGAAGCACTGGAGACGTCCCGCTGCTATGCGGTAGCCGCAAAAGAGATGTCCCGTCATGCCGCAAAGCCCTCAAACAAGCTCTCACCGACACGCGAGGGCTCTCACAAGAGCGCTCGCCGCATCAGCGATCACGACGAGCTGGCATTGCTGAAGTCCTTGGTAAGCGACGACGACATTGTTGCTAGCCTCATTAAGTAGCAGGAGCTGGTCGATGACTTAATGAAGCTGCTCGAGATCAATGATGCCTCGATTGAGAAGGCGACCGGCCTCGTCGAGCAACTCATGGTTGACAATGCGAAGCTTCTCAAGGCGCTCGCCAAGACAGAGGAGGAGGCCGCCGGATGGAAGATGCTGCATGAGCAGAGGAGTGCCTCAGGGATGACGCTGAAAGCGGTCGTCCAGGAACTGATGGGTGACTTGAGGAAGCTCCGGATCGAGCGCGAACATGAGGTGGAGGAATCTGTGGCTTTTGTCAAGCAAAGTCATGAGGAATTGAAGAAGGAGCTGCAGGATGTCGTCGCCCGGGGATCCATCGAGGAATAGAAACATCAGTGACCCAGATCGTTGTGTGCGGTTTCCTTCTTATCTTGCCCCGTGTCTTCCGGGCTTTGCCGCATGTGGCATTTTAAATTATTTGGAATACGTAAGATAATTATTATCAACACCATTGTGAATTTGTCGTCGTATTATCCGTTGCCATTTTATTTCTCATCGTATTTTTGGTTGCCCTATGTGGCATTTTAAATTATCCGGAATACAAGTTGAAAACACGAACAAAGCAAATGCTAACGTTGAGCGACGCAATGGGATTACAACCAAACACCCTTCGTCTAGGTGCTTTAATTAACCGCGTGTTAAACAGTGGCTCGACAACCATTAATGGAGAAGTTGTGAGAGAGGCGGGCGGCTGGTAGATGAGGTCAATGAGCTTGCTTCCCGATGAGCATGGGCAGCCTTGCTCCTCGCACGCGTCCCATCGAGCCTCCGCGGCGGTATGCTCGCACGCACCTGCCGAGCCTGCATGGCGGACTTCTCGCGCTCATCCCATCTAATCAAACAGCTGCACGCATGCCACAGAGTATGGTTAAATTTTGGTACAAAATACAAAGATGACCAGTGAACGAGGACGGAGGTAGTACTATCCCATAAGAAAAGAGGGACATATTGCCGCATTTAAGTGGTTACGGGAACACACGGTTCATATAGTACAAATGTTTACGATATTAACGTATCAGCTATTTGTTTCAAAATGGCTTCGTTTGCTATTAATGTGCGCGCCTTGTCTCAAACTGGACGATTTTTTTACCATGACATATATGTGACATGTCATGAAACCATGCCAAGTTTCATGTTTTTTGGGTCAGTTTTCGATTTACTGGGATTTTAAAACCAAGATTCTCAACGTTTGAGGACAATGAGACAGTTGTAATTCATTCCCATTCCTTCAATGAGACCTAAACATGCACCCATTGGCACATGTACGATTTTCCACCTATTTTGCTTCACTTGAGCATGTGCTTGTAGTTCAAATTTTAATTGTGGGCTACATTAAATGCCTACAAAACTCAACTAATACATAAAATGGCCAAACGAACCCTGAACAGTTTCAAATTTCAGCACGACACTCCTGTTATTCTATGTTGCCTGTAGAAAACAAAATTCAAGGCGAGAAGAGGCAGTGTTTATCGTTTCGCCCACAAGAGGGGCATGTTTCCCTACTGGAACCTTGAGGGTTGCGAGAAGCTTCAGCTTGTAATAGGCTTCTAATATAGCTTGGCCCCAATTGGACATTTTTTACCACGACATATATGTGCCATGTAGTGACACCATGCCAAGTTTCATGATTTTCTGGTGAGTTATGGTTTTACGAAGATTTAAAAACCGAGATTCGCAATCTTTGAGGCCGAGCTAGGACACCGAGACAGTTGAATTAATTCCCATTCATTCCATGGAACCTAAACATGCACCCCATGGACACATGTACAATTTTTCTTGCCATTTTGGTGCACTAGAGTATGTATTTGTAGTTTGGATTTGAATTATGGACATTAACTGCCTAGAAAACTCAATTAATGAATAAAAAATTCTGAGATATTGACCACGGGTGTCCTCATTGACCACCCACGGTATTTCAAGATAATTTTTGGGCTGCCTGTTACTCCCCCGACCGTGTGCTCATCGAGCCGCCTCCTAGGACAGCTTGTCCTAGGAGCTGGTTTCCAGCAGGCGGCAGGGGCCCAAACAGGCGGCATCATCGCAGCTAGAAGCTAGCAGATGGTCTCGCGCTCCTCCCTCGGGATGCGTGCTCGGGGGCCACCACGTAGCTGAGGCATGGCTATAGATGAGTATGTCCTTAGAGAATCTATAAGGGCGTGGCTACAGTGAACGTGTACCTTATGGACATCTCCTAAGCGGAGAATCATTGTAGCCACGCTGCTTGTGACCAAGCTTCAGTCAGAGGAAGCCACGATCCCACTACCCGCAAATGGCAGGGCCAGCAAGCGGCTGGCCCCACCGGCCAGTGGGTAAGTCATAGACCAGCCATCCCTGGCAGGTGGCCAGGGGAGGCGGCCGCCTGGTAACAGACGGCGAATCCTGCCCTAGAAGTTTGAACTTCATCAAGACGACAAAACAGGGCGTGGCGGCAGTGTACGGCAGGAGACGGCGGCACTGTAGCCACTCCCCCCCTGACGAGGCTGTCGTGAGCAGAAACACGTCTATAGTAAAAGGCAATCACATGGGCCCGCAGGCGGTGGGCCCCAGCAGACAGGCGGCAAGGCCGGCACCAGAAGACGCTGACAGCGAGGGGCCACTCCGTTGAGGTTACAATTGTACCCCTGGGGGTAGGCCTATATAAACCCCCCAGGGTCCTCCATGAAGAGGGGTTGGAAGATTTAACCCTTAGAAGAAGAAGACAGAGAGATAGAGAGAGAAGAGAAACCCTAGCAACCACCCCCAATTCCTAGAGCGAAGGTAGTGAGCTAGCCTTGTTCATCTTCCTCCTCTAGACCACACAACTCGAGGAGCAACCTTGTAGCTACCATAGTGACTTTAGTCTTGACGCGGAGTCCCCGCAGAGCATGATTAGGGGTGTTATCTCCTCGGAGAGCCCCGAACCTGGGTAAGATCCGTAGGCGTCCTAAGTTCCGCCTTATCCCGCTTCCAGGGCCCGGCGACGTTCTATTGTTCCCATGCATGATAAACCATCCGTTGGCATATGTTGCCCCAAAACCCCGACATTTGGCTCCCACCGTGGGGCTAGGTGCATCGTCGTCCGGAGACATGTTCTGGACGGGAACTTTGTTCCTCCCTGGTGAGAGCAGCCATCCCGGCACGCCTATAGGCGTGGAAACCGGGATGCTTCGCGGCGCTGAGGCCGCATGCGTCGCGAGCGGACTCGCCGACCTCCTCGGCGGCATCCGCATTCATGACGAGCCCTCTCCGGCGGCCGATCTAGTGGCTCAGGAGAGCTGCCTCGTCGAGATCCTCGACAACCTCCACGTCGTCAACGAGCGCGCCTCTGACGTGGAGTCAGTGGGCTCTTCTGACCCACCAGTAGACATGATCATCGACCTCGGCGCAGAGCCTGTCGATTCCTTCCCCGAGCACGTGGTGGTCATCGACGACCCCGTCCCCATTCCAACGGACAGCGGCACCATTAGTACCGTCACGGAGGTGCTCGCCACCAACCACGACGCACCGTTCGACGGGGCGGACCGAGACCCGCTCGAGGCCGCTCTGCAGCACCTCGCCGCTCCTGTTGCGGCGGGGGCAGACGGCGCGGCGTTGGAGGCACTCCGCGTCTCGCTCCTCGACAGCGCCAACAAGCTGGCTGCCTCCCGACGCCACACTGAAGCCTACCGCTGCGAGATGGACCGTGCCATTTGCGGCATGCCGGCTGCTGGCGAGCCTAGCCGGGCTGGCGCCCTTCGCGAACGCGGCGGGCTGCTAGCAGACATGCTGGGGGTTCCGCGGCCTGTGTACCTCACTCCATCGGAGAACTTAAGGGCTTCCCTGGCGGCAGTCGACGAGATGGGCCACTTGGAGGGAGACGAGTTTCGTTGCGTGACTCAGCGCGCCCGCCAGCTCCTCGACGCTGCCGCCACGCAGCAGGAGGCCCATCGTCGGGTATCAGAGGCCGGCGCGCATGCTGACCACCGCCCTCTTCAGTGGGAGAAAGGAGCCATGTCCCACTCTCCAACAGTCGGCACCCCCAACCGACTAGACTCAGAGCCGGCTGCTAGCCGCAGCCGGTAGACTCATATCACCATCGAGCGCGACAAAGACGGCCGCCCAAGGGTTGTGGAGCGGCGAGGGGAACGTCCGCCTCCTCCTAGGCGGGAGATGCGCGTGTCTCCTCCGCCTGTTGACCACCCCTCTCTGGCAGGCCGCTTGGGCCGCCGCGAGGGGGTTGGGGAGAACGACGCCCGCCACCGCCTGGACCAACTAGCTCGGTCCCAGGCGGTCGAAGAAGAAGATGACCTCGGTCCGGCCTGTTTCGCCCCCCGCATCCGCAACGAGCCTTTCCCCAAGGGATTCTCGCTCCCCAGAGATACCCCCAAGTACAATGGATCAGTGAAACCAGAAGACTGGCTGGTGGACTACTCCACAGCTGTCAGCATAGCCACCGGCAACAGGCGTGTGGCGGTGAAGTACGTGCCAGTTATGCTCCAGGGCACGGCCCGGACGTGGCTGAATAGCCTCAAACCCAACTGCATCACCGGCTGGTTGGACTTCACCGACGCCTTCACTTGCAACTTCACCAGCACCTACAAGCATCCTCCCAAGCCGAGCCAGCTCTCCCTATGCGTCCAAGGCCCAGATGAGTCGGCCCGCGATTATCTGACGCGTTGGGCAGAACTGCGAAACTCTTGTGAAGGAGTGCACGAAGTACAAGCCATTGAGTATTTCACGGCAGGGTGCAGAGAAGGCACCTTACTCAAACACAGGCTCCTTTGTGACGAGCCGGCCATGCTGGACGAGCTGTTGAGCATAGCAGACAAGTACGCCACCGCCGACTCCTCCATGAAGATCGAGCTGCAAGTAGATGCTTCTGGCAAGATGACTCCTCCAGCCCCCAAGACGCCGGCTGGAGAGTCTAGCCAACGCCAGCAGCCAAACGACCAGAAATGCAAGACCCACGCGCCGGCTCCCAACAGCCGGCTGGTGGCAGCAGTTGACGGCCAGCAGCGAGAAGCTCAAGCAGGACCCAAGCGCCAGAAGGGCGGCAAGCCATTCTGTCAGCCAGCTTTCTCCTTTGACCAAGCTCTGGACGCCCCCTACAAGTTCCAAAGTGGCGCGAAGCCTTCCAACCACACCATGCGAAAGTGCCATTGGCTCACAAGGATCGCCAGGGGGAAGCTCTACCACTACCGCCTGCTTGGCAGCCGGCCCCGCCTCCCAATCTGCCGGCTGCGCGTCCTGGCGGCCAGGTCCAGGACGAATTCCCAGAGGAGAATGGGGCCTATGTCATCTTCACCAGCCAGATGGACGATAGGCACAGCCGGCGCCAGCAACGCAGAGAAGTCAATACCGTTGCCATCAAAGACCCAGAATTTATGAACTGGTCTGAGAGGCCTGTCAGCTGGAGCCGAGAGGATAACCCGACTGTCATGCCGTCACCAGGGGCCTATGCCTTGGTCCTGGATGCTACTCTCTCCACCGACAGGTGGGCTTGTCGTTTCTCCCGAGTACTGGTAGACGACGGCAGCAGCATCAACATCATGTACCGCGACACCATGGACAAGTTGGGCATCAAAGAAAGGCAGCTTCAGCCTACCAGGACTGTGTTTCATGGCATAGTGCCAGGCCTCTCTTGCTCACAAATCGTCATGGCCAAGATTGATGTCCTGTTTGGTGACAAGATGCATTTTCGCAGAGAGCCAGTCTGGTTTGAAGTGGTGAACCTGGAATGTCCCTATCACGAGATCTTGGGCCGGCCAGCTCTTGCAGAGTTCATGGTAGTTCCCCATTATGCCTACCTCAAGATGAAGATGTCGGGCCCCAAGGGAATAATCACCATAACCGGGGATTACGAGAAGTCCATCGCATGCGCAAAAGCCAGCCGCCATCTGGCCGAGTCCCTTGTCGTAGCTGAAGAAAAGCGCAGCCTAGAACGGCTGGTGGCAATGGCTGGTGAGCAGCCAGCCATACCAGCTGATCCCAGGGAAGCGGAGCTGCAAGGCTCGTTCCAGCCGGCCAAGGAGACAAAGAAGATTGCCTTGGATCCATCTCACCCAGAGCGATTTGCTGTCATAGGGTCAAACCTAGACATCAAATAGGAAAGCGAGCTCGTCGATTTCCTCCATGAGAATCGGGACATCTTTGCATGGTCCCCCAAAGACATGCCGGGTGTCCCGACGGATTTCGCCGAGCAGAAACTTCATGTGAGAGAAGATGCAAAGCCTGTCAGGCAGCCGTTACGCCGACTGTCAGAAGAGAAGAGAAGATTAGTTGGGGAAGAAGTTGCCCACCTGCTAGCGGCCGGCTTCATAATGGAAGTTTTCTATCTAGAATGGCTCGCAAACCTAGTCCTAGTACTGAAGAAGAACAACAAATGGCGCAAGTGCATTAATTACACCAGCCTCAACAAAGCTTGCCCTAAAGATCCGTTTGCTCTGCCGTGAATAGATCAAGTGATTGACTCCACAGCCAGATGCGAGCTGCTGTCATTCCTTGATGCTTATTTCGGGTATCACCAGATCAAGCTCGATCCGGCTGACTGCCTGAAGACCGCCTTCCTCACGCCATTTGGGGCCTTCTGCTACCTGACCATGATGTTCGGCCTAAGGAACACTGGCGCCACCTTTCAGCATTGCATGCAGAAGTGTCTCCTCGAGCAACTTGGCAGAAACGCCCACGTTTATGTGGATGATATCGTGGTGAAGACGGAGAAGAGGGGAACTCTTTTGGAATATCTCCAAGAGACATTTGAGAACTTGCGCCGCTTTCGGATCAAGCTAAATCCGGAGAAATGCGTCTTCGGGGTACCAGCCGGCCAACTCCTTGGTTTCCTGGTATCTGAACGCGGCATCGAGTGCAAGCCTGCCAAGATGAAGGCCATTGAGAGAATGGAGCGGCCGACCCGTGTGCGGGACGTCCAGAAATTCATAGGGTGCCTGGCATCTCTCAGTCGTTTCATTAGCCAGCTGGGAGAAAAGGCACTCCCCCTATATCAACTGATGAAGAAGACCACTTGCTTCGAGTGGAACGACCAGGCAGACGAAGCTTTCCAGCAGCTCAAGAGACTGTTGTCCACCTCGCCTGTCCTGGCTGCGCCAGCAGACAAGGAACCCATGTTCCTTTACATAGCCGCTACCAGCCGGGTGGTTAGCACGGTCATTGTGGTCGAGCGCCCTGAAGACGGCGGAGCCTTGCCCGTCCAGAGGACGGTCTACTACTTGAGCGAGGTGCTGTCCATGTCCAAGCGGTACTACCCCCACTACCAGAAGATGTGCTACGGCGTGTACTTCACCGTCAAGAAACTGAAGCAGTACTTCCAAGAGCATCCAATCACGGTCGTCTGCACGGCCCCGCTTGCTGAAATCATGGGCAATAGAGATGCCTCAGGAAGAGTGGCCAAGTGGGCCATAGAGCTGGCCCCCTTCGTCATCTTCTACCAGCCACGCACTACCATCAAGTCGCAAGGATTGGCTGACTTCCTCATTGACTGGGCCGAAACCCGGTACCTGCTGCCTGTACCAGACTCAACCCATTCGCGGATGCACTTTGACGGGTCAAAGATGCGCACTGGCTTGGGAGCCAGCATCGTCCTCACTTCCCCCAAGGGCGACAAGCTCAAGTACACCCTGCAGATCCACTTCGCCGCCTCTAACAACGTGGCCGACTATGAGGCACTTATCCACGGGCTCCGGATGGCCAAAGAGATTGGTATCCGCCGAGTGCTGTGCTATGGTGACTCAGACTTGGTTGTCCAGCAGTTATCTGGGGACTGGGATGCCAAAGACGCAAACATGGCAAGCTATCATTTCCTTGTCCAGCAGATCAGTGGACACTTTGATGGCTGCGAGTTCCTCCACATACCACGAGCCGACAACATGCAAGCCGACACCTTGGCACGAACCGGCTCCACCCGCCAAGCAATACCAGCCGGCGTGTCTCTTCAATGCCTGCGCAAGCCATATATCAAGCCTTCACGAGAGTTAGAGTCAATCTTCATACCAGCCGATCCTGGAGCAGACGACCCGGCAACTTCAGCAGCTGGCCCGGGGACTGCCCCAACAGGCGGCCTTGATACTCCAACTCCAGCAGCCGGTCCACCAAACGCTGCGCCGGTTCCTCACCCGGGGACTGCTCCAGCAGACGGCCAAGAGGCGCCAGCCCTAGCAGACGGCCCAGGGACCGCCGCAGCCGGCTCGGGGACTCTGGAAGCACATCAGGCAGCTCAGCCCAGCCCTCCGCCTCCCAGCCCAACCACCCTGGTCTCTCTGGCAGAAGCAACAGGAGTCTCAGCGCCGTCTTGGGCACAGCCAATCCTCACCTTCCTGCTCAGAAGAGAGCTGCCAGCAGATGAAACCTTGGCACGGCAAGTTCAACGCCGGGCTTCAGCATACACCATAGTCAACAAAGAGCTTGTCAGAAGAAGTGCAACGGGTGTCTTCCAGCACTACGTAGAAGCAGAAAAAGGTCTGGCTATCCTGAAGGACATTCACCAAGGGGAATGTGGCCGTCATGCCGCCTCAAGATCCCTCGTCGGCAAAGCCTTCCGCCATGGTTTCCTCTAGCCGATTGCTTTGGACGACGCCAAAGATTTGGTAAAAAAGTGCAATGGCTGCCAGCGCTTCAGTTCCAAGCAACACTTGCCGGCTTCTGTACTCAAGACCATTCCGATCACTTGGCAATTTGCCGTCTGGGGGCGAGATATGGTGGGCCCCTTCAAGACAGCCAGAGGCGGCTTGACGCATTTACTCGTGGCAGTGGACAAATTCACCAAGTGGATCAAAGCAAAACTGATCAAGAAACTCAACGATCCAACTGCTGTGACATTCATCGCAGACATCACAGTCCGGTATGGCATACCGCACAACATCATCACCGACAACGGTACAAATTTTTGCCAAAGGCGCACTTGCCCATTTCTGTGCAACACAGGGCATCCGACTGGACCCAGTGTTCGTTGCTCACCCACAGTCCAGCGGCCAAGTTGAGCGTGCCAACGACCTTATCCTGTCTGGCATCAAGCCCCGGCTGGTCGAACCTTTGGAACGATCAGCCGGCTGCTGGATCGAAGAGTTGCCGTATGTCCTCTGGAGCTTCAGAACTACTCCGAACAAATCCACCGACTTCACTCCTTTCTTCCTCGTTTATGGGGCCGAGGCCATCATCCCAACAGATGTTGAGTTTGACTCGCCCCGCGTCACCATGTATACGGAAGCAGAAGCGAAAGAAGCACGCGAAGACAGCGTAGACCTGCTGGAGGAGGCCCGGCTGGTATCACTCAGCCGCTCCACCATCTACCAGCAGGGTCTCCGCCGCTATCACAGCCGGTGAGTCAAGCCACGCTCCTTCCGCGAGGGGAACCTTGTGCTCCGGCTAATCCAGCGAACAGCCGGCCAGCACAAGCTCTCGGCTCCTTGGGAAGGACCGTTCATCATCAAAAAGGTACTAGGCAACGATGCCTACTACCTCATTGATGCCCACACAAGAGAGACGACTCAGGCAAGGAGTCGAACCGCCCATGGAACGCAAACCTACTTCGTCGCTTTTATAGCTGAAAGACAGTATGTGTCGCGCTATCTATTTTATTCTGAGAACCAATGGGACCCTCGAAGAATTCTCGGGGACTGCCCAACCCTTTATCTATATGATAAGAATTATGCCTATGAATGAGTATTGTTCATTCCTTTGTCCGGCACCGGAGCCTAGCAGAAGGCCCCGGGACTGGCCGCCTAGCCCTATGTTTAATTTTTTTTCCTTAAAATAGTTTGACAAGTAATGTGACGGCATCCAAGCCCTCTCCCGCCTTCAGTCACAGACTCGCAGAACGCGGCTGTCCGACTGGCAGGAGCCAAAGGCAAGAAATGGTGCCCACATGAAAAATGGCTAAGGAAACGGACATAGGGCAAGGTGGCCCTTCATACAAATCAGCCGGCTGTTACACAGCCGGCCAGCCGGCCTCGGGCTTAGCCACGCCGCCTTCCAGAGGGCGGAATACTTGCCCATCTGAAAAACAGCCAAGTACCTGACCCAACCACAGAACCACAGAGTGGCTGTATGGCTGGCAGGACGGCAATTAAAGGATACAGCAAAAGAAAATCGCCCTAAGGAACCAAGGGCAGGGCTAATCCCAGGACTCGGCACAATTGCATAAAAACCATGCAGCATTAAAAGAATATTTACATCAAACAGGCCCCAAGGGCCGCCTCCCAGTAGCAGCTTACTTATACACCCAGTGGGTGGAATTGTTCGGACTAATCCTACCAAGTCTTACAAAGAAACAGGAACCAAAAGATCCAAGAATAAAAGCCTAGGGCGCAGCAGGCGGAGCGGGCGACACGATGGAGCCGGCTTCCGAGGGGGCCGCCTGGCGGGTCTCGGTCTGGCCGCTTCCTGCAGCAGGCGGAGCCACCACACCTGGTCCGCTTGTCGAGGATCGGTCAGGCTGGTGGCCAGCAGACGGATCCGCCTCATGGGAGCTAGCCTCCTCGTCGCTGTCTTCCTCTTCCTCTCCCTCATCGCTGGAGGCGATATCCTCGTCCGGCTCCTCCCACGCCGCCAGGTCTAGCCCAAAATTGTTGGGTGGCACCACATGGAAATTATCATCCAACTCTGGGACGAAGATGGAGGTGTCGGCGTACTCGGCAAGGGCGACGGCACGTCTGGCGAGGTCCCTTTGCACCGCGGCTAGCTCAGGCTCAGCCTCCACACGGAAAGTTTTTAGCTGATCGAGGCTCAAGTCCGGGTACCAGCCCTTGGAAAACTCCAGGGCGGTCCGCGCACCAGCCCTCGCTGCGGCACCCTTCCAGGCCTCGAAGCGGTGGCCGGCCGCCTCTAGCCAGTCGGCAGTCCGACTAGGAGTGCGGAGTACTAGAGCACCTGGCCAGAGGGCGGCCAGCACTTGGGCACCAACGCTATGCAGGCGGCGAAGCAGGCGATGGACCGGCTGGAGCCGCACCTTGACAGCAAGAAGCTGCTCGGCTAGGGTCCTGGGCGCGTTGGGTGCGATCACCCGGCCCGCCTGGCGCCACTCGTCACGCTCGGCCTCGATGGCCTGGGTGGCGGCCACAGAGTAGCCCGGGAAGAACTCTGCCAAAACTAGAAGCAAAATCAGAAGAAAAGAAAGGCTGTTGTAACAGATGGCAAGTACAAGAAGAAAGGGCAGACATCTCACCGTCGACCATGTCTGCAATGGCTCCATAGCCATCTTGCAAAGCCGCCTCCTTCTCGACCCAGTTCGAGCGCTCGGCCTCGAATTCCGCCTGAAGAAGCGTCTCGGCGTCCGACATCTTCCCAAGCTCAACCTTGTGGGCCGCCATCTGGTCTGCCAGCTCCTTGGCTAGGTGGTCACGGTCCTGAGCGGCAAGATCGCGCTCTCGCTCCTTGGCAGCTAGCTCCGACTGGGCCTCGCCCAGCTGGTGGCGGAGGTTGGCTGCGACCGCTGGCAAGAGAAGAAGAAGAATAATAATGTCAGCAGCAGCAAGAAGATAACCTTGGAGTTCCAAGCCGCCTGCTCAGCAGCCGGCTCGGAACTCGGGGACTACACCCAGCGGGTGCGCTGACGCGCCCCCGCAAGGAGAAGAAGGGAAGCACTCACCCTGGCTGTCTGCCAGGGCAGCCTGCAGTTGCGCCAGCTCTTGGCGCCGGTGTTGTAGGAGGCCACACGGAGGTTGTGGTAGTCCTGCAACGAGACAAAAGATCAGCCCACGACGTATACTTTGGAGTTCCAAGCCGCCTGCTCAGAAGCCGGCTCGGAACTCGGGGACTACACCCAGTGGTAGCGCTGACGCGCCCCCACAGAAGAAATTGAAGGAATAAAAGCGAAAGAGCTTGAAGCCTACATACCCGAACAGAGGACCGTGTAGCCACGAACTCCTGCACCACCATCTGCACGACGTTGCCCAGGGAGGTGAAGTGGTCGAGGACGTCCCGCGACGCGACAATCAGCGCGCCACCGTCTCCGGGCCTCCAACCTGACGGCGTCGCGCTGGTGGCCTCATTCTCTGGCGCGGACGAGCTGGCACTGCCGGCCTCCACCTACTGTGGCATGGAGACCGCCCTCGCAGGCCGCGGACAGGCAGTGGCTTGGGGGGCCGGCTGCGGGCCTGTCACCAGCACACCCTCAGCTGGTGGCACCACCGCCCGTGCAGGCCGGCTGCCTGTGTCCTTGCAGGCGGTGCGGGGGGCGGCGCCTGTGTCTCCATGGCGACGCAGTAGTCCCCCTCGTTGTTTGGAGGCGGCTGCTCGTCAGCAGCCGGCATTTGGGCGGACGGCTCCAGAGAGCCCGCCTCCGGGAAGACGGCGCGGCCCATTGGCTGCTGGGAGCCCGCCTCCTGCTCCTGGGCTCGGGCGGCGTCTGCCTGGGCTTTCTTAGCCGCCTCGGCCTCCGCCCTGGCTGCGGCATCAGCCACCGCTCGCTCGCGGTCCGCGGCCTCCCGCTCCTCACGCGCCTCGCGAGCGTTCCTCTCCGTCGCCTCTCGGAGCGCGGCGGTTGGATCCACGCGGCGGGGCGCAGTGGGGACATCCATGCCCCCCACAATGGAGCCCATCGGCGCCCGCGAGAGGGAGAGCGGCGCGCTGCGTGATATCCCGAAGAAGATGGGGAATCAGCCAAGGTGGGAACGGCTGAGGAGGACAAGCATCAAACCAAAGAAAAACACAAGACACTTAACCGGATACGACCGGCCGGGCCTTGGGTACCCTGGGCAGGATCGCCCTGGCGGCCGCCTCCCGGCGCCTGGTGGCGGTGGTCGACAGCCGGAGTTTCTTGGGTTGGGCTACATACGGCCGTGAAGAGGACCGCCGCTTCACGCCGTCGGCTGCGCCAGACGGCCCCGCCTGCTGGCTGCCGTGACCAGGCGGATCCGCCTCCCGGACACGGACGAGCGCTTCCTCCTCCTCCTCCTCCTCGTCTGGCCAGTTCTCGACGCCGCCTTCTGGCAGGCCGCCCGATGGTTGGCCCCCGCCGCCTCTCACCTCTTACTCCTCCATGGCAGCGGCCCCAAGATCGGGGTCACTCGTATCGCTCTGGGAGCGATCTGGTTCCAGGGGGCGGCCTGGTTGGTCAGAACCCGGCGCCGGCTGGCCGGGGAAGATCTGAAGACGGCACCAGGATCAGGCAGCTACAACAACCGGAAAGAAAAGAAAGAAAAACAAGAGAGGGCAGAAGAGCTTACTGCAGGCTGCTGGTTGCTGTGGCTGTATGGTGGCTTGCCAAAGGCCCAGCCTGCCTCGGAGACCTTGCAGTTGGATATATAGTTTACCAAGTTTGCCACCTCCCTATATGGCATTGGCTTGGTGCAGGTCCGGCTGGGGTCCCGGCGCCCGCTCATGTCGCAAATTAGGTGAGGGCAGCGCTGCAGCGGCAACACTCGGCGCTCCGCGAACGTGAGCAGGAGATCAGCAAAGTCCAAACCATCGCTGTCCCACAGCTCCCGGAGACGCCGCATGGCAATGGAAGCGCCTGCCGTGAGAGAGGTAGGCCAGGTCCTCCAGGAGTCGCGAGGTTCAGCAGGCGGGCCTGGTGCCCAGTCCGGCAAACAAATGTAGTCCTGCTCGGGGTCGACGTTGGAGACGTAGAAGTGTGTCTTCTGCCACAGTTTCACCGACGCCACGAGCTGCGGCGCCGGGAAGAAGTACGCCTGGGCTGGGCGGCCACGCTTTGGATTGCGGTACTGAGCTTCATGTAGAAAAGCTCGGTCAATAACTCCATGGTGGGGAGGATGCCGAAGTACACCTCGCACAAGACGATGATGGAAGATAGTGTCACCACCGTGTTCGGCGTGACGTGGTGAGGTTGGATGTTGAAGAATTCCAAGAACGACCGGAAGAAGCCGCTCGCAGGGAGGCCGAAGCCGCATGGGAAGTGCGAGCGGAAGACAACCCGCTCGCCCAACCGCGGGGCCGGCCTAATCTCCTCCGCCGGCGCTAGGCCCACGGCGACCTTGTCGGCAGGAGGCAGCTTCCGCGACCGACGGAGGTTGTCGATGTGCTCCTCCAGGACGTCGCTGCCGTCCCACTCGCCGTGATGGCGGACCGGCGGCAGCTTGCTGCGGAGTTGGCGAGAGGAGCAGACGGGAGCGAGGAAGAAGAAGAAGGAAAGCGGGGAGGGGCGAGCGCGAGAACGGTGCTAACCCCTCTCCCCTGGCCTACTTATAGGCTCGGGGCGGCGAAGCCGAGGGGGCGGGCGTGGGATCAACTGCTCCACGCCCCGCACGACCCCCACCTTTCGTGCGCCTAATCCGCGCGCATTAAATGCGCGTGGGGAGGGCAATCGATTATCCCTCCCACACTGGATCCGCGCGCGGACCGAGGCCCTGTAGTGGCGGGTCCCGGCCCACTGTTACGTCCCGTCGCGCGTTTGGGCTGGCAGGCCGACGCGACGGGGCAATGACGCGTGGGGAGCCGCCAACGGTCGGCGGGCCTGCGCGACTGCCTGCTGACCAGGCGGTGCCTCCCCCCCGAAGATTTGAAGACAGAGGTTCGCCTGCCAGAAGCCGCCCCCCTCAACGCAGACTCGGCTACCAGCCGACGGAACTTTCCGGAAGACGGACGAAGGACGCTGATTCTGCTTAGGGAGGGAAGCTGCTGGAACCCCGCAGCCCTCCAACATAGACCATGGAGTTCCACCAGCTTTGGGGACTACTGTCGGTGATATTGACCTCGGGTGTCCTCATTGACCTCCCACGGTATTTCAAGACAATTTTTGGGCCACCTGTTACTCCCCCGGTCGTCTGCTCATCGAGCCGCCTCCTAGGAGCCGGTTTCCAGCAGGCGACAAGGACCCAAACAGGCGGCAACATCGCAGCTAGCAGCTAGCAAACGGTCCCGTGCTCCTCCCTCGGGATGCGTGCTGGGGGGCCACCACATAGCTGAGGCATGGCTATAGATGATTACGTCCTTAGAGAATCTATAAGGGCATGCTATAGTGAACGTGTACCTTATGGACATCTCCTAAGCGGCGAATCACGGTAGCCACGCTGCTTGTGACCAAGCTTCGGTCAGAGGAAGCCACGATCCCACTACCTGCAGACGGCAGGGCCAGCAGGTGGCTGGCCCTACCGGCCAGTGGGTAAGTCATAGACCAGCCACCCCTGGCAGGCGGCCAGGGGAGGCGGCTGCCTGGTAACAAACGACGAATCCTGCCTTAGAAGTCTGAACTTCATCAAGACGACAAGACAGGGCGTGGCGGCAGTGTACGGCAGGAGATGGCGGCACTGTAGCCACTTCCCCCCCCCCTGACGAGGCTGTCGCCAGCAGAAGCACGTCTACAGTAAAAGGCAATCACATGGGCCCGCAGGCGGCGGTCCCCAGCAGACAGGCGGCAAGGCCGGCACCAGAAGACGCTGACAGCCAAGGGCCGCTCCGTTGAGGTTACAATTGTACCCGTGGGGGTAGGCCTATATAAACCCCCCAGGGTCCTCCATGAAGAGGGGTTGGAAGATTTAACCCTTAGAAGAAGACAGAGTGGGAGAAGAGAAACCCTAGCAACCACCCCCGATTCCTAGAGCGAAGGTAGTGAGCTAGCCTTGTTCATCCTCTAGACCACACAGCTCGAGGAGCAACCTTGTAGATACCATAGTGACTTTAGTCATGACGCGGAGTCCCCGCGGAGCAGGATTAGGGGTGTTATCTCCTCGGAGAGCCCCGAACCTGGGTAAGATCCGTAGGCGTCCTAAGTTCCGCCCTATCCCGCTTCCAGGGCTCGGTGACGTTCTATTGTCCCCATGCATGATAATCCATCCGTTGGCATATGTCGCCCCAAAACCCCGACAAAAAAGGTCAAATGAACCCTGAACAATTTCAAAGTTCAGCGTGCATCTCCCGTTGTTCTGCGTGTAGAAGAAAATACAAGGCTAGAAGAGGGAGCGATTATCGTTTCGCCCACAAGGGGACATATTTACCAATCGAAACCACGTGGGTTTTGGCGACATGCTCCGGTTTGTAATAAAGCTTGGCCCGAATTGGACAATATTTTTACCACGACATATGTGTGCCATGACGTGGCACCATGCTAACTTTCATGACTTTCTAGTGAGTTGTGGATTTACAGGGATTTAAAAAACAAGATTCCAAACGTTAGAGGACGAGCCAGGGCGCCATTATGGTTGTAATTAATTCCCATTCCTTGCATGGGACCTAAACATGCACCCAAGGACACATGTATGATTTTTCTAGCCATTTTGGTGAACTGGAGCATGTATTTGTAGTTCAGATTTGAATTATGCACATTGAATGCCTAGGAAACTTAATTAATGTATAAAAAGGCCAAAGGAATCCTGAATAATTTTAAATTTCAACACGGATATGTTGTCATTCCATGTTCCGCGTAGAAGAAAATACAAGGCAAAAGAGCCAATGATTATTGTTTCGCCCACAAAGGGGACACGTTTCCCAATCGGAACCACGCGGCTTCTTGAGAAAAGCTCTGGTTTGTAAGAGGCTTGTAATAAAACTTGCCCCAAAATGGACAAAAAAAATTCCTCGACATAGATGTGCCTTGTCGTGACACCATGCCAAGTTTCACAATTTTTGGGTGAGTTTTGGATTTATGGGGATTTAAAAACCCAGATTCTCATGAAATGTTATCAGATAGCACATGGTTCACTCACAAAAGCCGTGTGCCTACCAAATCATGGCTGATGCCCCCTGCTTCACGCGCGATCTGAGTCGGGGTTCTGATTGGCCAGACCACAAACCCAGCGGATTGTACGTCTGCACTGTGGGATGCTCCTTGATCGAACGACAATCGTCATCCCTTTCGACGGCACATGCAGTTTCGGTTGTGATTTTCTTTATATGTGTAAGCACTGTGCGCATGCGTCGTGTTAGCTCACGCTTCCTTCTGTACTAACTTTTCCAATTTTTTGTTGTTATATATCCAAACACGCTACCGTTTCCCGCCACACCTCCCATCGTTTTCCCGCCACTCCTCCCATGGGAGACCCTGTGGGAAGTTGCATATCTCAAGCTTCATTTAAACACTATGATACGGTCATTATAGACATTTATCATATAAATGTCTCTATAGTGACCTCATGACGATTATATAAACCTTAGGATACCTGTTTTGCTAATTTGTAGACTATGTTTTTTATTGGTTATATTTTGTTCTAAAAAATCAAAGAATGATAGACATCTGTAGGCCCGCACAAATTATCCCTTTGACCCAATGCACGAGAAGGGTTTACTCCTTGCTCCATGTGCTATGTTAGAGCAAATCAATTTTCAGCACATGCGTTGGACGTCATCCAGTCCCTATCCCCAACCCCCTCAAAGTTGTGTTCCTCACATTGTACGTCTTTAACCTGGCCGCGGGGGTACGATGTTCAGTTTGTAGTATTACTGATGTAGTTGGTGCCCCATCGAACTTGTGCTTTCGGGATTTGAACAAATCACACACTAGACCCATAATTTTTTTTGGGCCACATGCTTGGTATAGGGGTCCGGGTGTTCTGGTCGAGCATGTCTCCCTTGTGCAGTTTATATCATGCTTAACTGATACGAGGGGCCCACACAATCTATCCCTTGGACCCAACATATGAGAAAGGTTTGATCATGATGGTTTCCTATTGCTATGTGTGCCATGTTAGACCAAATAAAATTTGAGCGCATGCGTTGGATGACCCCCCCCC
>LR738715.1:468341406-468394938 GCA_902687465.1 Secale cereale | reverse complement strand
ATATATATATATATATATATATCCTTTTGACCGATAATGAGGGGTGTGTTGGCCATGAATGGAATCCTCCTAGTCGTGTTAGGGCCGGTCACTGTCACATGTCATTCAACCAAAGCTCGAGCTCATGCCTTGTCTGGATTCTCTCCCACACGCTCGGATTGCCGGGTTTGACTGACACCATACCCTGCGGATCTCATCCTTAACTACACGTCTTTCATGGTTTTTGTCTGTATCGAGAGGCAGGCGCCACGTCTAAACTGTATATTATTTGATATTGAAAACACACATCACCCCTTCCAACGTACATCATTTTGGGCTGCATGCAGGCGATGCTGGTTTTGTGGTCCCTCTGGTGCGATATTTTTATGATGGTGCAATCTATTGGCCCAAGCGGTTTATAATATTCTACCAATTTTTTTATCGACAACAATATTTGTCGTTTGACCAAACGACAGAGTCACCGTCTTATGGTAGGTCATGGTGACATGCTTGTATGACCAAAGTATCATTGCGTGCATCCGCCCCGCTGACACGAAGTGGGAGGTGGGTCAAGGACCCTAGCTAGGTAGCTACGACATTATGTCATTATAGATATATCCAAGGGTGCTTTAGGGTTTGCGAGGCAGGTGCCACCAAAGTTGCGCATTGTGTATTTAAAGTTTTAAACAGCACACCCTATATTCCTACATATATTTGTCTACTTCTAGGTGGTTCTTGACTTTCGGCCCCTCTGATCGATCTTCGAGGACGCGCCAAACTATGGGCCCGCGTGGTCAAAGTTGTGCATTGGAATTTTGAACATCACATACCACCCTTCACACTCATATATATTTGGGCCACATGTTGGTGTGGCTGTCTTCTGACCCTCTCCAACATTTTTTTGCTGCAAAGACTCTAATGACGCTAAACGGACACGGGTGTACTGGATTAATCGTGTGTGATGGAAGTGCGTTGTGAGTCACCACGACTGCGCAAGAGCGAGCAAAGGTGGATGTACTCGCTTAACCGTGTGCGATGCTAGTGCGCTGTAAATCACCACCTGCGCAAGCTAAAGGGGTTAGTTTATTTAGACCGAATTACACGTCTGCGTCTGAAAATTATGACGAACCGTGTGCGATAGAACAGCTAGCTAGAAATCTAAAAACAAACTACCTGCCTTGAGCGTTGCAAAAATTGGTGGTTCAGCCACTTTTCCTTATTATCATACACGCTTATTCTTATTGGACCGTGTGCAATCTTGGTACTCCCACCCTGCATCAATCCCTTTACCCAAATTTTAGTAGCCGCCATACTTCAACCGTCACCCACACTCCTGCAGCACCGACTGAGGGAGTCCTGGGTTCAGGGGTCCTCAGGCGTCCGGGTCGATGAATCTGGGCCGTACTGATGGGCCGCGAAGGTAGAGGCAGAAGACTCTCCCGCGTATTCGGTCTGGACTCCTATCTGTGTAGAAAGGAATGCATGACGTCCGGATGTAGCTATTACTTCCTCCCCAAGTCACCTTTGTAACCCTAGGCCCCCTCCGGCATGGATATAAGCCGAAGGGTTTAGTCTGTAGAGGCTAACGACAGAATCATTACATCCACATAGGCTAGGCTTTAGGGTTTAGCCATTACGATCTCGAGGTAAATCAACTCTTGTAACACATAATTCATCAATATCAATCAAGCTGGAGTAGGGTTTTACCTCGACCGAGAGGGCCCGAACCTGGGTAAACATTGTGTCCCCTGCATCCTGTTAACATCGGTCCTTAGATGCATAGCTTGGGCCCCCCTACCCGAGATCTGCCGGTTTTGACACCGACAATGGTGCTTTCATTGAGAGCTCCATTGTGCGCTCGCAATAAGCGATCGATGGCTTGTCTCGTTATAAACGATGAGATCACCCTCGGAAACAACTTGGCCATTGGCCAGGTTCTCCAGCTCGGCGGGTTTGCTGTATGCGCGCGCGTGGCCTCCGGGCCGGCCGCACTTCCTGCGGTCATCGAGCATCACCCGTATGTTGAATCCGGCCAGTCCAATGACACGACCTCGGAAGATCTCTTGCCCATAAACGAGCTGCTGGATCGCATCGCCGCCCTGGGGCTTTCATTGCCAGGAGATCAGATTGGACCTAAATTCGGTCAGGATGAGATCGATCCCATCCCGATCACTATTCTAGTGGCGGCAGTCGAGGAAGGAGCCGAAGATACTACCTCTCTTGAGACGGAGACCGTCATTGTTCGGATCTTAGAACCCATCGATCCGAACACGCCCCTGTCGGGTGGCACTTTGTGTTTCTCGAGCTCCGGGATTGACACCGGGCCCACGGGATGATCAGATCCTGTCGATGTTCTCGGAACGGGGGTACCCAGACTTGCCTGCCTGCGGCCCAGGGCGTGGCTCATCAGGCGGCCTGGTACGGCCCAACCTCTTCAGCAGCCACTCAAGACCCTCACGAGGGGTCGAGCCTCACGAGGCGGACGATGCAAGACATCTCCTGGGGCGGCCTCACTAGGCCAACTCATGAGGATCAGAGATATCAAGGCAAAGGGGTACCTCGCAAGGTCCTCGTGACGTGAGCAGTGATGACCAAGGCCAGGCGGGCGCAGAGTGCCAGTTTCCTCTCTGGTGCTAAAGGAGCAGGTGCAGGCGAGGAGTCCCGAGGCGTCCGACAAAGGTTTCCATATCTCTACAACGAAACGAACACCAGGAGGACCGTAGAGTGAAGGTCATCGCGGAGCCCACGACGGTGTGAGCACCAGAGCCTTTGGTAGGCGAAGACCACCTTTTGTCAGGATAGCTTGTACTAGCTATCCCCCTTCAAATTTGGCAGTTGTGGGATCCCTTCCCGCTCAATATTTGGGAGGAGGACCCGGGCCACTATAAATATGACTAGCCACCACCATCTCATCTGATCTTGAGTTGATGAGATAGAAGGCCACACTCCACAAGCTCACTCAAGCGCAAGAACTCCTCTCCTCAGGAGGCAGTTCATCCATGTACCAGTTCTTCCTCAGCCTACAAGGCAATCCACCACACCACACTAAATTAGGTTATTACACCACAACGGTGCCCCGAACTAGTATAAACCTTGTGTCCCTTGTTCTTCGGATCTGATGAGCTAGGCCTATGGATCAGCGAGTAAACGAGCTAGGGCGGAAGGAGAGATCTTCGTGCGCACCCCAGAGTTCGAACCTCAAGGGTTTTTCCGGAAACCAAGACCTGACATTTGGGGCACCAGGTAGGGGTGTGCCGAAATTTCCTCCCCGTCTGTCCCTCTCTCCGTCCGCCAAGTTCCCATGGCAAGCACCTCTGCTCCGACCGACTTGGTGGGCGCGCGTGGCGGCGCTCCGGGCCACCGGGCCTTCGCCCCCGCCTTACGACGGGGGAACTAGCCACCAAGGTTTAGGCCAGATCTGCCACTACAAAGGGGCGGCGGACCCGACGGTCTTCTTCTAGGCTTACGAAGAGGCCATCTCGGCGGCCGACGGCGACAGCAAGGTCATGGCTAGCTGGATCCCCATGGTGCTCACCGGCGTACCGCGCGCCTGGTTTTTCAGCCTACCAGAATCGTCCATGGCGTCCTGGGAGGAGTCGTGCAACCTCTTCATCGCGCGCTTTGGGTCGCGGGCGCCCCACATCGTCACGGCCCTCCTCGGCGGCTCCCTAGTGCCACCCTTCAGCCGCCACATCAAGCAGTTCTTTCGCCAGGCGGGCATCACCTCCATACGCTAGGGGGCTCCTCCTGGATGGGCGGCGCCCAAGACCGACCTCACCTTCGACTCAGGGGACCACTCCGCTTCCACCACGGGCTCAGGCGCTCTCCCGATGCTCTGCACCCCCACCATCTGCAACGTGGCAGTCACCAAGACCCTCATCGACGGTGGGGCTAGCCTTAACGTGCTCTCAGTGGAGGCTTTCAGCTTGCTTCACGTGCCGCTCAAGCGGCCGCACCCCACCAAGCCCTTCTCCGGAGTCAGCAGCGGTTCCACCAGCCCTCTGGGGCAGATCTGCATCCCGGTCACCTTCGGCACCCGTGACAACTGCCCCACCGAATTGATCGACTGCGACATCGCCCGTATCAGCCTCCCGTACAAAGCCTTCCTCGGGTACCCCGCGTAGGCTCAATTCATGGCCGCGACCCATCCGGCCTATAACCTCATGAAGATGTCGGGGAGCAGCGGTGTCCTCACTATGGCAGGGGAAACCAAGGAAGCTTTGGTGGCCCTCAAGCGCGCCTTCTGGACCGCTGCGGCAGCACATCCAGCCGGTGAAGCCGCCCCTGGAACTGAGGGGGTTGCACTGGCAAATAAGAAGTAACTTTTCTCCCAAGACCGAGGTGAGACGAAGCAGGTGACGGTGGATGAAGACGAGCCATCACGTGTCGCCTTCACCATAGGTGCCGGTCTTCCCCCAGCTCAAGAAGAGGCGCTGATTGGATTCTTGTGCGTGAACAAGGATGTGTTCGCGTGGGAACCCAACGACCTGGCGGGAGTCCCGAGGGAGGTGATTGAGCATCACTGAACGTATGCCCCAATATGCGCCCCGTAAAGTAGATGGCCCGACGCCAATCTACGGAGAAGCAGTCCTTCATCGTGCAAGAGACTCGTAAGCTAGAAGCGGCGGGTGTCATCCGCGAGGTCCGGTACCCGGAGTGGCTGGCAAACCCCGTCGTCGTGCCCAAGAAAGGCGGAAAAGAGCGCATATGTGTCAACTTCACCAACCTCAACAAAGCTTGTCCGCAAGACCCGTCTCCTCTGCCCCGCATCTACCAGATCGTGACTCCACTGCCGAGTGCGACCTATTGTGCATTCTGGATGCCTTCTCAGGTTACCACTAGATCAAGATGACACTGCAAGACGTCGAGAAGAGTGCCTTCCTCACCCCGTGTGGAGTATACTGCTACACGTAAATGCCGTTTGGGTTGCAGAATGCGGGAGCAACCTTTCAGCGGTTGATGCACATCGCACTGAGAAAACAGCTCGGGAGGAACGCTAAGGCATACGTAGATGACATTGTGGTAAAATCTCAGGAGGCTGCAACCCTTATCACAGATCAAGAAGAAACCTATGCCAACCTGCGCAAGGTAGACCTGCAGCTCAACTCGAAAAAGTGCGTGTTCGGCGTCCCGCCAGGCAAGCTTTTGGGCTTCCTGGTGTCGCACCGATGGATCGAGGCAAACCCTGAGACGGTCAAGGCCATAGAAAAGATGAGTCTTCCCAAGAACCTCAAGGAGATGCAGAAGCTGGCCGGCTGTGTAGCATCGCTCGGGCGTTTCATCTCCAAGCTAGGAGAGAGAGCCCTCCCTTACTTCAAGATGATGAAAAGGAAGGGCCCGTTCAAATGGATCCCAGAGGATGATGTGGCGTTCGAAGACCTCAAGAGATACCTCACCAGTCCACCAGTAATGGGGGAACCCAAACCTCAAGAATCATTGGTGCTCTACCTGGCCGCGACACCACATTCAACCAGTGCAGCGTTGGTGGCTGTCCGAGAGGAGCTCCAAGACAAGACCTTAGGGCCCAGGGGCGGTACTCCCGAGGCCCCCGCAGGGCCGGAGGACGACCACATCCTGCGAGACGACTCTCATGTGGCTGCAGCTGCCCCATCTAGCGACCAAGCCCCCGGAGCCCCTTTACCCAGTCAAACCACATAGCCATAGGCGAGCAAGGACTTCACTTCCGTCGAGCACCTGGTATACTTCATCAGCATGGTGCTCTATGATGCCCGGGCAGGCTATCCCATGCCGCATAAGCTTCTTCTTGCGCTCCTCCTAGCTTCACGTAAGATGTGCCACTACTTCCAAGGCCACCCCATCAATGTCGTCTCGGCCTACCCTCTGGAGAGGGTACTCCGGAGCCCAAACGTAGTAGGAAGAGTCGCAGAATGGAATATAGAGCTGCAAGCGTTCCAGCTAGAATTCAACACAACTAGAGTCATCAAGGGAGCCGCACTTGCTGACTTTATGGCAGAATGGAGTGACGCCCCAGGACCCGAAGCAAGTCAAAATCGGCACCTCTCGCCGGGAAGTGAAGCGCCGGATGGCTGGGTCATGTACTTCGACGGCATGTTCGCCCGCCAGGGCGCGGGGGCTGTGGTTGTGCTCATCTCGCCCACTCAAGACAAGCTCTACTACGCCGTGCAACTCTGCTTTCAGCCAGGCGGTAAGGTCTCCAACAACATCACGGAGTACGAGGGCCTCATCGCTGGTCTCAAGGCGGCGATGGCCCTGGGAGTGAAACGCCTCGTTAGGGCTGGAATTCGAGCCGAGTCGAGCCAGCGCGACTCGACTCGCTAGAGCTTGTTTCGTTCACGAGCTAGCTCGACTCTACTTTTTACTATAACAAGCTCAAACCCAAGATTGGCTCGACTCGTATAACTCGTGAGTTGGCTCGTTTAGCTTTTTAAGCTTGTTAAAGATATGCAATAAAACCCTCAAATATGATAAAATTGATTATGTATATATTAAACGTACACATCACTAAACAATTGTAATTTCCTTGTAATGCATGAGTCTCCTGGGCAGATGGGCCTTCAACAGCCAGGCCTTGTGTTGTGCGTCTGGGACATAGGGTGTTGAGTGGCTAATCTTTTTTTGAATTGGGAGTGACTGGTCTTTTGTATCGAGCCTAACGAGTTACGCAAGTACTCATTGGATTGGCTCGTTTAACTTGGTCTGTAAACGATCTTAAACTAAAGCTCGGCTCGACTCGTTATTCTTCGAGTTCGAGTTGATTCAAGCCAAGTCACGAGCTACTTGTTTAGCTCGTGAGCTTCGAGCTTTTTTTTCCAGCCCTACACCTCGTCATCAGGGGCGACTCCCAGCTCCTCGTCAACTTCTCCAACAAGGTGTACGAGCCGAAGGACGAGCATATGGAGGCATACCTCGCGGAGATACTCAAAATGGAGAAGCAGTTCTTGGGCCTGGAGCTGGAGCATGTGCCCCGTGGCACTAACAAGGAAGCCGACGACATCGCTAAGAGATCATCCAGGCACCTACCCCGAGAGCCTGGCGTCTTCGAGGAAAGTCTCCTCAGGCCCTCGGCGTCGCCCCCGCGAGAAGGGCCAGCGAAGCCTCGGGAGGAACTCCCCCAGCCACCGACCTCGGGAGCCCCTGCTTGCGGCCCAGCCTTAGGAGCCCACTTGCTCCTGGCGCTTGAGCCTCAGGAGGGATGCTGGACCGAGGAACTCAAAGCATACCTAGTGCGAGGAGCGCTGCTAGAAAAGGAGGAGGATGTTGAACGTGTGGCCCGACAGGCTACGACATACTGCATCCAAGACGGTGAGCTTTACAGGAAGCGACCAAATGATGTTTCTTTGCGATGCATCTCCAGGAAGCAGAGAGGCGAGCTGCTAGCTGACATCCACGCCCGGGACTACGGGCATCACTCATCATCGCGCACCTTGGTCGGCAAGGCGTTCTGCAGTGGTTTTTACTGGCCCACGACGCTCAACGATGCCGCCGAGCTGGTGAAATCTTGCGAGGCTTGCCAATTCCATGCCAAGAAGATCCACCCACTGGCTCAGGGCCTCCAAACCATCCCGCTCTCCTGGTCGTTCGCGGTCTGGGGGCTGGACATCCTGGGCCCTTTCCCTCGAGCGCCCAGGGGCAACCGACACCTCTACGTGGCCGTCGACAAATTTACCAAATGGGCGGAGGTGGAAGCTGTCTGAACCATCCCAGCCGGCTCCGTGGTCAAGTTCATCAAGGGCCTTGTAAACCGATTCGGGGTCCCCAACCGCATCATCACCGACAACGGCTCATAGTTCACTAGCAACCTTTTCAAAACATATTGTGCTAACCTTGGAACACAGATTTCCTACGCTTCTGTAGCACACCCCAGGAGCAATGGCCAGGCCGAGCGCGCCAACACGGAAGTTCTGAGGGGCCTAAAGACCAAGACCTTCAAGAAGAAGCTCGAAGCTTGCGGAAGGGGTTGGCATGACAAGCTCCCGTCCGTGATATGGTCAATCCGTACCACTGTCACCAAACCTACATGCGAGACCCCATTCTTCCTCATCTACGGAGCTGAAGCGGTCCTCCCTCATGAGGTCAGGCACAACTCCCCGCGAGTCCTAGCGTTCGACGAGGCGCGACAGGGCGCGTGCGAGGGACAGACCTCGCACTGGGGGAGGAGCGTCGACGTGACGCTTCACTCCGAGCTGCAAGATACCAGTAGGCGTTGCGACGGTACCATTGCCGCAGCATCCGCTCCAGGACACTCGAGGTAGATGATCTCGTCTTGAGTTGACTCCTCTCCAGAGAAGGGTTGCACAAGCTCTCACCCATGTGGGAGGGCCCGTTCAAGATCACCCATGTCTCCAGGCCTAGCGTCGTGCACCTGGAAACGGGGGACGGCATCCCCGTCCTAAACGCATGGAACATTCAGCACCTCTGGAAGTTCTACCCGTGAAACAGGGCCCTGTGCCTGAGAAGACTAGGCTTCGTGCCTGCGAGGAACAAGGCCATGTGTCTGAGAAGACTAGGCTCCGTGCCTGTGAGGAACAAGGCCCTGCGCCTGAGAAGACTAGGCTCCATGCCTGCGAGGAACAAGGCCCTGCGCCTTAGAAGACTAGGCTCCGTGCCTGCGAGGAAGAAGGCCCTACACCTAAGAAGACTAGGCTCTGTGCCTGCGAGGAACAAGGCCCTGCGCCTGAGAAGACTAGGCTCCGTGCCTGCGAGGAACAAGGCCCTGCGCCTGAGAAGACTAGGATCCGTGCCTGCGAGGAACAAGGCCCTGGGCCTAAGAAGACTAGGCTCCGTGCCTGCGAGGAACAAGGCCCTGCGCCTAAGAATACTAGGCTCCCTGCGTGCGAGGAACAAGGCTCTGCGCCTGAGAAGACTACGCTCCGTGCCTGCGAGGAACAAGGCCCTGCGCCTAAGAAGACTAGGCTCCGTGCCAGCGAGGAACAAGGCCCTGCGCCTGAGAAGACTAGGCTCCGTGCCTACGAGGAACAAGGCCCTGCGCCTGAGAAGACTAGGCTCCGTGCCTGCGAGCAACAAGGCCCTGCACCTGAGAAGACTAGGCTTCATGCCTGCGAGGAACAAGGCCCTGCGCCTGAGAAGCCAAGGCCCAGTGCTTGTGAAGCAAGGCTCACGCCTGTGAAGATCTCTGCTCGTGACACTCTCACGTAATAATGAGTGGGGCTGTACACGCCCTGGAGTCTCCGGAGAGCCTCCCTCGGGTCTCGGGGGCTCCCTCCCATGTCATAGTGGCAGCACTTAGCTCTGCGCTGGTGAGAAGACTAGATTAGGTGCTAGACGTGGCTGTTCATTTGCTTTCTGGAGTTGGCTTGCCCCTTTCCTTCTTTTTAATGGATCCTGGAAGTTCTGGTGTTCCCCAATTGCTTGTTTTAATTTCCTCCTATGGTCCTTCCCTCAGTTTTTGGGCTTGCCCAGGGAGAGCGGCAGTTGCCCGACGCTCTCCCTAGTTCGCCTCCCTTAGCCTTCATGAGACGCCCATGCCAGGGCTCATGATTGGCACGCCCCCCTCCTTATGTCCGTGCCTCACGGGTACCACGACATGAAGTGTCCGACCATGCTCGGCCCACGTCAGGGACCTCGGGCGGAAAAGGATAATAATCGCCTAACGATTTTTTGCAGCCTCACAAAGGGTCAGGCGTCGCGAGATGAGGGAAATTCCAAGTGCATCAAGATAAGTCTCCTCACCCTAAGAGCGCATAACACACAGATCGTTTAGTGATCGACAGGGATGCTAAACATAGCACTAAGCATCATAAACACACGGTTCATTACATTCCCTCCTAGGGCTCCATACTCGTTTGCTTGGAAGATGAAGGAAGAAAGGAAGATCGAGAATAGGTGGTGATGACCCTCGAAGCGCGGCTGATCACGAGGACCTGCTCCCCGAGCTCAGCCGGAGCCTTCCTCACGCTTCACCCGGGCGTGGCGACGAGACAATCCAGCGCCACCCTCAAGATGGGCGCGACAGTGTGGCAGCTGGTCGTAGCCACCGCTGCTGGAGCTGCCACTGAAGGAGGAGCCGCCGTAGCTGGATGAGCTGCGGCCATCGCCCAGGCCAAGCACCTCGCCGCCACCGTTGTCCTCGGGGTAGCATTTGGCGCGGCGGCCGCCTTCCCCAAACACCCTCACAAAGAGGGTCGAGTCGTCATTGTACCTGAAATGAAGGGTGCACCGCCTGCCCAAGCCGCGCACGCGGGCGAACGTCTGCCAGCCGCGGGCCAGAGTCACATCACCCACGGCAGAGACCTCCACCGTAATCCACGAAGCCATCCTGCAGCAACCATCCGCCTACAGCCAAAAGCCACCGGAGCCCATGGCAAGGAGTTCGCCGGCTAGGGAGCGCGAAAGCTGGAGCCGGGTACCGGCTGGGCTCTCTGACCACACGACGAACTCCAGCGTCAACTCTGCCAAGTGGGAGCGCGGCTGGGGAGGCCTGGCAACCCCGGAGCGCCTTCCCTTGTTAACAAGACCAACAACGCCACGGCGATCCCCACGGCTCAAGGAACCGCCGCTGCGGTTACTGAGGGCGGCTACGGGCGCTGTGGGGATTCGCCCGCTAGAAGCCCCGATAGGAGTCGTGGCACACTTGCGGGGATGGCCTCATCCCCTCTTAGCTGGTGGTGAGCCGGGCCCCTCTTTCTGAGCCTTCCCCTTCTCTGCGGACGAAAGCTTCCTGGTCGGCGCCATGAGCAGCTCGGCCAGGCAAGGAGCAAGGAAGAAGAAGAAGCGAGAGGAACGAAGGGAGAAGATGGGCAACGAGGACCCTGCCTACCGCCTTATTTACAGCCAGGAGAAGGCCAATCGTCGGCCTCCATAATCGCAAGTAATAATGGTCTTTTGTGCATGCAGGGACTTGTTAAGTCGCACAGTCGCCGAGGATGCGTGGGGAAGTGGAGATGCCCACGTCTCTTCAATCGCCATGCGTCAATCAAGGCCGCATGATTTTGGGGCCCGCAGCGCTCCGCACTTGACCCTTGGCTTCGCCACGAAGCCAAGCCCGTGAGCACCTTGGGCCCGGGGGCTACTGTCGGCGTTCCAGGAATGGGGGTACCCAGACTTGCCTGCCTGGGGCCCAGGGCGTGGCTCATCAGGCGGCCTGGTACGGCCCAACCTCTTCAGCAGCCACTCAAGACCCTCGCGAGAGGCCGAGCCTCGTGTGGCAGACGACGCAATACATCCCCTGGGGCGGCCTCACTAGGCCAGCTCATGAGGATCAAATATATCAAGGCAAGGGGTACCTCGCGAGGTCCTCGTGATGTGAGCAGTGACGACCAAGGCCAGGCGGGCGCCGGCGGGTGCAGAGTGCCAGTTTCCTCTTTGGTGCTAAAGGAGCAGGTGCAAGTGAGGAGTCCCGATGCGTCAGGCAAAGGTTTCCATATCGGTGCAACGAGACCAAGACTAGCAGGACGGCAGAGTGGAGGCATCATGGAGCCCACGACGGAGTCACCACCAGAGCCTTTGGCAGGCGAAGACCACCTTTTGTCAGGATAGCTTGTACTAGCTGCCTCCTTGAAATTTGGCCGTTATGGGATCCCTTCCCGCTCAATATTTGAGAGGAGGACCCGGGCCACTATAAATAGGACTAGCCACCACCATCTCATCTGATCTTGAGTTGGTCAGATAGAAGGCCACACCCCACAAGCTCACTCAAGCGCAAGAACTCCTCTCCTCAGGAGGCAGTTCATCCATGTACTAGTTCTTCCTCAGCCTACAAGGCAATCCACCACACCACACTGGATTAGGGTATTACACCACAACGGTGGCCCGAACTAGTATAAACCTTGTGTCCCTTGTTCTTCAGATCTGACAAGCTAGGCCTTGGGCGGAAGGAGAGATCTTCGTGCGCACCCCAGAGTTCAAATCTCAAGGGTTTTGCCGGAACCCAAGATCCGAGAGATGCTGCTAAGCCCAGGTCGTCCACACCGGAGGTTGTCAAAACCCCGAATACCACGTTGGGTCGCGACTTAGAATTACCAACACCCACCCACCCTGGGAAAAACTCTCCAAGAAAATCCGGATTCCTGGACATAAACGATCTCGCGAACATACAGCAGCAGCCCGAGGAGACGGTCAACCACTTTTGGGCCAGATTCCTGCTTGTCAAGAATAAGATTGAGGACTGCTGCGACGACGATGCGGTCCCCTTATTTCACCGCAACTGTACGGATGAGGGAGTGTTGAACACCCTCAACCGACGTCGTGTTCTGAGTTTCACAAACTTGTCGCACTTAGTACGAAAGTCCTGCACAAAGGAAAACACTTGGAAAGCCCAGAATACACATCTAGAACAGTCCATATTCGGACAACAAACTGTTAAGGCTAAACGGACATACCCCAGGAGGTCATCCGATAATATGCCTATCGGCAAGAAGCGCAAACCTTCTATAGGACACAGGTCCGTACTAGACGAACTGCTCGATAAACCTTGCCAAATATATGCAGCCCCGGACAATATCCCAAACCACTACTTAGGGCATGTTGGGTACTCCAACAGGTAGCAAAGAGCGGTGCCGTAATTCAGGGGATAAAGACGTCGGTGTCTTCACTGTCTTCGAGACGTTCTCCTCAAACTACCGCCGCGAGAGAGCAAATCGCAAACTTGCCGAGGTCTATCAAATTAGCTCTGCAAGCCCATGGAGCGACAGGGCAATCACTTTTTCTGCCGAAGACGCACCTCGAGTCCGGTCGGTCCGAGCAAGAGCAGCTCTTGTACTAGATCCAATTGTGGACGGCTTTCGCCTCACTAAAGTACTTGTGGACGGAGGAAGTGGACTCAACCTCATATACGAGGGAACGCTTGCAAAAATGCAGATTGACAAATGCCGCATTGAGCACACTAACACAACCTTCAGAGGAATTATTCCCAGCTGGGAAGCCCGGTGTTCGGGAAGCATTAAGTTCGACGGAGTATTCGGAACATCCAAGAACTACAGGTCGGAGGAACTGCTCTTCCACATTGTTCCCTTCAATAGCGGATACCATGTCCTTTTAGGACGGGACGCTTTTTCACGCTTTCAAGCCTTACCCCATTATGGGTATATGAAGCTTAAAATGGCAGGGCCCAATGGGGTAGTCACATTAACAAGTGATTCGGACAGAGCACTCCGTGTCGAGAACAAAATGGCATCTTTAGCCCTAGAGGCATTATCCGAAGCCCTCACTGCTGAGGAATTAACCACCTTACGATCCACGATGGACAAGGACGATGTAATCCTTGCCAAAAGATCAAAATCTACCTCCTTCAAGCCAGCAGATGAAATTATAAAATTTCAAGTGCACCCAACGGACCCTCATAAGACAGTGTCTATCGGGGCACAGCTAGACCCGACGGTAGATAGCGCGTTACGCGCCTTTCTTCACGAAAATTGGGATATATTCGCCTGGCACCCTTCAGATATGCCAGGAATCCCATGCAGGCTGGCCAAACACAACCTCAAGATTATCAAAGGGTTCAAACCAGTCAAGCAGTCACTGCGACAATTTTCTGAACCCAAAAGACAAGCAATGGGAGTGGAGCTTGCCAAGCTATTGGAGGCCGAATTCATTAGAGAAATTAAACATCCGGATTGGCTAGACAACTTAGTCATGGTACCGAAGAAGGATAAATCCTGGCGCCTCTATGTCAACTTTACAGATCTTAACAAGGCTTGCCCTAAGGATCCCTTTCCTCTGCCCCACATTGATCAGATTATTGATGCAACGGCCGGATATGACTCATTGTGCTTCCTTGATACTTACCCGAATACCATCAGATAAAGATGAAGGAAACCGATCAGTCTGCAACGGCATTTATCACCCCGTACCGTCCTTTCTGTTTCAACACTATGCCCTTTGGACTTAAAAACGCTGGTGCCACGTATCAACGCATGATTCAAACATGCTTAGAAAAAAAATTGGCAAGACAATGGAGGCATATGTTGATGACGTAGTCGTTAAGACCAAACACGTCGAGACATTGGTGGATGAGCTCTACCTTACGTTTGATAACCTTCGAGCATATGACATAAGGCTCAATCCGGAAAAATGCGTCTTCGGTGTTCCGGCCGGAAAGCTATTAGGGTTCATTCTATCCCATAGAGGAATGGAAGCTAACCCAGCTAAAATTCGGGCCTTGTCACAGCTCAAAACGCCAAGCGATCTCAAACAAGTGCAAAAACTAGTAGGCTGCGTAGCGGCCTTGAGCCACTTCATCTCCAGGTTAGGAGAGAAAGCATTGCCACTTTATAGATTGCTACGACGCATTGACAACTTCGAATGGACGGATGCGGCCATAACTAGATTGGAAGAAATAAAAACTCTACTAGCGAGCAACCCAATCCTAGTCGCCCTAGGTGTTGGCGAACCAATGCTGCTGTATATATCAGCCACTCACCAGGTAGTGAGTGCTGTGCTCGTAGTCGAACGAGCCGAAGAGGGACATAAATTCCCCATTCAAAAACTCGTTTACTACGTATCCGAGGTTCTCACGCCGTGTAAATCACGATACCCCCACTATCAGAAAATTGCCTGTGCGGTCTTCATGTCATCTCGGAAACTCCGACACTACTTTCAAGAGTGTTCGATCATAGTGGCATCCAAAGTACCACTTAACGATATCATCAACAATAAAGACGCCACTGGACGCATAGCCAAATGGGCCATCGAGCTCTTACCGTTCGAAATATCATATAAGCCGCGCCAGACTATTAAATCTCAGGTGTTGGCTGACTTCGTCACAGAATGGACTGAAGCCAAACTCCCTAAAGAGTACGGCTCATATTCCCACTGGACAATGTATTTTGATGGTTCCAAAATGGTAGCCGGATTGGGGGCCGGCGTCATCCTGATATCCCCAATAGGGGATACAGTCTGGTATGTACTATAAATCATGCACATGGACTCAAACAATGCAACCAAATATGAGGCACTATTGCATGGTCTCCGCCTAGCTGTATCCATGGGCATACGACGCCTCGAGGTACGCGGAGACTCAAACCTCGCTATCTCTTAAATAAACAGAGAATTTGACACAAAGGATTCAAAGATGGCAGCTTATCACAATGCCATATTGAACATATCGGCTCTATTTGAGGAGTTGGAATTCCACCATGTAGCCCGGGATAATAACCAGGGCGGCGGATATACTTGCTCGTATGGGTGCTAAATGCGACCCAGTCCCGCCTAACACCTTTGTGGAATGGCTGTTTAAGCCATCAGTAACATGGCAGGACGAGAGCGGCGATACTAATTCAGATCCGAACACACCCCCAACAGAACTTAACCCAGACGTCATCCGGGACTCAGACATGGAGATAACATCTTCGGCTCACGAGATCATGGCTGTCATAGCCCCCTGGACAGAGCCCTTCTTAGTCTACCATAATCGGCAAGAGCTCCCTAATGACCAAAATGAGGCCAGCCGCATAATTTGGCGTTCTAAAGCCTACAAAGTTCACGAAGGTGAACTATATAAGAAAAGCACTACTGGTTTTCTCCAAAGGTGCATCTCTGAAGAGGAGGGACAACAACTTCTCACTAAAATACACGCTAGAATGGGCTGCCATCATGCCACATCTCGGGCGCTCGTGAGCAAAGCTTTTCGAGCTGGATTTATTGGCACACTGCCCGAGCAGATGCCTAGACTTTAGTCCAACATTGCGTTGGCTGCCAGCTCTTTGCAAATCAAAGTCACATGCCTCCCACCGCTCTGAGAACCATCCCCATTACTTGACCGTTTGCGGTCTTGGGGCTTGATATGGTCGGACCTCTTAAAGGGGGAATCCATAAAAAGAAATACTTGCTGGTGATGGTGGATAAATTCACTAAATGGATAGAAGCCAAGCCAGTAAAAATAGCTAAGGCAGGGCCGATGATAGATTTTATATCCGGTGTAGTACACTGTTATGGTTTCCCGCACAGTATTATCACAGATAATGGCACCAACTTTACATCTGATGAGGTAAAAAACTGGTGCACAAAGTTAGTCATTAAACTTGACTACGCTTCCGTGTACCATCCTCAAACAAACGGTCAAGTCGAAAGAGCCAATGCTCTGATAATGAGCGGCATTAAACCCCAACTAGTGCGCTCCCTACAGGAGTCTGATAAACACTGGGTTGAGGAGCTTGACTCCGTACTCTGGGGGCTGTGGACGACACCTAATCGGATGACCGGATACACACCCTTTTTCATGGTGTACGGCGCAGAGGCTATTCTGCCCTGCGACATTATGCATGACTCACCTTGAGTGCGCATGTACGAAGAGTGAGAAGCCGAGCTAGATCTGCACGACAACCTAGATGGACTTGAAGAGGAGCGCAATATAGCGCAGTCCCGTTCCGCATTTTATCAACAACAGGCCAGGTGGTACCAGAGGAGAGAAGTGCGGGCTAAGACATACAATGTCGGAGAACTTGTTTTATGCCTGCCGGAGCAGAAAAAGGACAAGCTCAAACCAAAATGGGAGGGCCCCTTCATTATCGATGAAGTACTCACCGGTGGAGCCTATCGCCTTTGGAATGCGCAAAACAGCCGCCTTGAGCCGAACCCGTGGAACGCTTCCAGGCTCTGGCGATTCTATGGATAGTTCGGTAGCAGTTTTTCCTCCTTTTAAGTTAGGTTTTGTCTTTTGTTTTTATTTTCCCCTCTTCTTTTTTCTTCCTTTCCCTTTCATTGGTAAGTATTCGGCTCACTCGAACTATCACAGGATAGAACATATTTGAATGTATCTACCTCGAATACACTTGGGGGCTTGTTTGACGAAGCTCGTTATCAAAAAGATTCTTGCTTACAATGTCGCCTGTTGTTTTACAGTCTTTCCTTGCCATTATATGCACCAATATGACTTAAGTTTTGGCCAAGCTGGGTTGCCTGGTGTCACAACCCTAGTAAGTGCTTGCATTAGGACTAGCTAGAGTGTTGCATCATGTTTAAACTTTTTCCTAAAACCTGAAATGGGGATGGCATAAACCCCCAAAACCTTAAACCAACTAGGGTTTACTAAAATATTTTTCAATGTTTCCAAAATGCCCTCCTAAAATGTTCATCATCTTTTCCTTGGTCCTAAACCTCTGACAAAAATGGTGCACAATTTTCTAGGACATCCTAAGGTCACTGGATTAAATCATATGTTATTTGCATTTGGACATTTAAATGCTACAAAATATTTAAATGCCCAAATAATCATAAACCAAAATGTTCCCTATTGGATATATTCTATACAGTGGGCATGAGTAGTTTGATGATTTTTAAAAGTGCTTAGGCATTTTTAGAAAAGCCACAAAACAAATACAGAAAATTGAAAAAAGAAAACAAAATAGAAAAAGGAGAGAGAGAGAGAGAAAGGCCACAGGCCACTTACCTGGCAGGCCCACTTGGCGGCCCATCACTGTGCTGGCCCGTGCAAGCCACCTGCTTCATCCCCGCCAGGCAGGCAGGGAGCTGCGCGCCCGCGCGCGAGCTCGCCACGGCGGCAGCTGCTTGCCGCCCGTCTGGACGCTGCTTCGCCACCTCGACGCCTGGACGTCCTCCACGTCGTCGCCCCGACCGCCACGACACCGCACTTCCCCCCATGGCTCTCCCTCTCTCTCCTCCGCCATGGCCGACGCTGCCGCGCCCGCACCACCGTGAAACTCGCAGCCACCGCCGCTACGTCGTCGCCCCGCCGTGTCCAGGAGCTCTGCAACCATCCAATCCTTCGAGCAGACCGAGGCCCGCTCATTCGCCCCGGAGCCACCGCAACGACCTCGCCTTCGCCGCTCGCCGCCAGTGATCCCATTCACCGTCTCGCTCAGCTCCGACGTCGTCCGAGCTCGCCAAGACCATCGTCACCTCCGCTGTGAGCTGCTGACTCTCTCCATCCTCTCCGTTCTTGCTGCCGCCCTCTGAAGCGACTGCTTCAAGCTCGCCCGCACGCGCCACCACAGGTGCTAACCGCCGACGTGGCTCGGGCCACGCAACGGCCTCACGCCGTGCCCAACGCACTCACCGTGCCACATTGATGTTGTAGGCGCCCTACACGCGCCTCCACGAGCACCGTAGCAACGAGTTCGGCCACACCCGAACTCCGGCAGCCGCAAGGCTCGTCGCTGGTGTCGTTTCCGGCGACCCGAGCTCTAACACCACCAGCTTGTGTCCAGCACGCGTAGGTGCCCTCCGCCGTCCTTTTGGTCGCCGGAGGAGGAATCCCGACGCCCTCCGCTACGTCTGGTCGTCGTCGGCGGCAAAACGCCAGCAATTCGACCCCCCTGGGTCACTGACATGTGGGCCTTGCTCCATGGTCAAACCTAGATTAGGACTAAAATAACCCTAATTAGTTAGTTAACTAAGTGTGTCACTGACCAGTGGGTCCAACTGGTCAGGTTTGACCTGGACAACCCCAGTTGACTCGCTGACGTCACCCTGGCGTAGTGCTGATGCAGTAATCCTTTTTCTGGATTTATTCTTATTCAAGAAATTCCAGAAAAAAGGTGAAACTTCAAAAAAATCATAATAAATCAACATAGCTCAGATGGAAAAGATTTATATATGAAAAATGTTCAGAAAAATCCAATCTATCAATTGGTACTTGTTTCATGCATGACAAAGCAACTTAACCTTGCTATTTAATCAAAACATGATAATGCACTTTGAAAATTAATAACTTGGGCTTGGATTTGAACCATTGGTTCAAATAGGCTCAAACCCTTCTATTTGTAGTTTCATTAGCTCAAACACATCCATCTTGCCATGTCATGAGCATGCATCATATTGGTGCATATTGCCATGTATTGATTGTGTTACCGGTGTGATCTCCGTGGTAGGTTCTGCTCCCGATGATATTCACGAGTATCCATTTGAAGGGAAGTACCACTCGACCAATCTACCAGGCAAGCAACCCCATTGAACATTCCGATAAAAACCCATCTTCTCAGTTCTGCTCTCTTTTAATGCATTAAGACAACAACGTTTCAATTGTTGTTTGCTGCGGTAGCTGAACCCCATTCCTTTGCATGACCTGTCATTGCCACAATAAATAGTTGAAACCCATAAGATAATAATGTGTAGGAGTTGATTGAGCCAATTGATGTGTTCCTACCATGTTATGCCTGCTATTCTTAGAGGTGTGTCAGGTCTGGTTCATCTGGGTGATGGATCGGAGTGAAATGATTATTTCTGGTAATATGAGTGAAGTGTGGAATATGTTTTGGTAAAGGTATCGATGGAAGGCCATGTGGGAGTACATGGTCGGTTGTTTCATTGGAACCGTCCTTAAGAATTGAGATCTATATGTGTGATTTAAGATCATCTACTACCACGCATTGGGCCTGAAACTAATGGACCCTCTCGACTTATTAATCGCCCATGTCCTCTGTCTACGAGTTGCAATTAGTTTCTGGTGTTTGTAGCATACTGGAGGCCGTGCGCAGCGCTGACCCTCAGGGTGGGCTGTGATGCGGCAGGTACGTGGCCCGGTGTACCGAGTCGCCCGTTTGGTGTCTCGGGAACCCTGTACACATTGTTTGGGGCCGTGAGCGACACCCCGGCCGGATCTCCTCGCGGATGGAATCCAAATAGGCAATAAACCTGGACTAGGTACTTGTGTGGTTAGTCAGGTCGTGGCCGACACCCTCGTTGGGCTTCCGCTTGAAGGTTGCCGAGTACATGTCGAGTAAACGACGATAAGTGGTGGAAGCTTGTGTGAAGAAGTACACCCTTGCAGTGTTATCAATCTATTCGAATAGCCGCGTCCACGGTAAAGGACCACATGGTTGCCTATACAGTTCATAAACAAGTTAATGGTTACTCATAAAATACTTAAGACAAGTGTGAGTGTCATGGATGGCCCTTCCGTAGGATGACGGGAGAGGATCCACGGTAGAGTATTGTTGTGGTGACTAGTGGACTCGTGTGCGTTGTCTCATCTTTTCAAACTGCTGATAGACGTAGTACAAGTTAGCCAAGAGTCAAAGCTGGCTTGCTGCAATAAACTCCACTACCCTTGTTGATAATGTTGCATGCATGATAGGTTCTGATGTAAGACTTGATGAGTACCTTTGTACTCGTGTTTGCTTAATAACTGTTGTAGAGAAGAACACCGCCCCTTCCGACGGTTTCTACATAGACATCGATGTCGACGAGTAGTTTGCTGTCCAGGTGGCAATCTCAAGCCTGTGAAGGGCCACTGTAGATAGTCAGGCTACACCAAGCCTTCTTTCTTTCCAGTTGTTTGTACTTTGAAAAGTTTAGCTTCCGCATGTGCTTGTATGTTTGTATGACTTGAGTGTTGGGTCATGTGACCCCTACCTGTATGGATATGTTATGTATGGCTCTTTGGAGCCTCTTAAATAAAAGTACTTTGAGTCATAGGGTTTTGTTGTGATGCCATGTTGTATTTGCACATATTGGGCATATTGTGTGTATGTTATTGAAATGCTTGGTATGTGTGGGATCTGACACCTAGTTGTTTACCCTTCGTAGCCTATCTTATGGGGAAATACCTCCTAGTGCTTCCACTAAGCCTTGGTAGCTTCCTACTGCTCCGGAACACTTAGGCTGGCCGGCATGTGTCCTTCTTCGTTCATGTGTCTCTCCCTTAGGGGAAATGTCACGCGTTGTTCATTTAAGTCCTTGTAGCTTGCTACGACTTGGGTTCATACGTTGATGACCGACACGTTCGTTGCTGGCGGCTCATGTATGCTTGCCTCTGTAATTTAGCGCCACTTTTGGTTCATAACTAGTCATGTCGGCCTAGGTTCTCTATCATGTGGATGCTAGCGACACTATCATATACGTGATCCAAAATGCGCAAACGGTCCCGGGCAAGGTAAGGTGGCACCCGTGGGGATACCGTGCGTGAGGCCGCGAAGTGATATGATGTGTTACATGCTAGATCGGTGTGACTTAGGATCGGGCTCCTGAGAGCATTGGCATCAGAGTCAGACTGCCTGTAGGTTCATCAAGGCAAACTGGTCGATGTTGAGTCTAGAAATTCTTTAGTTATATGTAGGGGAATTGATTGTGGAAGGGAACGTAAGGCTCTTTTTACTTATTTACCTTATGCCCTTCTGATCTGAGTCATCCTTTTCTTTCTACGGGGGTTAAGAACTAGGCTTCTCATCCTTTTATTAGGTTCACGTGTTACTAATCCGTATACTCTTAGGATTGTTGGTTTCAAACCTCAGTTCAGTTTCTAACACCCAAGTATGTTGTTAGTTGGACCCGGAACCTTGATATGATGTTATTGAGTGGCTATGCTATCATTTGTAAGATGTCTCAAAATCCTTTTTGAGCATTTACAGTTGTTGTGTTGTCCGATTTCTTCTAGAAATTCTAATGCCTTTGCATTATTTCGTATTTCAGATGACTGACCGCACCCCTCATTAGGTGGTCCGTCTGACCCAGTGCATCGATGTGCCAGGTCACACGACCATGTTGGTCCGCGTGATGACCGAGACTGGCTATCGTTGGTATCCCCAGTATACTGTTGAGGAGCAGTATCGTGATTTCAACCAGAGCCAGTACCTTTGCACAGTCCGGATATATCCTTCATATCCCGGAGCTACCGATCCCATCCACTGGACGTATGGACTTGGGGTTACCATCGAGATGTCAGTGCAGGATGCTGCTTACTCGATGATGACTATTATCTGGGCTAGGCATGCCCTACTAATGAACACTGAGTTCTGCTACATGCCAGCCTCACTTCCTAGAGAGGAGGGTTACTACACCAGTCTTTACACTGACGCCGCTAACGAGGAGCCGTTACTTTAGACTACCACAGAAATGCTGGAGGCTAGGGACCGTGAGGTCCGTGCCCTCCGGATGGAGCTCCACAACACTCGAGCTGACCACTGGTCCACTCTGACATGGCTTGCACCCGCTGTGCAGGCTAGGTATCTTGATATGCGGTATTTGTACCCTGTGCAGTCTCGTCTGCCAGACTGTATGGACTGGCACGGCGTTTGAGGCATTACACCTCCACGTGGGCGTCATTTGCCACCAGCCATGGGACCAAGGCCACATCCGTGTCCTTATGGTCCACAGGACCCAAGTGACTGGGAGTTTCCAGATACTCATGTTCCACTTCCAGGCTACGGGGGTAATCTTTACGAAGATTACTAGAGAGATGTCTGAGCTAGACCGTGGGAGTAGTAGTATTGTAGTAGTTGTATCTCCACAGTTCTGCGTGTCTTGTGGAATATGACTTAGTGCGTACCGAGTTCCGAAGGCGTAGATAAATAATGTATAGGAGCTTGGAATGCCTCTCATGAGATGTATCGTCTTTCACCGCAGTTGTACTTTAGCTTGGGCTTGTACTAAACTATGTATGGTGTGTATGACCAATGGTGTATATATGGAAGTTTCTATATTACCATGTCGTACCGATGAACATCTCTGCATTCCGTGTCATCCATTACATTCTGCACCTCTATGCCAGAGTTTTGCCATCCTTTTCTAAACCGTTGTTCTGTTTTCTTAGGATGGTCAACACCCGCAGCACCCCTGCTGTCTAGGAGCAGGGTGAGGCCAGTAGGGCTGGGGATGCAAATCTGCCCCATCCGCCTTCCTTGGTCGAAGTCATGTTGGAGGCAGAATGGAATAAACGCGAGACCAATCGACTGCTGGAATGTATTGAGCAAAACACTGCTCATCACCAAAGGAATGACTTGGTGACTATCAACAACTTTATCAAGTTGTACCCACCAACCTTCCATCATTCCATCGAGCCCCTCAATGCGAATGATTGGCTTCGCAATATCACCCATAAGCTACATTCTGCCCACATAGCCGAAGCTGATAAGGTCACCTACGCTGCCTACCATCTTGAGGGCCCTGCTAGCCTATGGTGGGAAAACTATGAGGCTATGCGTCCAGCTGGCCAGATTACCACTTCGTGAACACCATATTCCGGAAGGTCTTATGGATCGCAAGCAGGAGGAGTTTTGCAACTTCACCCAAGGCACGCTAACCGTGGATGCCCATACTCGCGAGTTTGGAAACCTAGCATGCTATGCTCCTGAAGAAGTGTCCACCGATGCCAAGAAGCAGGCGAGGTTCCGCAAGGGACTCAGCCCCGAGCTTCACTATGATCTCCGTCTGCACGAGTGCACCTCCTTCCAGAAGTTAGTGAACAAGGCCATCAGTGCCGAGACAGGCCAGACTGACTATGAAGCTACATGCAAGCATCCCCGCGATTTTGGTTCTTCATCTGGTTCTGGCTCTCAAAAGCGCCGGATGTGGGTTCCAAACATAGCTCTGCCACCCAGGTTCTCTCGGAGGCCATCCTATGAGGTGCTTCATCCAACTCAGCAGTATGCACCGCCCAAGACTTATAGTGGACCAGCTGCCAATGCTGCTCCATGCACCGGCACTGTGACATGCTTCAAGTGTGGAGAATCAGGCCACTATATGCGAGAGTGTCCTCAGAACCAGCCAGGAAAATCTGTTGGCCGTAGTAATCCAACAAGAAAGGTGCTCTATGCCAAGCTAGCCACCACTGCACGTGGCCATGTCAACTATGTCTCTACTGAGGAGGCTCATGATGATCCTAACGTCATCCTTGGTACGCTCCTTGTTAACTGCCATCCGGCATCTGTTCTTTTCGATACTGGAGCATCTCATTCATTCATATCTGAGAGCTATGCTCGAATGCACAACACGACTTTTTGTGACATGCCCTCCACCATGGAAATTCAAACTCCTGGCTCTAGATGGCAAACCTCTAGAGTAAGCCATGGGAATGAGATTCTTCTCGATGGACTTGTCTTTATTACATCTCTAATAGCTCTAAAGTCTTCAGATATAAACATCATCTTGGGTATGGATTGGATGACAGCTGATTACGCTAAGATTGATTGCTACACTGGAACAGTTCAACTTACACACCCATCTGGCAAGACAATCAATGTTTTGGCCCGAGTGGCTGAGTGTCAGCTCTACTTCCTTAATGCCATCCCTCTTCTAGAACTCGAAGATATCCCAGTAGTCCGTGACTTTCCGGATGTCTTTCCAGAAGAATTGCCAAGTGTTTCACCTGACAAAGATGTAGAGTTCGTGATAGATCTTGTTCCAGGAACTGTTCCGATCTCTAGAGGACCTTATAAGATGTCACCCTTAGAACTAGCTGAGCTTAAGAAACGACTCGATGAGTCCCTGAAAAAGGGTTTCATCCGTCCTAGTTCTTCTCCTTGGGCTTGTCCTATCCTCTTCGTCAAGAAGAAGGATGGAATAGATCGGATGCTTGTAGATTATTGACCCTTCAACCTGGTCACCATAAAGAACAAGTATCCGCTCCCCAGGATCAACGACCTTTATGATCAGCTTGCTGGATCCTCAGACTTTTCCAAAATGGATTTGAGGTTAGGCTACCATCAAATCCAAATCAAGAACGGGACATTCCCAAAACGGCCTTTGTTACTCGTTATGGCCAATACGAGTACACCGTCATGTCCTTCGGGTTAACCAATGCCCCAACCACCTTCTCTCGCTTATTGAATTCTATCTTCATGGAGTACTTGGATAAATTCGTCATGGTATACCTCGATGATATACTCATTTACTCTAAAAATAAGGAAGATCATGCCGAGCATATATGGCTGGTATTGACAGAACTTTGAGAGCACCGCCTTTATGCCAAATTCTCCAAGTGTGAATTCTGGTTGCCAGAAGTGACCTATCTAGGTCTTGTAATCTCTGGTAAGGGTATGCCATCAATCCCGAGCGAGTCCAGGTTGTCCTTGATTGGACTCCACCTGAATCGATCAAGCAAGTTAGTAGTTTCCTTGGCTTAGCGAGCTACTGCCGTCGTTTCGTCGAGAATTTCTCCAAGTTTGCTAAACCTCTAACTGAACTCCCCAAGAAAGATAAAAAGTTCGAGTGGACCCCACAGTGCGAGTTCAGCTTTCAGGAATTGAAAAGACGCCTGACATCGACTCCCGTACTAGTACCACCAGATTCTTCCAAGGACTTTATTATCTATTGCGACGCCTCGCGATAAGGACTAGGTTCCATACTCATGCATGATCGTCAGGTGATTGCCTACGCATCTCGACAGTTGCGTCCACATGAGGACAACTATCCCACACATGATCTAGAGCTTGCAGCTGTAGTCCATGCACTCAAAACATGGTGACATTACCTTCTTGGTAATCGCTGTGAAATCTTCACTAACCACAAAAGTATGAAATACATCTTCACCCAACCGGATTTGAATCTCAGGCAAAGATGTTGGGTTGAGTTGCTCACGGATTACGACTTAGGGATAACTTACACCCCTAGAATGGCCAATGTCATGGCTGATGCACTAAGTTGTATGTCTTATTGTAACAACATGATGATACAACAAGGTCAACCACTTCTCCTCGAATTTCGTAAAATTAACCTTCACATTGTTCCTCGAGGATTCCTTTCCACCTTGGTGGCAAAACCTACGCTTACGGATCAGATCATCAAAGCACAGAAGGTTGATCCGGGAATTTCCCGTATCATGAGGAACATCAAGGAAGGAGTCGTGGGATGTTTCTCAATTGATGATCAAGGTGTCGTGTTCTTTGGAAACCGCTTGGTGGTTCCCAAGGTACAAAACTTGAGGCGACTGATCCTTAAGGGAATAATGCTATCTTCGTCATCATCGACCACCTCTCCAAAGTAGCCCATTTCTTGCCTGTTCGAGAGAGTATAACCGCTAGCCAGCTAGCAGACTTGTATATCTCTTGGATAGTATCTCTTCATGGTGTTCCATTGGAGATTAACTCAGACCGTGGAAGTCTCTTCACCTCTTGATTTTGGGAAAGTTTCCAAAATGCTATGGGGACTCGTCTCTCCATTAGCACCGCCTTTCACCCTCAGTCAAGTGGTCAAGTAGAACGAGTCAATCAAATTCTGGAAGATATGCTCCGAGCCTCTGTTATCTCATTCGGTATGGATTGGGAGAAGTGCCTTCCATTCGCCGAATTCGCTTATAACAATAGCTATCAAGCTAGCTTGGGCAAAGCTCCTTTCGAAGTTCTTTATGGATGAAGGTGTCGAACGCCTCTTAACTGGTCAAAAACTGGGGAAAGACAATTCTTTGGTCCGGACATGATCCAGGAAGCAAAAGAGCAAGTTCGCATCGTTCGTGAGAAATTGAAAACACCCCAATCTCGTCAAAAGAGCCAATATGATCGCCATCATAAGGCTGTGACTTACGAAGTCCGCGATAAGGCTTATCTTCGGGTTACTCCTTTCAAGGGAACCCATCGCTTCGGTATCAAAGGCAAATTGGCTCCTCGCTACATTGGTCCCTTTCGCATTCTTGCCAAACGAGGAGAAGTTGCCTACCAATTGGAACTACCTCTGCATCTTTCCAGAGTTCATGATGTCTTCCACGTTTCTCAACTCAGGCGTTGCTTCTCGGATCCCATCCACGGAGTGGACCATGAAACGCTTGATCTCCAAGATAATCCCACATATTGAGAATACCCCATTCGTATTCTCGATCAAACCGAGCGTACCACTCGACGTCATAATATCAAGTATCTCAAGGTTCAATGGTCACACCATTCCGATAACGAAGCTACTTGGGAAAGGGAGGATCGTCTTCGACTTGAGTACCCCAGCCTCTTTTCGACGGACCCTGAATCTCGGGACGAGATTCTTTTGAGTGGGGGTGAGTTGTCACAACCCTAGTCAGTGCTTGCATTAGGACTAGCTAGAGTTTTGCATCATGTTTAAACTTTTTCCTGAAACCTGAAATGGGGATGGCATAAACCCCCAGCACCTTAAACCGACTAGGGTTTACTAAAATATTTTTCAATGTACCCAAAATGCCCTCCTAAAATGTTCATCATCTTCGCCTTGGTCCTAAACCTCTGACAAAAATGGTGCACAATTTTCTAGGACATCCTAAGGTCACTGGATTAAATCATATGTTATTTGCATTTGGACATTCAAATGCTATAAAATATTTTAAATGCCCAAATAATCATAAACCAAAATGTTCCCTGTTGGATATATTCTATACAGTGGGCATGAGTAGTTTGATGATTTTTGAAAGTGCTTAGGCATTTTTAGAAAATCCACAACACAAGTACACAAAATAGAAAACAGAAAACAAAATAGAAAATAGGAGAGAGAGAGAAAGGCCAGAGGCCACTTACTTGGCAGGCCCACCTGGCGGCCTAGCACTGTGCTGGCCCGTGCTAGCCAGCTGCTTCGTCCCTGCCAGGCAGGCAGGGAGCTGTGCGCCCGCGCGCGAGCTCGCCACGACGGCAGCTTCTTGCCGCCCGTCTGGACGCCGCATCGGCGCCTGGACGTCCTCCACATCGTCGCCCCGGCCGCTTGTCACACCCTGATTTTCATGCCACTTTTCTTAATCTAATTACCATGTTAAAAATGTGGATTTACAAAAAAAAACTTTTGAGTGATTTTGACTTTGTTTGATTGACTTTCTATTTGCTGCTTGCTAGTGCTCTAAAAATCAAATAAATCCTCCAACTCTTATACTTCATCCCCTTGACCCAAAACTTTTTCCCAATGATCATGCCATGTGTGTAGAACAATATAGAATCTTCTTATAAAAATATTTTGGCCAAATAGTATTTTCTAAAATTAGTTTTCCAGAAACCCCTGAATTGAGGTTTGCACTGCAAGTACCTTATTTAGGGTGTGAAAAATCTTTCAAAAAGTATATTTGAATCCTATTAGGTATAGGACTCCCAGAAACCACAAAATTATAATTTTAAAAGTTATTTTTATATTTTATTTAAAAGCTTTTCTTTAAGGCCAGGAATGGTCTTTAATAGGGAAAAATTATTTAAGTATTTCAAAAATATTTGCCAAAATTCAGGGAAACTCATAGGACATATATTGTCCATATATAAGAGTTTCAACACATGGTCATGTTCAAAATATTGGACAAATCCTTCCAAAACCCTTTCTGGATATTTCAAGCTTTTGAAATATTTACAAAGGAAATATTCTCCAAAAATTCCAGGGAAATTCTATCATGTCATATATGACATATTCGATGATCTTGCAAAGCCTCATGCCTTGAAGATCAAGGAAACATCATCCAATCCCCTCAAAACCATTTCTGTCCCTTTTGAAGTTTGAGCTACTTTACAATGCCAAACTTCTCCAAATGCTCTCAAACTTGGTGCACATGCTAAAATGATGTAATAATGCATGTATGCCAAATGGAAAAAGTTTTGGAGAAGCATAACTTGGTCTAAGTGCCACAAAACCATTTTTGTTCAATTTCAAATTTGAACAACTCTACATTGTCAACTTTTTACCTGGGGCCTCAAACTTTGTGGGCATGATCATAACCCCAAATGATGATGCTATACTAAGTGGTGCATCAAGGGGAAATGATTAACTTAACTCAAACATGGTGAAACCATTTCTGTTGATTTCTAGGGTTCACCAAAGTTACATTGGCAACTTTGCCCAAATGAGCTCAAATTTGGTGGAAGGGCCTAAATGTATGTGACATTTAATCCTGTTAAGTGTCATAGCCAGTGGAGATCATTTGCTTGCCCAAAACATGATCAAACACCTTCTGCCAATTTACCAAAACCATTGTTTGGATCACTTTTACTATTTCCCCTTACCTCAAATTATTACCATAGCTTCTCCTGATCATCATCTACCCCCAGTAACTTCCCCTTGTCCTAAGCTCAATGATTGGAGGGGTGAAAACCCCATTTTTACTCTTGTGGACAGCAACACTCTTCTCCTCTTTCACCTTCCTCCTCACTCCAGTGGCTCCCAGAGCATCCAGGACCACCTCCCTATAGTTTACTACTCCCTCTACCCTCTGGACACCATTGGCCATGCCCTGGACGCCAGGAAATGCCAATGGCAGCCAAATGCATGCTCTGGAGCGCGCTACAGTGCTTTGGAGCACTGTAGCCGCTCCCCATCCCAATGCCCCGACAGCCTCGGGCCTCTACAGCATGTCCCCGAGGTTGCCTCAACGTCTGGTACACGGCACGTCGCCGGTCCCCGCCTGGCCCTCTCTCCTCTCCCCTCTGTGAAGCTCGCCCGTGCGCGCCCTGGACCGCACCCACGGTGCACCGATGCACGCGCTATAAATAGCCCAATTGGGCTCTCTCTCTCGACTCCTTTCGCTCTCCCACAGCTCCGACGACCTCCCAGACATCCTCAACCTCTCTCCCGTGGCCTCCTACCCCCTCCATGGCCGCAGTGCCGCCGCCGACCGCCGCTCGGACTCGGGCACCTCGGCCACTCCCTCCTTCCCCTTCTGTGATTCCAGGTCCGAGCCCTCCTCGGGGAGTCCCCAGGGACGGACCAGCCCTCCCCTCGGCCTGGGAACTCCTCGTGGCGTGGCGCCGCCGAAGACCCCGCGGCCGCCGCGGCCTCCCTGTGGTGGCGAGGCTGTGGGCCTCCTTGGGCGGGCTCGCAGCCACCCTCGGGTGCGGGGAGGAGAGCCGGAGCTCCTGGGCTCGTCGGCCGGCCCTCCCGCATCCCCAGGCGACGACTGCACCGGCGGCCGAAGCTCTCCTCTGCCCGGCATCGGGCCGGAGAAGAAGGCCAGGGGCGACGAGCGACCTGCGGCTGGGCCCCGCAGGTCAGCGATGCAACCGACTGCCACGTCGTTTAAGTGGAGGCGGGGCGGCTGGAAGGCGCCTTCCCAGCGCGAAGGCGTACCCCACGAAGGCGCCTCCGACGTCACACCCCCCCCTGTGCACGCAGCCGAGCTGTTGGGCCGGCCCAGTTGCTGTGCAGCTATCCTTCGCCCTGCGCGCAGTAAAGGGGTATAACCCTTTTTCCTTTTCTTTCCCTTTTTCAGACAGCTTCATAAATGCTTAAATAAATCATTTGAACTCCAAATTTGGTGATTCAAATTTCCAGTGACTCCATAAATCATGATCTACCTGTTGGTGCAACATGCACATTATTCCAGAGTCATTTCCTTCACAAATAATTATCAAATGCCATTATTTCATTTTCTGTGATGAACTTTAGAAAATCACAGAGGGCTCAAATTTGATCCAAATGCAGTGATTCAAATTCCTAGGTGCTTGTCATATCCAAACTTAGTTTTGGAACATTTTTATTAATACTTTCTGTACCCCACCAAATAATGAGCCATTTCTTCATATTTATCAACTTTGCAAAATCCTAGGAAATTCATTTGAATTCCAAATCCATTGAAACCAACTCCTAGATGCTTCTAAAATCATGACTTGTTGATGGGTGCCTTTGCTCATCAATCAAAAATATATCTCTGTGCACTTCTTTCAAATCCATAAACCCCTTGGTTCCATCATATTGAAATGATCCAAACTATCCATTGATCCAATACCTATGTAAACACTTTGGTCATTTCTAATATGACCAGAGATATCCAAGAAAAGTCCAGCTCCTATTTTTAGAGCACTTTTATTTTTGCTTTGATTGTGTTGCTTATTATGATTGTTTCCATCGTTAGTTGACGAAATAAACTAAGTACTCGGAGATGGACCAGAAGGTTTGAAGACTCGGAAGAATAAGGCAAGCAGCCCTTTGGCCATGTTTGAGAAACCTTTTTATGCATGTCTCATAGCACCTTGTTATTAATGCATCGGAATCATGTTGAGGTGGAGACCACTTTGGTTGCTACCTTTGTTACTTACTATTGAACTTGCATCAAAAATGACCCTACCTTCCTATGAGGGTTATGTGGGTGGGAGTAGATAGATATGCTATAGTAGTTGGCTACACAAATGGGTCAGGGTTATGCATTGAGAGAAACAAGTGTGGTAAGACATACTTGCAGATAACCCAGTGGGTGCCACTAATGCCCCTGGGAGTTGATGAGGAACTAGGGCACTACTTGGTGGAGAAGTAGTGTGCCGAGGCTTGACGAAAGTGTTGTTTACAGAGATGGATTAGATTTATGTGTGACTACCGTCCCAACCAAACATGCGCAACCACTCTACCCCTATATGGGAAAGGGCATTATTGATTACCTAGGTCGATACTAGCATGGTGCCCGCATTACTAGTGACGGCGGTGACATGAGGTCACTCTCGGGACGGGGCCGTGCTTGGATAGGCGGCCATGACTGTCTTTACAGGGCACCGGACACACCGTTGGTACCCCGTGCTTGTGGTATGTGATGAATATGGGAGCGAGTCTCCACAATTATTAAGATGTGAAATGTTGGCACGGGGCTGTTACCAATCGAGTGGACTCTGTGTTAGTGTCGTCTAGGGAAAGGTAGTGATCGGGTGCTTACCCCGGGTACTTGAGGTACCGCGGGTCGTGGATGTCACGGAAGTTCCCCGGATCTAGTGGGTAAATTGTGCAACCTCTGCAGAGTGTCAAACTATTCGAATAGTCGTGTCCGCGGTCAAGGACAGTTGGGTGGTGCTACTTAGACTATGTCCATAAGTTTCTGGAAACAACACGGTTCAGAGATATTGTTGATATGATTGTGAGAAAGTCACAATGAGCTTGAGCATGAGTTGATTACAACTTTTTCGCGATAATGATGTCTGTGATCTCCTAATACTTGTTGCAGACACAAGCATGTCCATGATATATGTTGATCATACTTGCATATGAAAAACTAGCTTTCCACAAAACTGCCACTCTAGCAGTAGAGCCTTGCATAATTATTCTGTCATCACACTTGGGTTGCTTGCGAGTACATTCAAAGTACTCATTGGCTTGCCACTGGTTATTTTATTGGCCAGGCATGAGTGAACAGGATTTGATGAAGATTTCTTGGTGACGAGCATGCGAGCTAGGATGCTTCCCAGTCAGAATGCATGTAGGGTTAAGGCAGATGGCATGGGTCCAAGTTGTTATTGAAGATTTACGCTGCAATGTTATACTCAAGACTTGACCTTAATGGTCCTATTTGTATAATACGGTATGTATGGATGTAAGACTCATTATTCAGCTTCTGTGTGTTCAGTGAGCATTGATCTGTGGGATCACTGTACACGTGCATTCGGTGATCACGACTTATGAGTCGGGGTCCCCACACCACCACGACACCGCACTTCCCCCCCAGCTATCTCTCTCGCTCTCCTCCGCCATGGCCGACGCTGCCGCGCCCGCACCGTCATGAAACTCGCAGCCACCGCCATTACGTCGTCGCCCCTCCATGTCCAGGAGCTCCGCCACCATCCACTCCTTTGAGAAGACCGAGCCCCGAGCGCTCGTTCGCCTCGGAGCCACCGCAAGGACCCCGCCTTCGCCACTCACCGCCGGAGATACCCTTCGCCGTCCCGCTCAGCTCCGACGTCCTCCATCATCGCCTCCGCTGTGAGCTGCTGACTCTCTCCATCCTCTCCATTCTCGCTACCGCCCTCTGCAGTGACTGCTTCAAAGTCGCCCGCACGTGCCGCCGCAGGTGCTCGTCGCTGATGTGGATCCGGCCATGCAACGGCCTCACCGCCGTGCCCAACACACTCACCGCGCCGCGCAGATGCTATAGTTGCCCTGCACACTCCTCCACGAGCACCGTAGCAACGAGTTCAGCCTCACCTGAACTCCGGCAGCCGGAAGGCTCGTCGCCGGCGTCGTTTCCGGCGACCCCGAGCTCTAACATCACCACCACTCGATGGGGCTTGCCTCGAGCTACGCGTAGGTGCCCTCCGCCGTCCTTTTGGTCACCGGAGGAGGAATCCCGACGCCCTCCGCCGCGGATTGTCGTCGCCGGGGGCTAAATGCCGGTGATTTGACCCAGTTGACCAGGGATTTGACCCCCCTGGGTCACTGACATGTGGGCCCTGCCCCGTGGTCAAATCTAGATTAGGACTAAACTAACCCTAATTAGTTAGTTAACTAACTGTGTCACTGACTAGTGGGTCCCACTGGTCAAGTTTGACCTGGACAACCCTAGTTGACTCGTTGACGTCACCCTGACGTAGTGCTGACGCAGTAATCCTTTTTCTGGATTTATTCTTATTCAGGAAATTCCAGAAAAAGCTGAAACTTCAAAAAATCATAATAAATCAACCATAGCTCAGATGGAAAAGATTTATATATGAAAAATGATCAGAAAAATCCAGTCTATCCATTGGTACTTGTTTAATGCATGACAAAGCATCTTAACCTTGCTGTTTACATCAAAACATGATAATGCACTTTGAAAATTAATAACTTGGGCTTGGATTTGAACCTTTGGTTCAAATAGGATCAAACCCTTATGTTTGTAGTTGCATTAGCTCAAACACATCCATCTTGCCATGTCATGAGCATGCATCATATTGTTGCATATTGCCATGTATTGATTGTGTCACTGGTGTGATCTCCGTGGTAGGTTCTGCTCCCGAGGATATTCACGAGTATCCAGTTGAAGGGCAGTACCACTCGACCAATCTGTCAGGCAAGAAACCCCATTGGACATTCTGATATAAACCCATCTTCTCACTTCTGTTCTCTTTTACTGCATTAAGACAACAATGTTTCAACTGCTTTTTGCTACGGTAGCTGAACCCCATTCCTTTGCATGACCTGTCATTGCCACAGTAAATAGTTGAAACCCAATAGCATGTGTAGGAGTTGATTGAGCCATGCTGATGTGTTCCTACCATGCTATGCCTGCTATGCTTAGAGTTGTGTCAGGTATGGTTCATCTAGGTGATGGATCAGAGTGAAATGATTATGTCTGGTAATGAGAGTGAAGTGTGGAATATTTTTTGGTAAAGGTATCGATGGAAGGACATGTAGGAGTACATGGTGGGTTGTTTCATTGGAACCGTCCTTAAGAACTGAGATCTGTATGTGTGATTTAAGATCAGCTACTACCACGCATTGGGCCCAAAACCAATGGACCCTCTCAACTTATTAATCACCCTTGTCCTCTGTCTAGGAGTTGCAATTAGTTTCTGGTGTTTGTAGCATACTGGAGGCCGTGCGCAGCGCTGACTCTCGGGGTGGGCTGTGATGCGGCAGGTACATGGCCCGATGTACCGAGTCACCCGTTTGGTGTCTCGGGAACCCTGTACACATTGTTTGGGGCCGTGAGCGACACCCCGGTCGGATCTCCTCGCGGATGGAACCCAAATAGGCGATAAACCTGGACTAGGGACTTGTGTGGTTAGTCAGGTTGTGGCCGACACCCTTGCTGGGCTTCCACTTGAAGGATGCCGAGTACATGTCGAGTAAACGGCGATAAGTGGTGGAAGCGTGTGTGAAGAAGTACACCCTTGTAGGGTTATCAATCTATTCGAATAGCCACGTCCGTGGTAAAAGACCACTTGGTTGCCTATACAATTCATAGACAAGTTAATGGTTACTCTTATAAGACTCAAGACAAGTGTGAGTGTCGTGGATGGCCCTTCCGTAGGATGACAAGTGAGGATCCACGGTAGAGTATTGTTGTGGTGACTAGTGGACTCGTGTGCGTAGTCTCATCTTTTCAAACTGCTGGTAGACGTAGTACAAGTTAGCCAAGAGTCAAAGCTAGCTTGCTGCAATAAACTCCACTACCCTTGTTGATAATGTTGCATGTATGATAGGTTCTGATGTAAGACTTGCTGAGTACCTTTGTACTCATGTTTTCTTAATAACTGTTGCAGAGGAGAACAACGCCCCTTCCGACAGTTTCTACATAGACCTCAATGTCGACGAGTAGCTTGCTGCCTAGGTGGAAATCTCAAGCCTGTGAAGGGCCACTATAGATAGTCAGGCTACACCAAGCCTTCTTTCTTTCCAGTTGTCTGTACTCAGACAAGTTTAGCTTCCGCATGTGCTTGTATGTTTGTATGACTTGAGTGTTAGGTCATGTGACCCCTACCTGTATGGATATGTTATGGATGGCTCTTCGGAGCCTTTTACATAAAAGTACTTTGAGTCATAGGGTTTTGTTGTGATGCCATGTTGTATTTGCATATATTGAGCATATTGTCTGTATGTTATTGAAATGCTTGGTATTTGTGGGATCCGACACCTAGTTGTTTACCCTTGGTAGCCTATCTTATGGGGAAATGCCTCCTAGTGCTTCCACTGAGCCTTGGTAACTTGCTACTGCTCCGGAACACTTAGGCTGGCCCGCATGTGTCCTTGTTTGTTCATGTGTCTGTCCCTTAGGCGAAATGTCATGTGTTGTTCCTTTAAGTCCTTGTAGCTTGCTACGACTTGGGTTCATACGTTGATGACCGAGACATTCGTTGCTGGGTCATGTATGCATGTCTCTGTAATTTAGCGCCACTTTTGGTTTATAACTAGTCATGTCGGCCCAGGTTCTCTGTCATATGGATGCTAGCGACACTATCATATACGTGAGACAAAATGCGCATACTGTCCCTGGCCAGGTAAGGTGGCACCCGTAGGGATACCGTGCGTGAGGCCGCAAAGTGATATGATGTGTTACATGCTAGATCGGTGTGACTTAGGATCGGGGTCTGGACACCTGGCTCCTGTGCTTACCCCTATGTTCTCGATTGTTCGACTAGGGTGTAAAGGGAGCACCTATGCGATTGTTACAACCGGGTAATCCAGACCTGTACCTCAGACTGGGTGAAGCCGAAAGCTAGCATTCTTAAGGGAATAATTGGTCGGCGGATACACGACATATTGCTTTTAACGCATACATGTTAAACAATCATAGGACATGGCATCCTACAATCCTTTTACAGGATAAAAAGCCTAGGCATGCATATATATGCATGCTGACCCAGGGAAAGGAACCCTTAAAGGAATTATTCTCTCTCGAAGATGTTTCTTATGTTAAATTGTAATATAACATAACTCCCCGAACACAGTTTGTCTGTTCAAGAAATTATGACCGGATTGCCTGGTTTCCGAACATATCACATGTTTACCACAGGTATATTATTCGGAAACACTCCAGCCTTCGGTTTTATGGAGGTTAAAGCGGAAGGTCGGCCATGACAATCTTTTTATAATTTCGGAAGGAGATAAGTTTGATGTTAAAGTACATTGATACATAGAATCTAATGACTACTCTTTTTCTATTCCCTCTATAAGGCTGTCTAGTTTACAGTCCTCTTGGGAAAACTTGGCAGCTATCTTCACTTGGTCATATACCAAGCTCACGAGAATTTCTTGTCCATCTGATCCTCGAGGTCCCACGCGGGCCATATGATTCGGCTGAAGGCTCGTGTAGCGTGTCTTCACCATGGCCTAGGCTCCTCGAGCACCCATGCGACATGCTGACGCTTTCCAAAGTTCAAAGCGGATTCGAGCCCCTTTGAACAAATCTGCCAAGTCCTCCATAGTTTCTGGAGGGGAATCGCCTGGCCATAAAGCCTTGGAGATATTCCTCATGGCCTTCTGAGCTCGCTCGTGTACTCTGGAAAGCTCTTGCAGCATGTCGCCTTGAAAACCAGACAATTCCCCTTCGGGCCGCCCAGTTAACAAACCTGCAGGCACAGTTTTATGAAAAACTTTGAAAACAAGGGACTATAAGGAGAGATAGGTTTAAGGACATACTGAATATGCCGCCTATAAGCCTCCGGTTCTCTTCCAAGGCATCTAAGGGTTGGGCTCGCACGTCCTTTAACTCCTGTTCAAGCCTGACATTTTTATCCTACACTTGGTTTCTTTTCTCAATGGTTCATGTCAATACACGTTTACCTGCAGCTGTTTCCCCTTCGACATATTTTTTATCCGCCAGAGCAGCCCTTAGCTTCTTCTCCCAATTGTCGGTCGGCCCTACTGCTGCATTTCAATCAATATGTACTTAGAGACTATTGATCGACACAAATATCATACTGTCCGGACACTATTGTTCTTACCATCAGTATCCTTTTCGGATCTCTTCGAATTTTCCAATTCGGTGGTGGCAGTCGTCAGCTAGGTCCGGCATTCTTTCAGCTCCTTGGATAAGATGTTATTCTTTTCTTGGAGCGTGTGCAAAACACAACGATCCTCAAATCAGTTGGTCAAACTGCTTTAAGTCTCGGGGGCTACTGACATGGGAACACTAAATTCACACTTACCCACATATCTTTTGAAAGCTGCTGAGTTTGTCCAGCGAGTCCGTCTTGAGCGGCTCAGATATAAGCATCTGGAGAACTGAGGGCGTTAAATGCCTCCTCAGAAAAGGTTGGGTCACGCATGGCTGCTTTTCGCCACCAGTGAACCATCGCGACCTTCGCTTCGGAATTAGTGACAAACATTTCATCTGAATCCTCTTGAAGAGGACAATCTGGTGCTGCATCCACATTGACCCTTGTCATCGTAGACGGGCCTAATGCCGGATTGGTTGGAGCTTGATCTGCAGGATTCCCGGACACAGTCCGGTGTATGTTCCTCCTAAAAGGAAAAGCAAGGCAGAAAGTTGTAATACCGGCTTCACCACCTAGTATATGTTAGAACAAACATACCTCTTCCAAGATTCGGTGGTGTTGACGGTCCTCTTTCGCTTCAAGGTCTCACCCGATGCAAGCTTTCGCCCTTTGGGATGACGTTCTTTGCATAGTTCGGCGTGAGGAGCGTCACCCCTGTTGAGCATGAAAAAGTGCGATGGGTGAGAAGCATTGGGAATCTTCGCTTTGAGGAGGTATGTCCTGGGTAATTACGTGAGATGAAGGAATAAGGCCGAGATAATCGGCTACGATAGCCACTTCGACGCCGTCATGGCTGACTTGATAGAAGACTCCATCTTCTAGTTCTATGCCTATGTCCGGATCTTCATCGTATCCGGGGCCCATGTTTCGAAAGTGGTCCCCTGGCTGTGGGGCGGGACTATTAATCCCCTTGACCACCTTCCTCCACTCCTGTTGGGAATAACCGAATTAAGTTCAGCCAATACATCTTACAATGAAAAACGGGCAAGAATAGCGGTCAAGAGAAAGACTTACCCAATCGGGAGGATTGTACATAGAGAAACCTTCCCGGCACTCCAAGCAAAGAAAGTCTTGCTTCTCTCCCTTATTGTAATGCCCAGTATGAGATTATACCTCCCACGTGTCGAGGCACGACTTAGAGGTATAATATCATACTAGAATGATCTCAAGAATGGTATCTTTGCACATCTCATGTAAAAGAGGGATGAAACTGTAAAAGAGTAGTTGGCTCACACTCGCCACGTCACACAATACATTACATAAACAATCATCATCCAAATAACATCAGAGTCCGACTACGGACGAAGATCCAAATGAAAGATACCATAAATAAATAACACAAGGTCCCGATCATAACATCCAAGTAAGAGCCCTACTGATCCTCTGGATAAGACACGTAGTATCCCCCACATTCCTCGTCAAACTCCCAGTACAACTCTGAACCACCAGCTGTGTAGTTCACCATGGTACCTGCATCTGGTGTTGTGTAGAATTTGTGAGCCACGGAGGACTCCGTTCCCGGGTAGCAAAACTATCTAAGCCTTGGGTGTGGAACAAAGCTGAAGAACAAGGTTGCAGCTGCACTAGCACTAGCTTACGTGTTTAGAGCGAGAAGGGAAGTGCCAACGATCGTCAAAGTGATCATGAAGTGAACCTATCTAAGAACGTCAAACATAACCCCCACCGTGTTCACTTCCCGAACCCCTTCGAAAAGCGACCGTCACGGTTACTCACGCTGGTACTGTATTATGATCATAGTGTCAAGTTTTCTACAACCAGATATTAACAAATTCCCATCTGCCACATAACCGCTGGCACGACTTTCGAAAGATCAAATCCCTGTAGGGGTGTCCCAACTTAGCCCATCACAAGCTCACGATCTGCGGAGTCACAACTCCAAGGTGGGAAGACCCGAGTATTCTCGGAATCCCGTGCTCAAGATATTCCGACTAAGGTAAAACTAATCCAGCAAGACCTCCCGGCGTGCCGACACCCTGACAGTAGCCGCGTGTATCTAGTCTCAGGCCACGACCGAATGGGTGATGCTATAGGTTTTTACCAGCCCTCGGGTTTCCCCAAGGTGGCCCTGCAGGACCCCCAGTATGGACCAACACTCATGTGGAGCACTAGCCCGGGTTGTTGATTAAGAAAAGGGTTTATAACTCCCTATGCAAGTTTTAGTTATTAGGCAAATGTAAAACCAAGGTTGGGCCTTGCTGGAAAAGCTTTAGCGCTAAGCGGGTTATCGAGGGGGGCCCATAAACCCCAACCGTGTTAGGGACGCAAAATCAAGGAACATAACACCGGTTTAAACGGTTCCTAGGGAGGCATGAGTGGAACAAAACACCAAGCAAAGGCTTAGCCTTCCACCCATTGCCAAGTATATAGATGATTTAGTTTTAATAGATTATATAATGTGATATCCCAACAATACTTCAACATGAAGCAAAGAATCTTCGAATCTTCTCCTGCAACTAACAATGCTATAAGAGGGGTTGAGCAAAGCTTACGTAGCCAATCAAAGGTTTTGCTAGGTTGGGTGGTTAGAGAGATTCATGGCTACAATAGGAGGCCGACAAACAAACATGGGCATCGAGGCAATAAGCTAAAGAGCGAGACATCTAGCAATAGGAAAAGATAGTAATGATATCTGGGTCAGGTCATCTTGCCTATTGAATCCTCGGAGGGAACATAATATTGCTCCTCACACTCAACCTCGGTGGAAACCTCATTCTCAGTATCTTCACTAGGCTCTAACCAAACACAACAACGCACAACGGAACAAAATCAATCAACATGCAGTGCTCAATCACATGATGCATGAACATGAAGCATGTGAACGTGGAAAGACATGATGCATGGCCTAGGGTCACAAGAATGCAATACATCACCAACACAAGATCAACCACACATAATGAAACAAGCAAAATAACAAGTTGGCAAGTTTATGTAGTTTACTAAACAAGCAACAAACATGTTTTAAAAAGGTTGGTTATCATGGAAAGGGTGCACTAAACATAACAGCAACATGCTTGCGTATTTAAATGGGCTGGAATTAAATACAACAATATCCAGAAAATCCCATATTCATTTATTTGCATTTGGGACAGATTTGAAATACTTCTGTGATGGAGTTGTCAAACATGCTGAACAACAGCACCAAAATATTCTACACATTTTTTCTACCCCAAATGCATATAAAGTTTGTTAAATTTGGAGTTGTAGAGAATTAGTTATGAATTTTGCAAGTTTGAGCATATTTAAATCAAATTTAAGTTCAAACAACATTTTAAATATTTCAAACATGGCAGCAAGTGACATTTTCATAATCTACACAAAATTCTAAGAACTTTTCATATTGGGCTCATATTCAAATGATGCATAAATATGCAGATATTAATTAAAACAGAAAACAGAAAAGAAAAAGAAAAACAGAAAATAAAATAAAACAAATAGGCGCGAGGTCTAAATCGACCCAGGCCTAGCTAGCCTCAGTCACTGACAAGGGGGCCAGGCGAGCTGAGCTGGCGAGCGGGGGCTAGAACTGCTGCTGTGAGGCTGGTAGGTGGGGCCCTGCTGTTAGCCTCACACAAAAATGAAAAAGGGGCGAAATAACCACAGCGCCCGCGAGGGATCGAACCCGCGTCTCTCTGACGAAACTGACGTAGACACACCACTACGCCACTGCATCGATCTCGACAAATAGGATGCAGCTTAATTGAAGAATACTCAACAAAAGCAGAACAGGGGAGCACTGGCCCTCGTCGGAGCAGGCTCGTCGGAGCCGCTTCGGCGACCATTAGGCACGGCGGAGGGGTGCGACAGGGAGCAGGAGGAGTCCCGCATCCAACTAAACTACTAGCAGCGCCTAAAGGGCACTACATCACCGGCGGGGAGCATATACAGCATGGCGGCGACAAGACGACGGTGAAGCGATGCAAGGCACTAGGCGGTGTGGTGACTGCACAGGGAGGTTCTACGCACCTAGGCGAAGCTAACGGGCAGCACGGCAACAGCTAAAGAGGTCGGAACACTCGCCGGCGACGAGGTCCGATGGCGGCACGGTCGGGCACTCATGGAACTATGGCCTAGAGCAATCGCAGGAAGGTGAAAAAGACTTGGGGAGAGAGGAGCTCACCACGAGCACGGCGGTGCGCTCGGCTGGCCCTGGCGTGGACGGAGTCGACGACGGCGCATCTCGAACAGCTTCGGCCACCGTAGGGGAAGAAGAGGAAGAAGCGCTTGACGAAGGGGCGCTCGGGTCCGTGTAGTTGCCGTAGTGGAAGAAGAAGACATCATGGAAGAAGTTGGACAATGTTGGCGAGGCTGAGGACGACGCGGAGCTCGCCGGCGACGCGAGGATGCTCTCAGATGCGCTCGGGCGTCGATGGTGGCGGCGGATCTGGGGGATCCCAGCTCTCCAGACGGCGAGAGGGGAAAGGGAAGACCTAGGGGAAAGTGGTGGACACGATCTGGGTTTAAAATCGGGGCTCGGCGCACGGCCTCGACGTCCGTGAGCTGACGGCGCGACGGTGAGCACATCGCGTGCTCTGCTTTTCTGATGGAGGAAGACGGAGGCGAGGTATATGTGATGCTGACTGGTGGGGCCACGCGCTCGGAGTGGCTACAGCGTGACTGCTGCGCCTATAGCTAGGCCTGCGGAGGAGATGGGCTGGCTGCGCTGCGGGTGGAGAGGGAAGTGGGCCTCGAAGAGAGAGAGGGAGGAGGAGAGGCCCAGGTTGTTGCTGTTGGTTCTTCTTTTCTTTTTATTTCTTCAGACAGAAAAAGAAAAGAATGCACATAAATAAAGAAGAAGAACTAGGGGAAAAGAAAAATACCCCTAAGCTCAGTGAATTATTCTCTATTTAAATAAAATGACTTGGACATTTTTAGAGGAAGAAAAATAAAAGGAGTTTGAATAAAGGCCAAACTCTTGATATTTTAAAACCCAACCAAATCATATTCAAAAGAGATGATATTTGGTGGAGATGTAGCTCACATGGGGCAAGTTTTAAAGGAAAAGGAAGAACCACTATGGAAGTTGTTAGGTGGCTTGCAAAATAGATCAAAGAAGAGGCCAGAAGAAAGAAGGAGAAGAATAAGAAGAAGAAGAGGGAGAGGGGTTAGGGTTTTAGCTAAGATAGCTTGAACCCACACACAACATACATCACAAGGTCTCAACAATGCACAAAAGAAATTAAACTATGATGCCATGATGATATGATGACATGATGATGAGCATTGCAAGGATGCAAAAAAATAATAAAAGGTATGCAATGCAAATAAAATAAAAGAGAAGGACCCCCAAGGATAATGACAAGGATCAAAGAGGAAGCTTTATTGCCTTTATAGGAAAGTCTTACATTTGGGGCATTACACTTATAGAGATCTCTGAGGATGGCGGCTAGAGTGGTAGGGTCGTCCGGACCCAGGCGTAAGCAGGGTGAGGCATCATCCTAGCCATTATAATGCCACATAGGAAATCCTCTAGCTTGGAGCGGCTGCACGCATCGCTTTATGGAAATCGCCATCACTTCAATTATTGACAGCCCTGAACTGGCAACCAATCTGATCTTGCTGGCCAGTCTTCTCACCTCCGCACTTTCTTCTTCTGTGGGACTGCGGGGACGCTAGTTAAAAAGCTTCTTCGGAGGAGCATTGGAATATTTGGGGAGGCCTTGCCGAACTGGATACGGCAAGGCAACGTCCTCAATATAAAACCACTCTGAAGGCCACTCTTCGGATGCCGTCTTTGGAGTGCCGGACAGATAACCTGTCCCTGCTATACGCCACGCTTCGGCACCGCCAACCTCGAATATGGATCCCTCCTCGGAGCGGGAGACAAGGCTGAAGAACTTCCGCCACAGCTCGAAATGAGGCTCGTAGCCCGGAAATAATTCGCATAAAGCGTCGAATCCTGCAATGTGTAGGATAGATCCCGACGTGAAATCATGCAATTGAAGACCATAGAACTACAGGAGCCCCCTAAGGAAGGGGTGGACGGGGAATCCTACGCCTCTTAGAAGTAAGGAGACAAAGCATACCCGCTCTCCACTGGAGGGATTGGGAAAATTCTCTGCCAGGGCTTGATTGTTGGTGGAAGTTAATCCGGCCCGGACGGGGACTAGATCCTCGGGAGGAAGATATCTCTTCGTTTGAAGCTTTCTCGGGTGCGCACGGGATACACATCAACTTTCCCAATCGCCCGCTCGAGGGCCGTGAGGGCGCGAGGAAGAGCTTGGAACGCCGACCATGCTTGAAGATTTTTCGTGGCACACACTAGGGATTTTTCGCATGTAATGGAATGGAAAGGCATTTGAGATCTAGTCTCCTTATATAGGCACCTTCCCTACGCAGTCAAGGGGGTAATCAGAAAAATACACAGATGATTCGCATTCGTTGGACACGTGGAAGCAAAGGCGACGGTGGCGAGGAATTGACAGAATATAATATTAAAGAAAGCCAAACTATCATCCAGAAGGACTCACCTTGCAAGACGAAAGACATGAAGCTGGACACAATCTCATCCTTAAAGGCGAGTCCCAGGGCTACTGAGGGAGTCCTGGTTTCAGGGGTCCTCAGGCATCCGGGTCGATGAAGCTGAGCCATATTGATGGGCCGCGAAGATAGAGGCAGAAGGCTCTCCCCCGTATTCTGTCAAGACTCATATGTGCGCAAAAAGGAAGGCATGATGTCCGGATGTAGCTATTACTTCCTCCCAAGTCACCTTTGTAACCCTAGGCCCCCTCTAGCGTGTATATAAGCCGAAGGGTTCAATCTGTAGAGGCTAACGACAGAATCATTACATCCACATAGGCTAGGCTTTAGGGTTTAGCCATTACGATCTCGAGGTAGATCAACTCTTGTAACACATAATTCATCAATATTAATCAAGCAGGAGTAGGGTTTTACCTCGAGCGAGAGGGCCCGAACCTGGGTAAAGATTGTGTCCCCTGCCTCCTATTACCATCGATCCTTAAACGCATAGCTTGGCCCCCCTACCCGAGATCTGCCGGATTTGACACAAACACCGACCTTATTGTAAAACTGAAGTAGCCGAGGCATTTGAACCGCTGCCCTCCATCGTCCACCACAATCTCCACCCACAATTACTAACATTTTCAGTAGCTGCGGCGTATCCTCCAACACCACCCATCCCCCCTCGACAGCCCCCCTTGAATCCTAGCTCACGGCGGCGGCCACCGCCAACCCCTGCTGATCTCCCGTTCCTCCTAGCTTAGATAATAAAGCTCAGGTCACCCAAAGATTCCCATACCATCGCCCTACTCCCCTGAGTTTTTAGATGAGGCTTGTGGTGTCCCTCCTCGCCAGATCCACATCCCCTGCTCTAGAATGTCTCAGTCTAAGCTCGACCACGTATGTGATGCCCCTGATTTGGCCGTACACTAATCATGCACGAAAATGTGTACCACCAAGATCAGGGACTCACGAGAAGATATTACAACACAACTCTAGACACAAATTAAAATAATACAAATGTCATATTACAAGCCAGGGGCCTCGAGGGCTCGAATATATAAGCTTGAAAGCAACAGAGTCAGCAGAAGCAACAATACTGAGTACATACATAAGTTAAACAAGTTTTCCCTTAAGAAGGCTAGCACAAACATCAATGAACGAAGAGGCAAGGCCTCCTGCGTGGGACCTCCTAACTACTCCTGGTCGTCAGCGGCCTCCACGTAGTAGTAGGCTCCGTCGGGGTAGTAGTAGTAGTCGACTGGGGTGGCGTCTGGCTCCTGGGATCCACCATCTAGTTGCAACAACCAGAAAGAAGGAAGAAGGGGGAAACGGGGGAGCAAAGCAACCGTGAGTACTCATCCAAAGTACTCGCAAGCATCATATCTATAATAAGTATGCATCAGTATCAAAGGAATGAGACGTGTCTGTGGACTGAACTGCAGAATGCCAGAATAGAGGGAAAGACCTAGCCTATCAAAGACTAGCATCTTTAAGAATCTTCTGAAAACCACCATCTTGCAGCAGTAAAAGAGAGTACAGAATAGCAGTTTACATTAACAAGCTTGTTGTAACAGTATTGCCTAGTGATCCTTCCTCTCTCCCTGCGAGGAAGCAATCCCGGAGCAAACTTATCCATCACATATCTCAAGTATCCACTTCTAGTTATAATAGATCAGGATATAAGACAGAACATCCATTACCGTGGACACGGCTATTTGAATACATAACTTCCTTGCAGGGGTGCACCAAATTACCCTCACGCTCGATCATCTCTGGCCGGACACACTTTTCTGAGTCAATGCCCGGCCTCGGAAGATCAACACGTCGCAGCCCTGCCTAGGCACAACAGAGAGGTCCCCGCTGGCCTACATCCTAAGCGCTCCAGGGTCATGGGCCATCGCCCGTTGCACTCCGGATCGTTGCGTGCAGGGCGATCCAGGCCACCTCCACCGGGGCGCCGACGAGGCCATGCCGCAATGCTGAACTAAACATTTGACAAAGCTTCGGCTGATACCACGACGCCGAGGCCCGTACCTAATCTCGCGTGGCGGTTAGTGCGTAAAGGCCAGAGGCCAACTCAGAACAAATACCCAAATTTGTTAGTGCATTATTGATAGAAGTGACGCTTGTCGGGACAAGTCCGGAGCTATCAGCCCTCCTAGGTGGAACCGCTAAATAGCCAGCCGCCACCGTAAGAACTCCCATGGGTGCTCACCGGGCCCGCCTTCCTTTCACAAAGGTCTCAAGTGAAGTCCATGTAACCGTGTGTTGAAAACATCAAGGTGGAAAACCCGAGGAATCACCCTCGAGGAATTCCACTCGATGTGTCATTCAAGGCGAACTATGAGGAATCACACTCGAGGTTCACACTTGAGGGGTTGCACCACAGACTTGTATCAGGAATGGTGAAAGTGGAATCACCCGTGATGACCATGACCGAATAGCTACACTACAGAGTTATCATTAGGAGTACGTCACGAGGTATCACCCTCATCACTCGATAGTACATCTGTAGAGTCGAGCAACAAATGGGGTCTGATGTGATGTGAGGTGTCAAGCTCTGGTCGTCTATCACGTGGCTCGGGTCATCGATGATGAAGCAAGGGCAACAAGGATAAGGTGGGGTCACTGATGGATCATTATCTAACCTATACTAAGCAGTTTAGTATAAGCATGTAGGTAACAATAGCATGTACAAAAGCAGGCTATGCATCATAATATGATAAATCAATAATAGTAGCAAAATCTAATGCAAGCATGAGAGAAAATAGAATGGGCGATGTCGGGATGATCAGGGGGGCTTGCTAGAAGTTCTGCTGAAATGGAAGGAGGGTCGTCGTCAACGTAGTCGATCACAGGGGCATCAGCAGCGGTCTTGGGGTCTACCGGAGAAGAAGAGGGGGAAGAAACAGTAAATACATAGCTCATAGATGCAATATAGATGCACGACATGACAACACGCAGCGTTAGGGGTGCTCTAACGCAGTACTACACGATATCGACGAAGGGGAATAACATCCGGGAAAGTTTTCACGTAGTTAGGCATTTTGGGACAAGCGAATTGGAGGGGGATTGTTCCATGTTCTGTATGCTAGTGATGTGTGGCGGACGAACGGACCGCATATTCTGATTCGTCTCGTCGTTCTAAGCAACTTTCATGTATAAAATTTTTTTATCCGAGTTACGATTTATTTTATATGATTTTTCAAAGTTTTAAACAGTATTATGAAATTATTATTAATTCGAAATTAAATAGAAAACACTAAGTGTACCATGCCATGTGCTAGCCACAAAGGCTGACTAGTGGGTGTCGGTGTCAAAACCGGCAGATCTCGGATAGGGGGGCTCAAGCTATGCGTTTAGAGGATCGATGGTAACAGGAGGCTTGGGACACGATGTTTACCCAGGTTCAGGCCTTCTCGATCGGGGTAATACCACACTTCCTGCTATATTAATATGGATGAATATGAATACAAGAGTTGAACTACCTCGAGATCGTAATGGCTAAACCCTAAATTCTATCCTATGAGGATATTGTGATGTTGATGATCCCCTCTACAGACCTAACCCCCGGCTTATGTACATGCCAGAGGGGACCTAGGGTTACAAGGATGACTCGGGGAGGAAGTAATTGATACATCCGGACTCTACACTTGCCTTTCTACGTACATAGGAGTCCTGATCGAACATGGGGAGGATCTTCTGCTTCTTATTTACGTGGCCCACCAATACGGCCCAGCTTCAACGACCCGGATGCCTGAGGACCCCTGAATACAAGACTCCCTCAGTGGGGTCCAGGGGTGGTCCATTCAACAGGTTGACCTAGTCAATGTTTGACTGGTCAACTATTACTATTCAGCAGGGTCCAGGTGTCATAGACACATCTAACTAATTACATATTAGCTAGGTTCATCAAGTAGTTAGTTTAATTAATCCATTCTAATTTAATTAATTATTTAATTATTTAATTATTTAATTATTATTTTTTGTATCTTTTTTATTAGTAACAGGGTTGGGCCCCGCCTGGAATTGGCCCAGGAGGCCTACCGGAGCGGGTGCGGATAACGGGCTGTGCGGGCGTGCATGTAGGGAGACCCGGGGGGCCTGGGCGGGAGCTCACCCAGCAGGGCCGGCGAGGCCACGGCCATAGCCAGTGGCGGCCCCGGGGCGGGTGGCCGTCGGCGAGGAGGGGCGCGCCGGTGCGGGCACAACGGGCGCGGGCGCTTGGCGTGGCGTGGGGCGCTAGCCCAAGTCGGCCACGGCAGGGGATGGCCGGCGCGGCCGCCAGCGAGCGAGCAGGGCAGGGGAGGCGGACACAGCCGGCGCGGGGCAGGCGACGACCGAGGCGACAGGTGGCGAAGGTAGGCGGCGGCGTAGGGAGCCGCTCGCGCGCTCACGCCAGCAGGCGACAGCGGCGACGAGCGTCGCGTCGGATGGACGGTAGCTACACACAGCGGGTGAGGCGGAAGCATGGGCTCCGGCAGGGCATGCGACTGCAAGGCAGAGGCGGGCCCCGAGGCGCTCGGTGCAGCGGCAACAGCCAGGCAGAGCAGCAATGGCGGCGGCGTTAGTTGAGGCAGGGGAGGAACGGCAACGGGTAGTAGCGCGGCCAGCAGGGACGCGGCAAGTAGCAACGGGGCGTGGCCTGGGCAGGAGGGTGTGCGCGCGTGTAGTAAAGGGTGCGCCAGGGTGCGCCATGATGAGGGTGGACGCAGGCGAGACATGTGAAGCAAGGCTCTGGCCATGGCGGACTACGGAGTCGAAGCTCGCGGGTAACGGTGCTACGGCACGAATCCGACGGGGAAATAGAGGGGAAAGCTGAGGGGTGCTCACATCAAGGCTATAGGGAGGTTTAGCGGCCCGGGGAGGCTCTGGTGCGGTCGGATCGATGATAGCGGTCGTCGACCGTGGCGGGGAAGAAGATGGCTGTGACGAGAGTATGAGGATGCCCCGCTCGATACGACGCACGTAGGCGAAGCAGATGATGACGGTGAAGCTCCTGGTCATGCTCCCAAGCGTCGGGGAGCATGGTGGCCATGAGGACGAGAGCGACCAAGGCGTCGGCAGTGCGTGTGTGTGTTATCCGCGAGAGAACAGTGCAAGAAGGAGGGGAATGTGAACTAGGGTTGCCTTGGAGGGGTGCCAGGGTAGATGTAGGGGGAGGAGCCGGCCAATGGCAGCCACCGCGACAAGGCGCCATGGATGGCTGCAACGGCTTCCCCCGTTGTACAGGGAAAAGGAAGGGGAAAAGTGGGCCAGCCTGTTGGGGTGGGATGGGTCGAGGCCCAAGGGGAGTGGGAATGCCTTTTACTTTATTTCTATTTTGCTTTCTTTTGCTTTTAACTTTTCTGTTTATTTACTTTACTAAATTCCCACATGATTTTAGTTTAATAAGAATATTAGACCAACACATAATTTAGTGTTTTAGTTTAACCCTATGCCACATAAAGTTTCACACACCAATAAAATAGTTTAACATTTTTAGATATTATAAAGGTAATTTAAATGATCATTTAAGCCACTGATATATTCACAAAAAGGGATTTAAACACTTTACAAAAGTGTTGAGTCACCACCAATATTACCAACTGAATATTTGGCACATGAGGAATATTTTATTATTGACATTTGAAAACCTTTATTTGTTTGACTTTAATCTTAAATTTGAATTTTGAATTGGTTTGAAACAACATGGGACCTAGCAACAGTAAAAGTGATGACGTGGCATCATTGGCAGAGAATTACTGTAGCTTAATTTTCTGGGCGTCACAATTCTCCTCCACTACAAGAAATCTCGTCCCGAGAATTAGAACGTAGAAGGAAACCGAGCGGGTTATTCATCACGAAGACGATCCTTGCGATCGCAAGTGGCTTTATCTTCAAAATGATTTGACAACTTAAATTTTAGAAAATTGATAGCCCTCTGACGGGTACGACGTTCAACTTGAACGAGAATGCGTATCAGTTGCTCTCTGTAAGTGAGATCATCTTGCAGAGGTTTAGTTGTATAAGCCATGTGGTTGTTGCAATAAGACTTGCGACTCGGGGATTAACCATGACATTGGCCTTGCCTGGGGTATAGGAAATACCCAAGTCAAAATCTGCTACGGTCTCCATCCATCTCTGCTGATGCAGGTTCAAGTCTGGCTGAGTAAACAGATACTTCAGACTTTGATGATCGGTGAACATCTCGCAACGATTACCCTGAAGGAAATGTCAACACAACTTCAGTGCAAATGCAACTGCAGTAAGATCAAAGTCATGGACTGGGTATTTCTTTTGGAAAGACATCTTGGAATTCTCAAAAGATTGGAATGTTTTCGATTCTCACAAGACGAGAAGTGTTTACGCATTCAAGCAATAAATCAGTGCCTCGACATTAGAACAAGATGAGCATGGTAGCTTACTATCTCGCTTGGAGGATGAAGTAGATGGGCAGTTTTAGTGTCGCAAATTATAGAAGCGGTATGTGTCTTCAACCATTCCAGTCACGGAATGATATCAACATTGGACGACTTGAAAACAATGGAGGAGGAAAAAAATGGAATTCCACCCCCTACAAATTCAACTAGGACGTTGTGACTAACCATGGGGTTCGTCGTTGGTCTGCGGAATGCAGCTTAGAATTCCAGCCAAGTGATGATTGTCCCAGCAGGTAGTTAACTCCTGTGGCTGTCCCACCATTGAGCAGCGAGACCTTTCAGATAATATGCCGCGAAGGTGACATTGTTGGCAGGGACTACATCAACAAACTTCAACTCGAAAGTGATGTCATGGAGCCAGTCATCAGCATCAAGTGGCTGGGTTGAGCTCCGGTTGATGACAGGGTTGAGATGCGCAAAGTCTTGCAATGTCACTGGGCTAATTGCTGATTCATATTGGGTCAGGGAACTGAGCCATGACTCTTTTCATGAACCGGCAATTTAGCTCAACTGCTTTATCATTCCAGACATGTATTCTGGCATGGTGGAGCATTGCCACCACGGCCACGACTAGCGGGTTTGACCATCCTACTGAAATGCAACAGGGAGTAGCTTAGCAAGGGTTGGAGCAAGTGTATTGAGTCATTCATGATGTAACCTGAACAATGGGCAAAGGCGCAACATGTACAAGGTAGTAGTCATTGAAGACATACCGATACAGATGCGGGGCCAATTACACGTTGTTCATATAAGTTCGAGCAAGAGTAACATCTTAGACAACTAGGTGACACTCCTGCACGTGATGAAGGGATAAATCAACGAGACATATCAAAGGCTATATCAACGTCGGAGAAAATCACTAGAGCAAGGGATTAGCAAGTGACGACGCAGGGTGCCCCCGATAAGAGGATCCCGCGGTCAATGAACATTGTGAAGCAGAACTTGACCCTTATTTCAAGAAAGGCGTAATACAAATCTCCGGGTGGATGTGATCACGAGATCCTAATGTTAGAGTTAGTGAATCCATTTAACCCGAATAGAAGAGAGTTCGGAGCCTTGGAGTAAAGATCGAGGAGTAAAAGATCCTAATACCACCCAATGGCGATGTGGGCTCGTAAGCCACACAGTCATGTTAGTAAATAAGTTTTTCAAAGACTAGACTCAACTTAAGCCAAGGAGTGTGGAAGCGGGATTCCTACAGGCAGTTGGCTCTGATACCAACTTGATCGTACACTAATCATGCACGCAAATGTGTACGGCCAAGATTAGGGACTCACGAGAAGATATCACAAAACAACTCTAGACACAAATTAAAATAATGCAAGCTTCATATTACAAGCCAGGGGCCTCGAGGGCTCGAACAGAAGCTCAAAAGCAACAGAGTCAGCGGAAACAACAATATTTGAGTACAAACATAAGTTTAACAAGTTTTGCCTTAAGAAGGCTAGCACAAACATCAGCAATTGAAGAGGCAAGGCCTCCTGCCTAGGACCTCCTAACTACTCCTGGTCGTCAGCGGCCTCCACGTAGTAGTAGGCTCCGTTGGGGTAGTAGTAGTAGTCGACCGGGGTGGCGTCTAGCTCCTGGGATCCGCCATCTGGTTGCAACAACCAGAAAGAAGGAAGAAGGGGGAAAAGGGGGAGCAAAGCAACCATAAGTACTCATCGAAAGTACTTGCAAGCATCAGATCTATACTAAGTATGCATCAGTATCAAAGGAATGAGACATGTCTGTGGAATGAACTGCAGAATGCCAGAATAGAGGGAAAGTCCTAGCCTATCAAAGACTAGCATCTTCAAGCATCTTCTCGAAAGCACCATCTTGCAGAAGTAGAAGAGAGTACATAATAGCAGTTTATATTGACAAGCATGTTGTAACAATATTGCCTAGAGATCCTTCCTCGACTCCCTGTGAGGAAGCAATCTCGGAGCAAACATATCCATCACATATCTCAAGTATCCATTTCTAGTTATAATAGATCAGGATATAAGAATGAACGTCCATTACCGTGGACACGGCTATTCGAATAGATAACTTCCCTGCATGGGTGCACCACATTACCCTCACACTCAATCATCTTTGGCCGGACACACTTTTCTAGGTCAATGCCCGACCTCGGAAGATCAATATGTCACAGCCCTACCTACGCTCAGCAGAGAGGTCCTCGCCGGTCTATATCCTAAGCGCTCCGGGGTTATGGGCCATCGCCCGTTGCACTTCGGATCGTTGCTCGTAGGGCGATCCAGGCCACCACCACTGGGGCGCCGAGCAGGCCGTGCCGCAATGCTGAAATGGATATCTGAAAAAGCTTCGGCTGATACCACGACGCCGAGGCCCATAACTAATCTCGCGTGGTGGTTAGTGCGTAAAGGCCAGAGGCCAACTCAGAACAAATACCCAAATCTGTTAGTCATTATTGACAGAAGTGACGGCTGTCGGGACAAGTCCGGAGCTATCACCCCTCCTAGGTGATACCACTAAACAGCCAGCCGCCATCGTAAGAACTCCCGCGGGTGCTCATCAGGCCCGCCCGCCTTTTACAAAGGTCCCAAGTAAAGTCCATGTAACCATGTGTTCAAAACATCAAGGTGGAAAACCCGAGGAATCACTCTCGACGAATTCCACTCGATCTATCCGTCAAGGCGAACTATGAGGAATCACCCTCGAGGTTCACACTTGAGGGGTTGCATGATAGAGTCGTATCGTGAATGGTGAAAGAGGAATCACCCTTGATGACCACGATCGAATAGCTACACTACAGAGTTATCATCAGGAGTGCGTCACGAGGTATCACCCTCGGCACTCGATAGTACATCTGTAGAGTCGATAAACAAAGGGGGTGTGATGTGATGTGAGGTGTCAAGCTCTGGTCGTCGATCACGTTGCTCGGGTCATCGATGAAGAAGCAGGGGCAACAAGGACAAGGTGGGGTCACTGATGGATCACTATCAACCTATACTAAGCAGTTTAGCATAAGCATGTGGGTAACAATAGCACGTACAAAAGCAGGATATGCATCAGAATAGGATCAATCAATAACTGTAGCAAAATCTAATGCAAGCATGAGAGAGAATAGAATGGGCGATATTGGGATGATCAAAAGTGGGAGCTTGCCTAGAAGCTCCACTGAAATGGAAGGAGGGTCCTCGTCTACGTAGTCGATCATAGGGGAATCAGCAGCGGTCTAGGGGTCTACTAGATAAGAAGAGGGTGAAGAAACAGTAAATACATAGCACACAGATGCAATACAGATGCACGACATGAAAACACGCAGCGTTAGGGATGCTGTAATGTAGTATTACATGATATCAACGAAGGGGGATAACCTCCGGGAAAGTTTTCCCAAAGTTAGGCAATTCCACACGGCAAACCGAAGGGGATTGTTCCATGTTTGGTATGCTAGTGATGTGTGGCAGATGAACGTACTGCGGAATTGGATTTGTCTTGTCGTTCTGAGCAACTTTCATGTATAAAACTTTTTCATCCGAGTTACGGTTTATTTTATATGATTTTTCAAAGTTTTTAACAATATTCTAAAATTATTATTAATTCGAAATTAAATAGAAAACACTAAGTGTACCCAGCCATGTGCTTGAAACAAAGGCTGACTGGTGGGGTCCAGGGGTGGTCCAGTCAATAGGTTGACCTTGTCAATGTTTGACTGGTCAACTATTACTATTTAGCAGGGCCCACGTGTCATAGACACATCTAACTAATTACAGATTAGCTAGGTTAATTATATAGTTAGTTTAATTAAACCATTAAAATTAAGTTTACTAATATATTGATTAATTAATTATTATTATTATTTTAAATTATTATTTTTATATCTTTTTTTATTAGTAACAGGGCTGGGCCCCGCCTGGAAGTGGCCTAGGAGGCCTACCGGAGCGGGTGCGGATAACGGGCTGTGGGGGCATGTGCGAACAGAGACCCGTGGGGGGGGG
>LR738715.1:468311856-468341263 GCA_902687465.1 Secale cereale | reverse complement strand
GGGGGCTCGGCGGGAGCTGGGCTAGCAGGGTCGGCCATGGCGGGGGATGGCCAGCGCGGCCGCCGGCGAGCTAGCAGGGCAGGAAAGGCGGACGCAGCCGGCGCGGGACAGGCGACGACCGTGGCGGCAGGCGGCGGAGGTAGGCGGCAGCACAGGGAACCGCGGGCGCGCAAGCACGGGCGGGCGACAGCGGCGGCGAGCGTCACGGCGGACGGACGACGGCTACACATGGCGGGTGAGGCGGAGGCGTGGGCTCCGGCGGGGCATGCGACTACGAGGCAGAGGCGGGGCCCGAGGCGCTCGGTGTGGTGCCAACAGCCAGGCAGAGCAGCGGTGGCGGCTGCGTTAGTTGAGGCAGGGGAGGAGTGGCAACGGGCGGCGAGGGCGGCCAGCGGGGACGCGGCAATTAGCAGTGGGGCGTGGCCTGGGCAGGAGGGTGTTGATACGTCTCCAACGTATCTATAATTTTTTATTGTTCCCTGCTATTATATATGATGTTTTGGATGTTTAATGGGCTTTGTTATAAACCTTTATATTATTTTTGGGACTAACCTATTAACCCAAAGGCCGAGTCCAGATTGTTATTTTTTGCCTATTTCAGGGTTTTACAGAAAAGGAATTTCAAACGGAGTCCAAACGGAATGAAACCTTTGGGAGAGATATTTTTGGAGCGATATCTTCACGGGAGACTTGAGAACCACGGAATAGGGCACAAGTGGCGTCCACGAGGGTGCCCCCCCCTACAGGGCGCACCCCCTGCCTCTTGGGCCCCACATTGGTACCCCGATGCCTTCCTTCCTCCTATATATACCCATGTACCCCGAAAACACCAGACAGAGAGAAAACCCTAATTCCACCGCCCCAACCTTCTGTTCCCGTGAGATCCCATCTTGGGGCTCGTTCCGGAGCTCTGTCGGAGGGGGAATCTACCACGGAGTGCTTCTACATCAACACCATCGCCTCACCATGAGTTGTGAGTAGTTTACCATAGACCTTCGGGTCCATAGTTAGTACCTAGATGGCTTCTTCTCTCTCTTTGGATCTAAATACCAAGTTCTATCGGTCTTCGAGGAGATTTATTCGATGTAATCTCTTTTTGCGGTGTGTTTGTCGAGATCCGATGAATTATGGGTTTATGATCAAGATTATCTATGAGAAATATTTGGTTCTTTTCTGAATTATTTTATGTATGATTATAATATCCTTGCAAGTCTCTTCGAATCATTGGTTTGGTTTGGCCTACTAGATCTATAGTTCTTGCAATGGGAGAAGTGCTTGGCTTTGTGTTCAATCTTGCGGTGTCCTTTCCCAGTGACAGTAGGGGCAGCAAGGCACGTATTGTATTGTTGCCATCGAGGATAAAAATATGGGGTTTATATCATATTGCTTGAGTTTATCCCTCTACATCATGTCATCTTGCTTAAGGCATTACTCTGTTCTTATGAACTTAATACTCTAGACGCATACTGGATAGCGGTCGATGTGTGGAGTAATAGTAGTAGATGTAGAATCGTTTCGGTCTACTTGTCACGGACATGATGCCTATATATAATGGTCATGCCTAGATATTCTCATAATTATTCACTTTTCTATCAATTGCTCGAAAGTAATTCGTTCACCGACCATAGAATTCTGCTATCATGAGAGAAGCCACTAGTGAAACGTATGGCCCCCGGGTCTATTATCGACATATCAATCTACAATCTACTTTAGTTTTCCGTTTTTATTTTCTGTTCTTATATCCAGAAATACCAAAAATATCAAACTATCATATCTATCAGATCTCACTTTCGTAAGTGACCGTAAAGGGATTGACAACCCCTTATCACGTTGGCTGCGAAGTTCTTATTTGTTTGTGCAGGTGCGAGGGACTCGCGCATGGTCTCCTATTGGATTGATACCTTGGTTCTAAAAATTGAGGGAAATACTTACGCTACGGTGCTGCATCACCCTTTCCTCTTCGAGGGAATACAACGCAAGCTCGAGAAGTAGCAAGAAGAATTTCTGGCGCCGTTGCCGGGGAGGCTTACGCAAAAGTCATATACCAAGTACCTATCACAGACCCTTATCCTTCACATTACATTTATTTCCCTCTCGTTTTCCTCCCCCCCACTTCACCCTTGCCATTTTATTTGCCCTTCTTTTTGCCGTATGTTTATCGTTCACTTGCTTCTTGTTTGCTTGTGTGTTGGATTGCTTGCTCGTCACTATGGCTCAAAACAGTACCAAATTGTGTGACTTCTCCAATACCAACAATAATGATTTTATTAGCACTCTGATTGCTCCTATTACCGATGCTGAATCTCGTGAGATCAATGCTGCTTTGTTGAATCTTGTCATGAAAGATCAATTTTTCGGCCTTCCTAGTGAGGATGTCGCTACCCATCTACACAACTTTGTTGATTTGTGTGATATGCAAAAGAAGAGGCATACGGATAATGATATTGTTAAATTGAAGTTATTTCCGGTTTCACTTAGAGATGGTTCTAAAACTTGGTTTTCCTCTTTGCCTAGAAATAGTATTGATACATGGAATAAGTGCAAAGATGCTTTTATCTCTAAGTATTTCCCTCCTGCTAAGATCATCTCTCTTAGAAACGATATTATGAATTTAAGCAACTAGATCATGAGCATGTTGCACAAGCTTGTGAAAGAATGAAATTAATGATACGTAGTTGCCCTACACATGGTTTGAACTTATGGATAATTATACAAAACTTTTATGTTGGCTTGAATTTTGCTTCTAGAAATCTTTTAGATTCGGCTGCAAGAGGCACTTTCATGGAAACTACCTTAGGAGAAGCTACCAAACTCCTAGATAATAATATGGTTAATTATTCTCAATGGAACACCGAAAGATCTACTAGTAAAAAACGATATGCTATTGAAGAGATTAGTGTTTTGAGTGTAAAGATGGATGAACTTATGAAATTATTTGCTGCTAAGAGTGCTTCCTCTGATCCTAAAGGTATGCCTTTATCCACGTTGATGAAAATAATAATGAATCTTTGGATGTGAATTTTGTTGGTAGGAATAATTTTGGTAACAATGCTTATAGAGGAAACTTCAATCATAGGCCTTTTCCTAGTAATTCCTCTAATAATTATGGTAATTCCTACAATAACTCTTAGGGAAATATGCCTTCTGAATTTGAAACTAGTGTTAAGAAGTTTATGAATTTGCAAAAGATTGATGAATTGGCAGAAGTGTGGATAGAACTACTCTTGATGTTGACTATTTCAAACTTAGATATATTCCACCTAAGCATGATATCAATGAGTCTCTCAAAGCAATGAGAATTTCCATTGATTAATGCAAAGAAAGAACCGCTAGGATGCGTGCTAAAAAAGAGAGTTATATAAAAGCGTGTTCTTCTAGTTATCATGAAAATAAAGATGAAGATCTGAAATTTATTGATGTGTCTCATATTAGATCCTTCTTTTCTAGTATGAATCTTGATAAAGATGGGATTGAATATGAGTTTGCCTTAATTAAAAGGTGTCCCAATGATTCAGAGTTTTTAGATCTTGATGCTAAGATTGTTAAAAGCGGGATTGAAGAGATTAAAACTTTGCATAGTGATGAAGCCACTACTTTGGATTTCAAGGGATTCAATTACGATAATTGCTCTTTTATTGATTGTATTTCCTTGTTGCAATCCGTACTAAACTCTCCGCATGCTTATAGTCAAAATAAAGCTTTCACCAAACACATAGTCGATGCTTTGATGCAATCTTATGAAGAAAAACTTGAATTAGAAGTTTCTATCCCTATAAAGCTTTATGATCAGTGGGAACCTACTATTAAAATTAAAATTAAAGATCATGACTGCTTTGCTTTGTGTGATTTGGGCGCAAGTGTTTCCACTATCCCAAAAACTTTGTGTGATTTGTTAGGTTTCCATGAGCTTCATGATTGTTCTTTAAATTTGCATCTTGCGGATTCTACCAATAAGAAACCTATGAGAAGGATTAATGATGTTCTTATTGTTGCCAATAGGAATTATGTGCCCATAGATTTCATTGTTCTTGATATAGATTGCAATCCTTCATGTCCGATTATTCTTGGTAGACCTTTCCTTAGAACGATTGGTGCAATTATTGATATGAAGGAAGGAAATATTAGATTCCAATTTCCGTTAAGGAAAGGCATGGAACACTTTCCTAGAAAGAAAATTAAATTACCCTATGAATCTATTATGAGAGTCACTTATGGATTGCCTTCCAAAGATGGCAATACCTAGATCTATCCTTGTATCGTGCCTAGCTAGGGCGTTAAACGATAGCGTTTGTTTGGAGGCAACCCAATTTTATATTTTTTGTTTTTGCTTCTGTTTAGGAATAAATATTGCATCTAGCTTCTCTTTAGATGTGGTTTTGTGTTTTAATTAGTGTTTGTGCCAAGTAAAACCTTTGGGAAGACTTGTGTGAAGTTTATATGATCTTGCTGTAAAAAACATAATTGTTAGCGCTCACTAGAATAGTCACCAGATTTTACTGGAGTGTTCTATTTAGTTGATTATTTTTGTAGATGATTAATAGACAAATTCCTCATGTTTACCAATTTATTTCAAGTTTTTTGGGGTTACAGAAGTATGCGAAAGTTACAGATTACTACACACTGTTCTGATTTTGACAGATTCTGTTTTTCGTGTGTTGTTTGCTTATTTTGATGAATCTATGAATAGTATTGGAGGATATGAATCATAGAAAAGTTGGAATAAAATAGATTTAACACTAATATAAACCAAGAATGAGTTCATTACAGTACCTTTGAGTGGTGGTTTGTTTTCTTATACTAACGGAGCTCACGAGATTTTTGTCTAAGTTTTGTGTTGTGAAGTTTTCAAGTTTTGAGTATTGCTTTGATGGACTAAGGAACAAAGAGTGGAAAGAGCCTAAGCTTGGGGATACCCAAGGCACTGCAAGGTAAAATTCAAGGACAACCAAAAGCCTAAGCTTGGGGATGCCCCGGGAAGGCATCCCCTCTTTCATCTTCATCTATCGGTAATTATACTCGGGACTATATTTTTATTCACCACATGATATGTGTTTTACTTGGAGCGTCCTGTATGATTTGAGTCTTTGCTTGTTAGTTTACCAAAATTATCCTTGCTGGACACATATTTTTTAGAGAGGTAAATATGGCCTAGGAATTGTTAGAACACTCTATGTGCTTCACTTATATCTTTTGAGCTAAATAGTTTGCTCTAGTGCTTCACTTATATCTTTTTGAGCACGATGGTAATTTTATTTTGTAGAAATTGTTGATCTCTCATGCTTCACTTATATCCTTTTGAGAGTCTATTAGAACAGCATGGTAATGTGCTTTGGCTATAAAACTAGCCTTAACATGATAGGCATCCAAGATGAATGTAGTAAAAACTTTCATACAAAGTGCATTGAATATGAGGAGAAGTTTGATACTTGGTAATTGTTTTGAGATATGAGGATGGTGATTTTAGAGTCATTCTAGTGGAGTTATTATGAAATTGAGAAATACTTGTGTTGAAGTTTGTGATTCCCGTAGCATGCACGTATGGTGAACCGCTATGTGACGAAGTTAGAGCATGAGGTATTTGTAGAGTGTCATCCTTTGTGTGGAGGTCGGGGGCGCGTGATGGTTAACTCCTACCAACCTTCCCCCTAGGAGCATGTGTTGATTGCTTTGTTTTGATGACTTGTAATTTGTTTCAATAAGTATATGAGTTCTTTATGATTAATGTTGAGTCCATGGATTATAAGCACTCTCACCCTTCCACCATTGCTAGCCTCTCTTGTACCGCGCAACTTTCGCCGGTCCCATACACCCACTATATACCTTCCTCAAAACAGATATTATATACCTTCCTCAAAACAGCCACCATACCTACCTATCATGGCATTTCCATAGCTATTCCAAGATATATTTCCATGCAACTTTCCACCGTTCCGTTCATACGACACGCTTCCCATTGTCATATTGCCATGCATGATCATGTAGTTGACATCGTATTTGTGGCAAAGCCACCATGCATAATTTTTCGTACATGTCACTCTTGATTCATTGCACATCCCGGTACACCGCTAGAGGCATTCATATAGAGTCATACTTTGTTCTAGTATCGAGTTGTAATATCGAGTTGTAAATTAATATATGTGTGATGATCATCATTATTAGAGCATTGTCCCAAAGAAAATAAAATAAGGAAAGGCCAAGAAAAGAAAGGCCCAAAAAAGAAAATAAAAGAAAAAAAGAAAAGAAAAGGGACAATTGCTACTATCTTTTTCCACACTTGTGCTTCAAAGTAGCACCATGTTCTTCATGATAGAGAGTCTAATGTTTAGTCACTTTCATATGCTAGTGGGAATTTTCATTATAGAACTTGGCTTGTATATTCCAACGATGGGCTTCCTCAAATGCCCTAGGTCTTCGTGAGCAAGCAAGTTGGATGCACACCCACTTAGTTTCTTTTGTTGAGCTTTCATACATTTAGCTCTAGTGCATCCGTTGCATGGCAATCCCTACTCACTCACATTGATATCTATTGATGGGCATCTCCATAGCCGATTGATACGCCTAGTCGATGTGAGACTATCTCCCTCCTATTTGTCTTCTCCACAACCACCACTCTATTCCACCCATAGTGCTATATCCATGGCTCACGCTCATGTATTGCGTGAAAGTTGAAAGGTTTGAAAAAATTGAGTATGAAAACAAGTGCTTGGCTGAAACCGAGGTTGTGCATGATATGAATATTTTGTGTGATGAAGAGGGAGCATAGCCAAACTATATGATTTTGTAGGGATAACTTTCTTTAGCCATGGTATTTTGAGAAGACATGATTGCTTTGTTAGTATGCTTTAAGTATTATTATTTCTTATGTCAATATAGACTTTTATCTTGAATCTTTCAGATCTAAACATTCATGCCACAATAAAAAAAATTACATTGAAAATTGTGTTGGTTAGCATTTCACATCAAAAATTATGTTTTTATCATTTACCTACTCAAGGACGAGCAGGAATTAAGCTTGGGGATGCTTGATACGCCTCCAACGTATCTATAATTTTTGATTGTTCCATGCTATTATTTATGATGTTTTGGATGTTTAATGGGATTTGTTATACACTTTTTTATTATTTTTGGGACTAACCTATTAACCCAAAGGCCCAGTCCAGATTGCTGTTTTTTGCCAATTTCAGGGTTTTAAGAAAAGGAATATCAAACGGAGTCCAAACGAAATGAAACCTTCGGGAGAGATATTTTTGGAGCGATGTCTGCACGGGAGACTTGAGAACCACGGAATAGGCCACACGTGGCGTCCACGAGGGTGGGGGCGCCCCCCCTACAGGGCGCGCCCCCTGCCTCGTGGGCCCCACGTTGGTCCCCCGATGCCCTCCTTCCTCCTATATATACCCATGTACCCCGAAAACATCAAACGGAGAGAAAACCCTAATTCCACCGCCGCAACCTTCTGTTCCCGTGAGATCCCATCTTGGGGCCTGTTCCGAAGCTCCGTCGGAGGGGGGGCTCTACCATGGAGTGCTTCTACATCAACACCATCGCCTCACCATGAGTTGTGAGTAGTTTACCATAGACCTTTGGGTCCATAGTTAGTACCTAGATGGCTTCTTCTCTCTCTTTGGACCTCATTACCAAGTTCTCCTCAGTCTTCGAGGAGATCTATTCGGTGTAATCTCTTTTGCGGTGTGTTTGTCGAGATCCGATGAATTGTGGGTTTATGATGAAGATTATCTATGAGAAATATTTGGTTCTTTTCTGAATTATTTTATGTATGATTATAATATCCTTGCAAGTCTTTTTGAATTATTGGTTTGGTTTGGCCTACTAGATCTATAGTTCTTGCAAAGGGAGAAGTACTTGGCTTTGGGTTCAATCTTGCGGTGTCCTTTCCCAATGATAGTAGGGGCAGCAAGGCACATATTTTATTGTTGCCATCGAGGATAAAAAGATGGGGTTTATATCATATTGCTTGAGTTTATCCCTCTACATCATGTCATGTTGCTTAAGGCGTCACTCTGTTCTTATGAACTTAATACTCTAGATGCATGCTGGATAGCGGTTGATGTGTGGCGTAATAGTTGTAGATGCAGAATCACTTCGGTCTACTTGTCACGGACGTGATGCCTATATATAATGATCATGCCTAGATATTCGCATAATTATTTGCTTTTCTATCAATTGCTCGACAGTAATTCGTTCACCCACCATAGAATTCTGCCATCATGAGAGAAGCAACTAGTAAAACCTTTGGCCCCCGTGTCCATTCTCAACATATCAATCTACAATCTACTTTACTTTTCCATTTTTACTTTCTGTTCTTATGTCCAAAAATACCAAAAATATCAAACTATCATATCTATCAGATCTCACTTTCGTAAGTGACCGTAATGGGATTGACAACCCCTTATCGCATTGGCTGTGAAGTTCTTATTTGTTTGTGCAGGTGCGAGGGACTCGCGCGTGGTCTCCTACTGGATTGATACCTTGGTTCTCAAAAACTGAGGGAAATAATTACGCTACTGTGCTGCACGACCCTTTCCTCTTCGAGGGAATACAACGCAAGCTCGAGAAGTAGCATGTGTGTGCACGTGCAGCTAAGGGCGCGACGGGGTGCGCCATGAACGCGGGTGGACGCAGGCGAGCACATGTGGAGCAAGGCTCCGATCATGGCAGACTATAGAGTCGAAGCTCGCGGGTAACAATGCTATGGCACGAATCCAATGGGGAAATGGAGGGGAAAGACAAGGGGTGCTCACATCGAGGCTGTACGGAGGTTTAGTGGCCCGGGGAGGCTCTGGTGCGGCCGGATTGACGACAGCGGTCGTCGACCGTGGCAGGGAAGAAGACGGCTATGACGAGCATATGAGGATGTCCCGCTCGATACGACACACGTAAGCGAAGCATAGGACGATGGTGAAGTTCCTAGTCATCCTCCCAAGCGCCGGGTAGCAAGGTGGCCATGAGGACGAGATCGACCATGGTGTCAGCAGTGCGTGTGTGTGTTATCCGTGAGAGAAGGACGCAAGAAGGAGGGGAATGAGAACTAGGGTTGCCTGGGAGGGGTGTCGGGGTAGATGTAGGAGGGAGGAGCCGGCCGACGGCTGCCACCGAGGCAAGGCGCCGTGGATGGCTGCCACGGCTTCCCCCGTTGTACAGGGAAGAGGGAGGGGAAAAGTGGGCCGACCTGTTGCGGTGGGATGGGTCGAGGCCCACGGGGGGTGGGAAGGCCTTTTACTTTATTTCTGTTTTGCTTTCTTTTTCTTTTAACTTTTCTGTTTATTTACTTTACTTAATTCCCACATGATTTTAGTTTAATAAAAATATGAGACCAACACCTAATTTAGTGTTTTAGTTTAACCCTATGCCACATAAAGTTTCACACACAAATAAAATAGTTAACATTTTTAGAAATTATAAAGGGCATTTAAGTGATCATTTAAGACATTGATATATTCACAAAAAAGGATTTAAACACTTTACGAAAGTGTTGGGTCACCACCAATATTACCAACTGAATATTGGCACACGAGGAACATTTTATTATTGACATTTCAAAACCTTTATTTGTTTGACTTTAATCATAAATTTGAATTGGTTTGAAACAACGTGGGACCTAGAAATAGTAAAAGTGATGACATGTCATCATTAACAGAGATTTACTGTAACGTAATTATCCGGGCGTCACAACGTATCCCGGGGAGCCTGACGAGCGTTCGGCCAAGAAGAGGTTTATCACGGTCTCTCCGACGGATGTTGGCGAGGTGGCCGCCATTTGCCCCGACCTGTCAATCGGAGCAACACCTCACGCGGAAGCCGCCAAAGGCGTTGACTACGTTGCCATGCCGAAGACTTCACGTCAGCGGGCTAGCGTATTATTGCATCTCGGGAAAGCTGGCTACGAAATCAAGCTCGTCGACAGCGACGGCTTCAAGCGGGCCATGTCACACGTTAAGTGGTCCATCCCCAACCCCTATGGTTCAACCACCGTCGATCTCTTCGATGTCCTTGCCGCTGATCTCCTCCTCCACGCGGTCAAGGATTTGCGATTCTTGTACGCCATTGAGCCCATTTTGTCATTTTTGAAGGACACGTTCTACGATGGGGGCTTGAGATCCTCAACTGCCAAGTCAGATCTCATCAGCCACGACCACGAGGAGGGCACCGACAAAGGTTCTTCCAAGGTGAAACAACCCATCTGTGAAATCAGATAGCACTTCATGGATCTGTGCTCTTCCAACTGGAAGGATCCTATCCATGACATGTGAGGCAACATCCTATTAGCAAATCTTACCGTTTCTAGCTTGCCAACCCGTACCCTTTGTTGTAGTAGCTTTTGACATGTGCTGTTTAAACTGTGCCGTGTTTAATTTCAGTTATGCAAAAATGTAATGTTCAATAGGGCTATGTGATGTTTAAGTATGAATTGTCCACTTCAGTTACACAAATGGCTATATTTGGTTGTTTATAGTGAGTAGATGCCTTTTTTTGTCTGTATTTGGTTGTTAGGTTGGCTGCAGTGAGCATTTGTCCAGTTATCGAGAAGATGCCTTGTTTATCTGTATTTGGTTGTTAGGTTGGTTGAAGTGAGCATTTGTCCAGTTAGCAAGCAGATGCCTTGTTTATCTGTATTTGGTTGTTAGGTTGGTTGCAGTGAGCATTTGTCTAGTTTTCAAGCAGATGCCTTGTTTATCTGTATTCGCTTGTTAGGTTGGTTGCAGTGAGCATTTGTCCAATTTTCAAGCATATGCCCTGTTTAACTATATTTGCTTGTTAGGTTGGTTGCAGTGAGACTCTCTCCAGTTTTCAATGGCTATATTTGCTTGTTATACTGATCATTTATTCCTTGTTTATTTCAGTCATTCACAATGTGATGTTCATTATGTGCAAGTTGGAAATGTGCCGCTTGATTGCATCAGTGCCAGTTTTAACGGCTATATTTGGTTCCAGTTATGCCTGGTGTAGTTAACACATGCCCTTTATTTCTGTTTTACACATTTATCCAGTGTGATGTTTAAGCATGACCTACGTTCTATTCATTTTCAACAATACCAGCTTGAATTGCAATATTTGATGGCTGTTACGCCTGTTGTAGGTAACATTGCTTTCCATTTTATAGTTGATTTAACATCATGCCGAAACCAACACATTCAAGCTATCATTTGGATATGATGTTGTTTACCTTTGCTATATTTGTTTGATGTTAAGGTTGTTGTACTTATCATGCCTTTCCACTACTTAGGCAGGACAACAATGGGAGTGGCCAACATTTTCCGCCGAGGTTAGTTTCATCCCTCGGCTTGTACTCGCATGTTGTTCCATAATGTAGTGCATATATATCCAGGCATGGACACTTGTTAGCTTCTAATATTAACTTGTTGCGTGTAGGTACACATGCCCTTGGTAGGATTCTCGCATCGACCCTTTTTGTGTATGGGGCAATGAGATATTCATGAACAAGCATCAAGTGAGGAAGCTGATAAGGATTATTAGCAAAAGGATACGAACGGTGGCAAGCAAATTATTCATTTATGCTCTATCCAACACAACAATGAGCTGTAGGATGGTAACTACAAACTCTACAGCCTTCTCTTTCTACTGCCCATAATGACTTGTTAGACAACACTGCTTGAATCTTTTTCGTTCGTGGTGGTTCCTGAAGCAGTTTACTCAAGATTACCTGGCAAAGTACATGATTGGTGGACATGCAATGAAGGTTAAAGTATTTCATCCAGACTACAATGAGCAACGAGAAATCCTAATGAAGACAGTAGAGGATGGATGGGCAAACATCACAAGGGGTTGGCCTAGAGTCGTGTGCGCATTACGCATGGAGGAGGGCACAATATGGGCATTCCGCTTCACCTTCTCCAGCAACCAGAATGTCTTTCGCCTCTCTCTTTACAGTCTTTAGTACAACTGTGGTTCTTCCTTCTTAACTTGGTGATTTTGTAGTTCTTCAATATATGTACCTGTGCATTGAATTATGCATTCGTGGTTAAAACTATATTTGTAATAAACATGGTTCGATATGAAATAAGTGATTGCCTGCTTTTGAATTCATACTATGTGATTTTTAAATTTGGATTAAATTAGGTATTACACTGCACACGGTTTGCGAAAGGCAAACATCTGCGATAGACATGGAGATCAGACACATTTCTCAGGTCCACTACGTGTGCGATCAATCTCTACTACCCACACGATCATCTAAGAAAAAATGTGTGCGATTAACAACATGATCGCACACAGATCCTTCTTATTAAATGTTTGCGTAAGTCACCTTATCACACACGCTTGGCAATTATGGACTATTTATGATGCTGTGCGCATCGCAAACGTTTGATCATAGAAGAACGCGTGCGATAGGTCTTCATTCGACACAGGTACAACAGATGAATCCTGTGGGATGTATTCAAGCTTTGCATACATTTTTATAGGGACAACTGTATGCGCTCTTACATCGAATCACATATAGTCGAGGGAAAGTAAATGTGTGTGATTGGCTGCTTATCGTACATGTTCTATAATCGTGAACTGTTTGTGATGGGTCGCGCATCATGAACGTAGCACCATAGAATACCGACTACGATGTCAATGCGAGCACAAACGAGTAGAAAGGATGATGCATTTGGGATATTCGAGATATCAGAAACAGTTTTATAGGGACAACTGGATGCATCAAGGCTCCATATACCCGACTGTTTCTGAGTCGTGTGAGAAGGACCCCTATCGCAGTCACTAACTTGGCAACGGTTCAAAACGTCGTCATGGAAAGGGGTTAAAAACTGTTTGTATAGCACCTCGCTATACCAGTGAGCGCGCAGGGGCGTTCTTTTGGCCAAAGGGTAGCTCGAAGTGGCGCCATTGAATCATCGGTGAGCCAGTTCCCACGGATAGCCGTGCAAGCTTCCTGCCCAACTTAGCGAAATCCCCCAAAATCCCAATGGTTACCGGCCTCCTATATAAACCCTCACGGCTAGCGAGTCCTGCGTCGCATTTTCCCCTCCCTCCCCGTAGCTTATCTCGTCTGCTTCTCTGAAAATTTCCAATGGCACCGGCACGTCGTCATCATGCAACCACTCCGCCATCATCAGAGCACAGCTCCAGCTAGGAGGCTACACCGCACCGACAGCGCAGTCCTCGGCGTAGTGTAGTGTGTGTGTGGTGTCCCTATTGGGTGTGCGCACAACACCCACCACACGCTTCACCGCCGCGTCACATCTGCAGCTGTTGCCGGTCGCCATTGCTGCCACCCCACCGCCTGCCACCGTGGACGCCACACCACCATCGAAAGTAGGGATGGCAATGGGTACAGTATTGTAATGCCCAGGATGGAGTTATACCTCCTACGTGTCGAGGCACGACTTAAAGGCATAAATCCATCCTAGAATGATCTCAAGTTCGGTAATTCTTTGCACATCTCATGTAAAAGAGGGGATTGTAAACAGAAAATAGTTGGCTTACACTCGCCACGTCACAGAATTACAATTCAAGTCTCAAACATCATACATTAAGAACATCACAACCCTCTAAGGGCAAAATCCAAATGCAAGATACCAAACTTAGATAAATAAACCACAGGCGGATCGAATCCTAGTAGGAGTCTCCACTACTGATCATCCGGGTATCGCACATAGTACCGACTACGCTCCTCGTCGTACTGCCAATCCAGCTCGGTGCCATCACCTGGATAGCTCACAACTGGACCTGCATCTGGTGTGGTGAAGTAACTGTGAGCCACAGAGGACTCAACAATCCCGTTTCCGGGTAACAAGACTATTTAAGCCTTTGGGTGAGGATAAGGCTGAAGAAAAGAACAAGTGTCTGCAGCAGCAACTAGCAACTAGCTTACGTGAGTGAGAGCGAGAAGAGAAAGCCTCGGCGAGAAGTGATCACGAAGTGATCCTAGCTACAAGCTCCACAATCATAACCCCTCCGTGTTCAACTCCCGAATCCCTATTCGGAAATTGACAGTCACGGAACACACGCTGGTAGTGTATTAGAAACATTGTGTCAAGTTATCTACAACCGGAATTAACAAGCTCCCATCTGCCACATAACCGCGGGCACGGCTTTCGAAAGTTCAAACCCTGCAGGGGTGTTCCAACTTGACCCATTACAAGCCCACGATCCGCGGAGTCGCAACTCCAAAGTGGGAAGACCCGAGTATCCTCGGAATCCCGTGCTCAAGATATACCGAGCTAAGGTAAGGCTAATCCAGCAAATCCTCCCGGCGTGTCGACACCCTGATAGTAGCCGCGCGTATCTAAGTCTCAGGACACGACCGGATGGGTGATGCTACAGGTGTATGCCAGATACCTTGGGTTGCCCCAAGGCGGCCCTGCAGGACCCCCGTTTCGGACCAACACTCATGTGGAGCACTGGGCCGGGGTTGTTGATTAAGAAAGAGGGTTAATTACTCCCTATGCAAGTTTAGTTTGTTATTAGGCAAATAGTACCAATGTTGGGACTTGCTGGAAAAGACTTAGCACTTAGCGGTTTATCGAGGGGGTCCCATACACCCCAACCGTGTTAGGAACGCATAATCAAGGAACATAACACCGGCTTATACGGATCCTAACGGCATGAGTGGAACAAATCACCAAGCAAAAGGCTTAGCCTTCCACCCTTGCCAATATATAGATGATTTCATTTAAAGCATTTATATAGTGTGATATAACCCAACCAAACTTCATCATGAAGCAAGCATCTTCGATCTTCACCTGCAACTAGCAATACTATAAGAAGGGCCGAGCGAAGCGTACTTAGCCAAGCAACGGTTTGCATTGGTAGGTTTGTTAAACATGGTAATTGGTTACAAGTAGGAGGCCGACAAGAAGATCATGGGCATCGAGGCAAAACTATAGATCGAGACTACTAGCAATAGGCAAAGATAGTAATGTTATCGGGGTTTGGTCATCTTGCCTGAAGAGAAGTCGTTTGGATCGTAAGAAGGGTCCTCGTGCTCAACCTAGTAGGAAACCTCGTGCTCGTACTCGAACTCAGACTCTTCTTCCGGCTCTAAACAAAACAATCACACCAAGCACCAATCAACAAGATGCAATGCGCACTCGAAAAAGACGAATGCATGATGGATGCACTAAGGATGCACATGGAGCACGGAAAATATCACTCAGGCAAAACACCTCAAAACATTATAACAATCTGATATTATTAATCTACACAGAAAATCAATCAAGTTTGATATAAGATTCGCTGAAATCGGAGTTACGGGCTAAAAGTTATGCCCGAAACAAGAATTGAGCGAAAGCTGAAAATTACGGCAACATAGCAACTTCGGAGCACAAAATAATTAAGCTACAGCACTCAAATATCATGGCAAAGGACATGAACACAAACTAGACATATACTACAGCAACTAAGTCCAAAGGTGCACCCCCAACGGAGCCACGGATCAATAGCAATGATCTTGGACATATTGAACTTGACAATAAAATTCTGGCAGCAGAATTTTATTGAAACTTTGGAGCAAAAGATAAACATGCTACAGCCACTCAAATAGACATGTGAGGACATGAATGGAAAGACAACAATATATACTACAAGGAACAATCAATATCCACTCCAAAACTAACATGGTTTGTCCTAGAACATCACACGAACATGGCATCGGAACGTTACAGATTTCAGACTTAGTGAAAAACCACTAAGTCCTAAAACAGCAATTTCATCATGGCATATAAAAGAGCATGTTTAAGTCACCTCGAAACTAAACATGGCAAAGGGTAAGCACCTCATCAAAGTACACATGAAGGTGATCCCGAAACACACAAGCATGCTTCATAGAGGTGAACACAACGATTACAACGAGCTCAACAAGATGGCATTTCATAACAAGTGAAACAACATCACAGCCACATGGCACTTTGCAACGAATGATAACAAGGCAATAATAAATCTAACATGCTACCTAGCACATACAACATGTAGATCATGGCAAGACGAACACGTGGACATGTCATTTGCATCATTCGGACAAACGAGCTAAAAGATATCACTATGCAAAGGTGGCATAAAAACATCACATAGCAGCAGTTTATAACATGATGCACTCTTGCAACAGAAAAACAAGCACCTAGATGATCTCTAACATGCATGACAACAACAGATAAAACGTAGAGTAAGTCTCCACGAACGTCTGGACATATTATACGCGCGAATCGGACAAACACACAAGGAGATCTAGCAGTTCAAACATAGCATCACAGAACAAAAATAGCAGGGACTTAGGTGGAAAAAGAGGTAAACCTCAGATCTGAGAAAATCTAGGTCAACGGGCCCGGGGCGGATCCGGCCCGAGATCTGCTTCGGCTGGGCTTGCGAGGAGGCGGCTTCGGCCCGCGGTTGTGAAGGGAGGACCGGAGGCGGAGCGAGCCCAGCGGCGGTGGGTGGCCCGCTGGCGTCCGAGGGGAGGCGGTGGCGCGGGCTTCGCGGAGGCGACTGGGCCCTAGCGTCGGGAAGGCCCAGGCGGGCGACGGTGGCCCGAACCTGGCGCGGAAGGATGGCTCGGCCCGGCGCGCTGGCGAGCGGAGGGAGCCCGCGGTGGCGAAGGGCGGACGGGCCGCGGCGCTGTACGGCCCGAGGCGGCGATCAGGGAAGTGGGGACCTAGCGCGGCGTACAGCCCGCTGGGCTGGCGCGGGCGATGGCCTAGGAAGAGCGGTCGGTGAAGTGGGGACCCCGGCCCGACGGAGAGGAGACGCGACGGCTGGGCGATCGATCTGGCCCGGACGAGCGACGAGGGGAGCCGCTCGGTCGTGGTCGTTGACCCGACCGTTTCCAGGCGATCGACGCGGCGGCGCCCTCGAGGCTGCAGAGGCCGGTGCGAAAATTTTCGGTGGAGGCTGCCAAGTGGCAGCGGGAAGGGGGCTAGATCCAGAATTTTAGGGAAGGAGGAGGAAGAAGCTAGATGCCCAATAGACTAGGGTCTATTATATAGCAGGTAGCTAGGGTTAGGGGATTTGGGGGTGTTTAGGAGCCCTCCGATCGAGATCCGACGGATCCGATCGCGGGGATAGTTTAAGAAGGGTCTAGGAGAAGATAAAAGACCGCAGTAGGGTGTTTCCGGGACACAAAGTGAAGGCACTTTGGACCCACACGAACAACGGATGGGATAGCCAACGGAGTCCAAACGAGACGAGATTTGAGAGGCGGGTTGCACACAACAAAACAACAACACACACAACAACCTCGCGGCACACCGGTAACGTTACACGCCCAAACAACAAAGTAGGCCTACGGGACGTCACGGACACGTGAGGGAGCTCCGGAACGCGAAACAACGGGAAGAAACACGCGGAACCGGATGCAACCGACAACACAAATGCAATGCAATGCACATGTCTACATGATATGAATGAATGCCACACACTCACACAACAAAACGACGAAAACCCGAAAGACAAAGAACCCGGAATGGAAATAGATGAAGCCGGAGATATATTATATGCCCAAAAGGGAAAGTATTACATCCGGGGCATTACAAACTCTCCTCTACTACAAAAAGATCTCGTCCCGAGATCTAGGACTGGAAAAAGGAAGGGTACTCGGAACGAAGATGATCTTCTCGTTCCCAGGTAGCTTCTCGGTCGGTGTGATGTGACCACTTGACTTTCAGAAATTTGATGGACTTGTTGCGGGTCTTGCGTTCGGTTTCTTCGAGAATGGCAACTGGGTGCTCTCGGTAGGACAGGTCTTGTTGAAGATCAATCTCCTCAAACGGAATCATGCGCTCAGGTGCCTTGAAGCATTTGCGAAGTTGAGACACATGGAAGACATCATGAACATTTGCGAAGTTGGGAGCGAGCTCAAGTTGATAGGCTAGATCGCCTCTTTTGCCAAGAATCTTGAAAGGCCCGACGTATCTAGGAGCAAGCTTTCCTTTGATACCGAATCTTTGGGTTCCTTTCATCGGAGAAACTCGGAGATAGACATGATCATCGATGTCGAAAGCGAAATCACGATGCTTTCCGTCATAGTAGCTCTTCTGACGCGACTGAGCGGCCTTGAGATTCTCACGTATGACTTTGCACATTTCTTCGGCTTCTGAGATCAAGTCATTGCCAAGAAATTGACGTTCGCCTATTTCAGACCAATTGAGAGGGGTACGGCACTTTCTGCCATAGAGAATTTCAAACGGTGCTTTGCCTGCACTTGCTTGAAAGCTGTTGTTGTAAGAGAACTCGGCAAATGGAAGGCAGTCTTCCCATTTCATGCCGAAGGAGATGACACAGGCTCTGAGCATGTCTTCTAGAATCTGATTCACACGCTCGACTTGACCACTAGTCTGAGGGTGAAAGGCAGTGTTGAACCTGATCTTAGTGCCCATGGCGGACTCAAAGGAGTCCCAGAACCTTGATGTGAACAAGCTTCCACGGTCTGAGGATATCACTTGAGGAATGCCATGTAGGGACACGATTCTGGAAGTGTACAGCTCTGCAAGTTGAGCTGCATTGATTGATTCTTTGACTGGAAGAAAGTGAGCGACTTTGGTAAGCTTGTCAATCACCACAAAGATAGCATCATTTCCTCGCTTGGATTTAGGAAAACCAGTGACGAAGTCCATTTCAATGTGGTCGAACTTCCACTCGGGGATAGGAAGAGGTTGGAGAAGACCGGCTGGACGTTGATGTTCTGCTTTCACTCTCCTGCATACATCACATTCATTCACGAATTGGGCAATCTCCCTTTTCATGCGTGTCCACCAGTAAGACTGCTTGAGGTCTTGATACATGTTGGAACTACCAGGATGAATGGAAAGGAGAGAATCATGAGCTTCTTCCATTATGAGCTTCCTGAGATCACCTTTGGGAACAACGAGTCTGTCCTCGAAGAACAAGGTATCTCTCTCATCAACACGGAAGCACTTGTATTTTGGAGTGCCCTTTGCAATCCCATGTTTCACTTTCTTCACCATGGTATCACTGAGTTGGGCCTCACGGACTTGATCTTCCAAGGTAGGAGCAATCTGGAGATTAGCAAGAAAACCCCGCGGAACAACTTGGAGGTTGAGTTTCCTGAAAGCTTCACAAAGCTCAGGCTGGTATGGCTTGATAAGAAGGCTGTTGCCATATGCCTTTCTGCTCAAAGCATCTGCAATCACATTCGCCTTGCCAGGAGTGTATTCAATGCTGGGATTATACTCTTGGATCATTTCAACCCAACGAGTCTGGCGGAGGTTCAGATGCGGCTGTGTGAAGATGTACTTCAAGCTCTTGTGATCAGTGAAGATGTCGACCTTTCTGCCCAACAACAGATGTCTCCACGTAATCAGAGCATGTACCACAGCTGCTAGCTTGAGATCGTGTGTGGGATAGTTCTTCTCACTTGGCTTGAGCTGCCGAGAAGTGTATGCCACAATTCTCTTATCTTGCATAAGCACACCACCAAGACCTTGAAGAGAAGCATCACAGAATACTTCATAGGGCTTGGATTCATCCGGAGGAGTCAGAACTGGAGCGGAGACAAGCTTTTCTTTGAGAGTTTTGAATGCCACTTCACACTCTGGAGACCAAAAGTATTTGACATTCTTCTGAAGCAGGTTGGAAAGAGGCTTGGCAATCTTGGAGAAGTTCTCAACAAACCTTTTGCAATAGCTGGCAAGACCCAGAAAACTGCGGAGCTGCTTGACGTTCTGAGGAGCTTCCCAGTTGACAATTGCTTCAACTTTCTCGGGATTAACCGCAATACCGTCAGCTGAGATGATGTGGCCCAGGTACAAAACCTTATCGAGCAACTCGCACTTGGAGAACTTGGCATAGAATTTATGCTCTCAGAGTCGATCAAGAACCAGACGTAAGTTCTTTTCGTGATCTTCTTTATTCTTGGAAAACACCAGAATATCATCCAGATACACAAGCACAAACTCTCCAGTATAGGGGTTGAAGATGTAATGCATCATCCTTGAAAAGGTAGGAGGAGCATTGGCGAGACCGAAGGACATGACGGTATACTCGTATGAACCGTAGCTTGTTCTGAAGGCCGTCTTGGGAATGTCTTCCTCGCAAATGCGAATTTGATGATAGCCCATTCGGAGGTCAAGCTTAGAGAACACTTTAGCTCCTTTGAGCTGCTTGAAGAGTTCGTTGATGTTGGGGAGCGGATACTTGTTCTTAATCGTCTTCTTGTTCAATGGCCGGTAGTCAACACAGAGACGCTCCGTGCCATCTTTCTTCTTGACAAATAAGACACCACAGCCCCACGGAGATGTACTAGGTCCGATGAGACCCATACTCTCCTGCTTATCAAGCTGCTTCTTCAATTCCTTCAATTCGTCCGGAGAGAGCTTGTACGGACGCCGGCATGCTGGCTCAGTACCCGGCTCGAGTTCAATGACAAACTCCACCTGACGGTGTGGAGGCATGCCTGGAAGTTCTTCAGGAAAGACGTCTTGATATTCGTTCACCACCGGAATTTGAGATATGGCATTAATTTCGCCCTTATCATTGAGAGAGAAAAGCCGGATAGTGTTATCCCTGGAGGCGAAGATAATCACATCATCATCAGAATGAGTCATCTTGACTTCCTTTTGAGCACAATCAATGTGAGCATCATGCTGAGAAAGCCAATCCATTCCGAGGATGAGGTCGATGTCAGAATTGCCGAGAATCACCGGAGAAGCCAAGAATCGATAATCGCCCATGCGAATCGAAACATTCGGAGCATATATACTGGAATGCATTCGTCTCCCCGGAGAAATAACTGATAACTCCCTTGGCAAGCTTTTGATGTCAACATTATACTTGGATGCAAATGGTTGAGACATGAAAGAGCATGAAGCACCCGAATCAAATAACACTTTAGCTGGAAAAGAGTTAACTGGAAGGTTACCCAAAATGACATCAGAAGAATTCTCCGCTTGTGCTGCATTCATCAGATTGACCCTTGCAGCCTTTGGATCATGCCTGACAATAGCTGAACTCACAGGTGGAGGAGGTGGAAGACGCTTCGGATTCGGACATCTGTTGGCATAATGACCCTTCTGGCCACACTTGTTGCACACCACTTCAGAGAGAGGACGGAAATGAGAACCACTGGACTTGGAGCCTTGAGATAGAAACTGCTTCTTCGACTGGTTGCTCGGGTTGGGTGGGTGGGAGAAACCACGTCCACTAGAGTTCTTGTTGTTGGAGTTGTTGGAGTTGTTGTATGGAGCTCGAATCACTGGAGGAGGAGGAAGCCAGAATTTCTGATGCTTCGAGACCATCTGAGACGATGAGGAAGAGTGAACGGCATCACGAATTCTCTTCTTAGAAGCCTCCATCTTAAGCTGAGCTGCTTCTTGTTTCAAAGCCATGTTATAGAACTTGTCGAATTCATCGGGCTCGAACAAAGTGAGAGCAAGCTGAAGTTCATCTTTGAGACCTCCACGGAACTGATAGATTTTACTCTTGGCATCAGGAATGTCTTGCTTAGCATAGCGAGCGAGGTTTTGGAACTTGACATTATACTGATAGACTGTCAAGGAGCCCTGCTTCAGGTTGCGGAATTGCTCACGCATACCCTCGATGACACTTGTTGGAATGTGGTGCGAACGGAAATCCTTGCAGAAATTCTCCCAAGAGATCACTTGACCTGGCCTGGAGTCTTTGTACTGCTGCCACCAGTCAGCTGCTTGATCTTTCAGTTGGAAGGCTGCAAACTTCACATAATCATCTTCCTTCACGTTACTGCACTCAAAATGCTTCTTGATATCGGTTAGCCAATCTTCAGCATCAAGAGGGTCGACACAGTAACTGAAAGCTTTAGGATTGTTGGCCAAGAACTGATTGAGGGTAGCATGGTGCTGCTGGTTGAAGAAGTTGCCTTGGTTCCCTGGAACACCCTGATTAGCTTGCATAGCTTGCATCTGCTGCATCATCTGCATCATCAACTGAGTGTTCTGAGCTGTAGTCTGCATAATTGCTCTCCAAGCCTCAGGCGGAGGAGGAGGGGAAGGAGGATGTTCTGGGACCTCTTCCACCTCTGGGTTAGCGTTGGGAACCTTTTTCGGAGCCATCCTGTAAGAGATGACCACGAATCAGCAATTGATTGACAAAAGGTATAAGCTGAATCAATGGAATGAATTGCAACAAGTCTTCACAATAATCATTCGAACAATAAGAACGAATGAATTCATTCGAACAAGAGGAACGAATGAAATTCTCAGTTAAATGATAACATCAATCTTCACGAGAAGCCACATAGGGGACAAAAGGATAAAATAAGAAAACAACAAGGTACAGACGGGAACAAACACAAGAGAGGAGTTTCGTTCTAACATCTTTGTGCTGAAATCATATGAACGCGTTACGAAAAGGTTTTGCAATCCCCGGATCAGCATAGCCAAGGACCCTTTAAGATGCAACTCCTGATAGTAACATCGGTCATATAACCCCTTCACTCAATGTAGAACCCCGAGCTCACTAACCTGCATTCGTTGGAAGAATGCCTAAGATCTACTGGATAAAACCCACCTATAGATTTCCGAAAGATTCCAGTTATGCAATCAGGTGTTGGGGATACACGGGAAGCACCGCGCAATCAACTCTAAACCCACATCCAGGTGTATCCATCCTTCAACACATAACCAGTCTTTCTCGGAAACTGTGTACCTCGGACCTTCGAAAAGCATCCACTATAACAAGCTATGGCAATACTCCCGAACTACCTCCCCAGTACTGGGTGATGTCGGGGTTATCTTGCCACTGGCCGTATAGGAGAGATTTTCGATGTCGGCCGTCTTAAGTATTTAGTACTGCCGCGATATGCTTGTGACAACAATACCCCGAAGCTCAACTCCTCAGTAACAGGAGGCATCGAGAACAATATCCTTGTCACAAGAACATCGAGACAATCCCAGAATACTCGCGGGATTCCTAAATTTTTTTTTTGCAATTTTTGAAGATAGGAGAGACAAGAGTAGTCGTCAGGAGTCCTCACCAGAGAGAAAGGGGATGAGAAGCAAAGAAATCCTACTCTCCGATATAATATAAGACTCAAAAAGTTTTCAGTGTGTGCCTAGACTCGACCGTCAACGATTCGATCAAACAGTGGGGGCTCCTAGGTCGGAGAAGGCTCTGAATACCAACTTGTAATGCCCAGGATGGAGTTATACCTCCTACGTGTCGAGGCACGACTTAAAGGCATAAATCCATCCTAGAATGATCTCAAGTTCGGTAATTCTTTGCACATCTCATGTACAAGAGGGGATTGTAAACAGAAAATAGTTGGCTTACACTCGCCACGTCACAGAATTACAATTCAAGTCTCAAACATCATACATTAAGAACATCACAACCCTCTAAGGGCAAAATCCAAATGCAAGATACCAAACTTAGATAAATAAACCACAGGCGGATCGAATCCTAGTAGGAGTCTCCACTACTGATCATCCGGGTATCGCACATAGTACCGACTACGCTCCTCGTCGTACTCCCAATCCAGCTCGGTGCCATCACCTGGATAGCTCACAACTGGACCTGCATCTGGTGTGGTGAAGTAACTGTGAGCCACAGAGGACTCAACAATCCCGTTTCCGGGTAACAAGACTATTTAAGCCTTTGGGTGAGGATAAGGCTGAAGAAAAGAACAAGTGTCTGCAGCAGCAACTAGCAACTAGCTTACGTGAGTGAGAGCGAGAAGAGAAAGCCTCGGCGAGAAGTGATCACGAAGTGATCCTAGCTACAAGCTCCACAATCATAACCCCTCCGTGTTCAACTCCCGAATCCCTATTCGGAAATTGACAGTCACGGAACACACGCTGGTAGTGTATTAGAAACATTGTGTCAAGTTATCTACAACCGGAATTAACAAGCTCCCATCTGCCACATAACCGTGGGCACGGCTTTCGAAAGTTCAAACCCTGCAGGGGTGTTCCAACTTGACCCATTACAAGCCCACGATCCGCGGAGTCGCAACTCCAAAGTGGGAAGACCCGAGTATCCTCGGAATCCCGTGCTCAAGATATACCGAGCTAAGGTAAGGCTAATCCAGCAAATCCTCCCGGCGTGTCGACACCCTGATAGTAGCCGCGCGTATCTAAGTCTCAGGACACGACCGGATGGGTGATGCTACAGGTGTATGCCAGATACCTCGGGTTGCCCCAAGGCGGCCCTACAGGACCCCCGTTTCGGACCAACACTCATGTGGAGCACTGGCCCGGGGTTGTTGATTAAGAAAGAGGGTTAATTACTCCCTATGCAAGTTTAGTTTGTTATTAGGCAAATAGTACCAATGTTGGAACTTGCTGGAAAAGACTTAGCACTTAGCGGTTTATCGAGGGGGTCCCATACACCCCAACCGTGTTAGGAACGCATAATCAAGGAACATAACACCGGCTTATACGGATCCTAACGGCATGAGTGGAACAAATCACCAAGCAAAAGGCTTAGCCTTCCACCCTTGCCAATATATAGATGATTTCATTTAAAGCATTTATATAGTGTGATATAACCCAACCAAACTTCATCATGAAGGAAGCATCTTCGATCTTCACCTGCAACTAGCAATGCTATAAGAAGGGCTGATCGAAGCGTACTTAGCCAAGCAACGGTTTGCATAGGTAGGTTGGTTGAACATGGCAATTGGTTACAAGTAGGAGGCTGACAAGAAGATCATGGGCATCGAGGCAAAACTATAGATCGAGACTACTAGCAATAGGCAAAGATAGTAATGTTATCGGGGTTCGGTCATCTTGCTTGAAGAGAAGTCGTTCGGATCTTAAGAAGGGTCCTCGTGCTCAACCTCATTGGAAACCTCGTGCTCGTACTCGAACTCAGACTCTGCTTCCGGCTCTAAACAAAACAATCACAACAAGCACCAATCAACAAGATGCAATGTGCACTCGAAAAAGACGAATGCATGATGGATGCACTAAGGATGCACATGGAGCACGAAAAATATCACTCAGGCAAAACACCTCAAAACATGATAACAATCTGATATTATTAATCTACACAGAAAATCAATCAAGTTTGATATAAGATTCGCTGAAATCGGAGTTACGGGCTAAAAGTTATGCCCGAAACAAGAATTGAGCGAAAGCTGAAAATTACAGCAACATAGCAACTTCGGAGCACAAAATAATTAAGCTACAGTACTCAAATATCATGGCAAAGGACATGAACACAAACTAGACATATACTACAGCAACTAAGTCCAAAGGTGCACCCCCAACGGAGCCACGGATCAATAGCAATGATCTTGGACATATTGAACTTGACAATAAAATTCTGGCAGCAGAATTTTATTGAAACTTTGGAGCAACAGATAAACATGCTACAGCCACTCAAATAGACATGTGAGGACATGAATGGAAAGACAACAATATATACTACAAGGAACAATCAAGATCCACTCCAAAACTAACATGGTTTGTCCTAGAACATCACACGAACATGGCATCGGAACGTTACAGATTTCAGAGTTAGTGAAAAACCACTTAGTCCTAAAACAGCAATTTCATCATGGCATATAAAATAGCATGTTTAAGTCACCTCGAAACTAAACATGGCAAAGGGTAAGCACCTCATCAAAGTACACATGAAGGTGATCCCGAAACACACAAGCATGCTTCATAGAGGTGAACACAACGATTACAACGAGCTCAACAAGATGGCATTTCATAACAAGTGAAACAACATCACAGCCAATGGCACTTTGCAACGAATGATAACAAGGCAATAATAAATCTAACATGCTACCTAGCACATACAACATGTAGATCATGGCAAGACGAACACGTGGACATGTCATTTGCATCATTCGGACAAACGAGCTAAAAGATATCACTATGCAAAGGTGGCATAAAAACATCACATAGCAGCAGTTTATAACATGATGCACTCTTGCAACATCAAAACAAGCACCTAGATGATCTCTAACATGCATGACAACAACAGATAAAACGTAGAGCAAGTCTCCACGAACGTCTGGACATATTATACGCACGAATCGGACAAACACACAAGGAGATCTAGCAGTTCAAACATAGCATCACAGAACAAAAATAGCAGGGACTTAGGTGGAAAAAGAGGTAAACCTCAGATCTGAGAAAATCTAGGTCAACGGGCCCGGGGCGGATCCGGCCCGAGATCTGCTTCGGCTGGGCTTGCGAGGAGGCGGCTTCGGCCCGCGGTTGTGAAGGGAGGACCGGAGGCGGAGCGAGCCCAGCGGCGGTGGGTGGCCCGCTGGCGTCCGAGGGGAGGCGGTGGCGCGGGCTTCGCGGAGGCGACTGGGCCCTAGCGTCGGGAAGGCCCAGGCGGGCGACGGTGGACCGAACCTGGCGCGGAAGGATGGCTCGGCCCGGCGCGCTGGCGAGCGGAGGGAGCCCGCGGTGGCGAAGGGCGGACGGGCCGCGGCGCTGTACGGCCCGAGGCGGCGATCAGGGAAGTGGGGACCTAGCGCGGCGTACAGCCCGCTGGGCTGGCGCGGGCGATGGCCTAGGAAGAGCGGTCGGTGAAGTGGGGACCCCGGCCCGACGGAGAGGAGACGCGACGGCTGGGCGATCGATCTGGCCCGGACGAGCGACGAGGGGAGCCGCTCGGTCGTGGTCGTTGACCCGACCGTTTCCAGGCGATCGACGCGGCGGCGCCCTCGAGGCTGCAGAGGCCGGTGCGAAAATTTTCGGTGGAGGCTGCCAAGTGGCAGTGGGAAGGGGGCTAGATCCAGAATTTTAGGGAAGGAGGAGGAAGAAGCTAGATGCCCAATAGACTAGGGTCTATTATATAGCAGGTAGCTAGGGTTAGGGGATTTGGGGGTGTTTAGGAGCCCTCCGATCGAGATCCGACGGATCCGATCGCGGGGTTAGTTTAAAAAGGGTCTAGGAGAAGATAAAAGACCGCAGTAGGGTGTTTCCGGGACACAAAGTGAAGGCACTTTGGACCCACACGAACAACGGATGGGATAGCCAACGGAGTCCAAATGAGACGAGATTTGAGAGGCGGGTTGCACACAACAAAACAACAACACACACAACAACCTCGCGGCACACCGGTAACGTTACACGCCCAAACAACAATGTAGGCCTACGGGACGTCATGGACACGTGAGGGAGCTTCGGAACACGAAACGGACAACAGAAAGAAACACGCGGAACCGGATGCAACCGACAACACAAATGCAATGCAATGCACATGTCTACATGATATGAATGAATGCCACACACTCACACAACAAAACGACGAAAACCCGAAAGACAAAGAACCCGGAATGGAAATAGATGAAGCCGGAGATATATTATATGCCCAAAAGGGAAAGTATTACATCCGGGGCATTACAGGTATGGGCGGGTACGACACTATTCTACCCCAAACCCATACCCAAATACATTTCCTATACCCACCCACTTCACTGCCCATGGGCACAAATTGGTACCCATGCCCATACCCATCGGGTGTCCTATGCCCAGTAAGTATCCGGTGGGTACAACATACTCCCTCCGTCCCAAAATAAGTGACTCAAAAGTGACTCAACTTTGTACTAAAGTTAATACAAAGTTGAGAGATTTTTGAGTCAGTTATTTTGGGATGGAGGGAGTATATCACTGACATGACAAAAGTAAGATGAGAATAATGTCTAAATTCAGGTACCCATCCGGTGGGTAGTATGTATAACCTTGGTTGAGGATGAATAGACGAGGATTCAGTAACCCGGCTCTTGATTGCTTCATCTTCCAAGGTCAAGGAAATGCAGAGAAGATAACTACTGTAGGTATACGAGGGGTCTTGGGCAATGGCCAGCTATGGCATGTGGTCCGTGGGCTAGTTAAGAACTCAAGCTAATTATTTATTCACATATTATAGGGTTTTATTTATTAATTAATTTTCTGGGTATCCATTGGGTTACCCATGGGTATAATTTCAAACCCATGCCCTACCAATGCATTTTGCGGGTATGGATACCCATACCCATGGGTATGAAGTGGTAGAAAGACTCACCCATTCCCACTATTTTTGGGTAGGGAACCCGCAGGTACCCATACCCATGGGCAAAACTGCCATCCCCAGTCGAAAGTCGGGGCCTTCGCCTTCTCTTCCATCGTGGCCCAAAGTAAGGAGGTGGCGGTCGTGGCCGCCACCCCACTGTCAGTCACTGTGGCCATCACCCGCTCCGCCACCGCGGCCCGAAGGCGGGAGGTGGAGGTCGTGGCCGCTAGCCCACCGTCGACTGTGGGGGTCTTCACCCGCTCCCCCACCGCCGCCAAAAGGCGGGGGAGGGGGGGGTGGAGGTGTAGCCCCGCGCATGCGTCAGCGACCTTGCACGCTACATCGAGTTCCCACGGGAGGAGGAGGAGCACCTCATCAAGCACGCAAAGAATCTTACGGTCGCCGTGGCCGCAGCACACGCCACCAAAGAGACGAGGAATGAGGTGATATACGAGGAGTCCCTCTGCTTCGAGAGGGGTCGTCTGGAGCGGTAGAGGGTGTTCCAGATCAGCGTCGCTAAAGGCGCAGCAGCGGAAGGCACCGGATTCCAGATGCCCAGCTCGTCGGTAGGCTCCTCCTCTCCCTCTTACTGAGTGCACTCATCGGAGGAGAATCTGCTGGAAGTAGTACAAAGCCCCTCTGTAGTAGTAGTATTTAGGGGCGATTTTGTTTATTTCATTTGACTATATATGTGGTTGAACTATACAACGTAATTAAAATTAGCTAGTATATATAGTTGAACTAGCTATTTTGGTACGTGGTTGGCAACAATTGGGGAAAAGTTTGGTCGGTTCAGCCGTCGAGTTGGACTGTTTGTATAAAGAACGACCGCTTTATCTATGAATGAAATCTATGCTTACCGAATTTTAGTTGCAAAAATTTGATAGTGCTAGTGATTTTTAGCTGCAAATTTTGACAAATGACAGTGTTACAAGGTTGACAAAGGGCAATATTACTAGATCAAAAAATGACAATCTTTCTAGGTTGACAAATGGCTATATACCCAATATGACGGATGTAAATCTTACCAAATTGTCTATACGTGGTTGCACACGGGTCATCCGAAAAAACCGTTTGCGTTGAAGGGATGTACAAATCCTGCATGCTAGATTTTCTCTTGGCTTAGTGGCGAAGTCTCGCTCTGCATACCGTGTTCAATCTGAACAATTTGTGTTGAAGATATGCACAAATCCCGTGCAGCGAATTTTTTCTTGGCTTACTAGGAAGACCATAGCTCTCACTTTGCATATGGGCTCTCTATCTAAAACATATGTGATGAAGAGCGTCACAAATCCTGCTCGACACATTTTCCCTTGGCTTATTGGGGAAGCTGTCAGTTTGCATATGGGTATTCTATCTTAAACGTTTGCGATGAGTGTTTTAAATTTATAAACCATTGATATATTTTCTTAAAAAAAGATTGATAAGTATGTACATTCAAAGAGAAAAACGCAAGTTCGTTCAAACCATATCTTTC
>LR738715.1:468211566-468311846 GCA_902687465.1 Secale cereale | reverse complement strand
AATCCTGCATGCTAGATTTTCTCTTGGCTTAGTGGCGAAGTCTCGCTCTGCATACCGTGTTCAATCTGAACAATTTGTGTTGAAGATATGCACAAATCCCGTGCAGCGAATTTTTTCTTGGCTTACTAGGAAGACCATAGCTCTCACTTTGCATATGGGCTCTCTATCTAAAACATATGTGATGAAGAGCGGCACAAATCCTGCTCGACACATTTTCCCTTGGCTTATTGGGGAAGCTGTCAGTTTGCATATGGGTATTCTATCTTAAACGTTTGCGATGAGTGTTTTAAATTTATAAACCATTGATATATTTTCTTAAAAAAAGATTGATAAGTATGTACATTCAAAGAGAAAAACGCAAGTTCGTTCAAACCATATCTTTCGTTCAGTCACACTGCAACTTTATATTCATACGATTGAGATACAATATTAAACCAAAAAAAACTAATTCCGGCGGTGGCAGAGGCGGCGTGACGTGTCGGCGTTGTTGTTGTTGTACTCTGGGACGCCGTTGTTGAAGTTTTCAAGTGTAGCGACCATGATCCGAATGGACCGAAGTCTCTGTGTTCTGTGTCATCCCTGGATCGGTATGCTGACACACACAGTACTTGAGGATTTATAACAGAGGTAAATCACATGTATTAAGTAACATAAATACTATTACCTCAATCGATCATAGCGGAAGCAACAAAGGTTGTGGATTCCCATCAACACCAACGGCAAAGTTGAGTGTAGAAATCGTAACCCTAACGTATCACTAACTCGTCGTAAGATAATCCTGCAACATGAGACGTTGCAGCCAGAAGGGTCAGTACATTGAATGTACTGGCAAATTCACACTATGATGGTAATGATGAACAAAGCCTACAACTACATGCATATTTGGCTGGTGGAGGCTATATGGCTGGTTTTGCGTAAAGCTGATTTTTCCCTACCACAAAGGAATGCATTTTATTTAACTACATTGTTGAATTTAAAACATGAACAGTAGAGAATGGTACCCCCATCTCAATCCCAAATTAAAGTAATCATTAACCCAACAAAGTAAATTATAGAGTGATGAGATCAACAATAATCCACTTCTAGATACGCAAAGATGTCCACAACCGGGGACACGGCTACTCATGAATAGTTTGTACACTCTGCAGAGGTTTGTGCACTTTTCCCCACAAGACTCAATCGCCTCCGTTTGGTTTCTCGCACTACATTGTGTTTGAGAAACGGATGACCGAGACACAGTCTTTCCAAAGAGGTCCCCTTAACCAAATAGATAGGCCGGTACACCTACAAAACCCACTACATCTGCTAGCCCATCATGGAAAAGGTTTCCCACAACTTACTTCAACTATGCCATAGCCCATATTGGCATGTGGCTGCACATGGAAGTTTCTAGGCATGAAAATATTATATGATCCCTTTGAGCCTGGGTGGCATTCCAATAGGACAATCACACGGAACCCCGGGATTTCCTAGGACAACACTAGCATCACCAGGTGTCCGGGCAATCCACTGGTTCCCTCCCAGGGTGCCCCAAACCAATCCACCCAGATGTTTATTCAAGTAGCCACCTTAAGTTGAACCATTAATTAACAACTCACATCTGTCATGGATTTCACTCAAACCCAAACCACGTCTACGAGCATAGCATGGCAACCTAAGCATAACGTAGAAGTAATTCCCAGGGGTTTGAAAACAATGCAGGTAATAGGTTCTACCTCAATCTACTTCCCAGTCCCACAAGTTAAGAGATCCTACTGATGCAATGTGTTTGAGGATATAACTAATGCAATGAAAACTGGGTATTGGAAAATATGATCAAAGTGTGAACTTGCCTGCAATGTTGATGAAGATGATTCGCACTCAAAACTCTTGATATCTCTACTTGTCACACTCCGGTCAATCTATCGTAAGTAAGCAATAGTAACCACACATAAGCAATCACTCAAAAAGATCAGACATAGCGAATAACACTTTGGAAAACTTCGAAAACAAAACGAAGGACTCCTGAAACATAAAACAATTTCCAACAGTGCCAAAATTATGTGAATTTGGCCTTATCAGAAAGTTTAGGTCAAGAGCTTCAATTTGCGAAAAGAATCAACTCAAACGGAGTTACGAAACTCAAGTTATGATCAAACGAAGTTCAAAACTAAAACTAGTTGAATTCAAATTTTAAAACTTTCAAAAACATGTTTAGGTTGTATTACTGGAAAGAGGGCTTCGTAAAGAAGACGTGGGTGTTGGTTTCGTTGGATTTGGACCAACTGGTAAAAAGTTGTGGCCTTTTGAAGTTTAGGGACTAAACTGAAAAAAAGATACTACAACTAGGTCCCTGACTACTAAACAGAAAAGGAAAAACTAAAGAATGAACGTTCACTACTGAATCCTATACAGTGAACGACCTCTAATTAACAAAAAAAACCAGATCTTGGGTTTTTAACAGAAAAACCTAAACAGAAAGCCCGCGGTTTATTACCGTTTCAGACGGTTCAAAGAAAACCGGCGGTTCGGCGGTGGGGAACGGACCGGTGGGTCGGAGCTCCGGCAAAACTCCGGCGCGGGGCGGAGGCGGCACCTCCGGTGATAGGCGCAGTGTGGGGCAGCGGGCGCGGTGCTGCGGGAGAGGCGATGCGAGGGGCGGGCGTCGCGGGGCGGCGCGGCGGCAGCAGCCTACAGCGGTGGTGGCGGTGGAGCAAAACGGCGGCAGCGACGGCGGTTTGCGGCAGCGGCGGCACGGCGCGAAGAGAGGGCAGAGGCGGGGCGGCGACGGCGGCTTAAATAGGCGGAGGGGGAGGGGTCTTGCGTGGGGAAGGGGTCTGCCGAGGGGGAGTCCGGCCGGGAGATGGCTCGGACGCCGAGGTGGCAGCGGCATCTTGCGGGAGGAGGAAGCCGACGGGGCGAGCTGGGCTGGGCCTGGCTCGGGTGCTGGGCCGGCCCAGTTCGGCGGAGACATTTTTTTTAAATATATTTTTAACAGCCAAGAAAACGAATAAAAGCAAAATAAATAAAAATATCCTATAGGCATATAATATATCAAAATTTGCAGAAAAAGAATTCCTGCAAGATGGACATTTTACTACTGTGAAATAAAATTCCCACAAAATCTAATAAATCAAAATGTGCTACTGTTGCAATAAAATCCAATAATAAATCACTTTAAAATACCAAAAAGAATTCAAATTTATTTCTCTCCAATTTTCTGCTGTAGGGAATCATGTTACCCTATTTTCCATGTATTTTATTTTTGGGAGAAAATAATTTGAATAAAACCCAAATACCTCAATATTTGAATTTGAGTTGCGGAAAATTTCGGAAAAACTTCCAACTCATATTTCCTATAATTTGAAGAAGTCATTTTATCTTCTCTCGGAAAATCATTGAGTTGCTTAAAGTTTGAGAATAATTCGAGGATGAAATTCAAAATCCTTTCGAAGCCCTTTATCATTTAATAATAAATGGAAGAAGTCATATTATCTTCACTCTAGGGTTTTGTTTTGAAAAGAATTTGAATTCCCTCGGAGACCAAAATGCAAAGTGAAAGTTTTGGGAAAGTCATTTTATTCCCTCTCATTTAACTTTCAAAAGTTTCAAATTTCACTCAGCACAATCAGCAAGCAATCAAATCTATCTATTTATTATAACATTCCAAAATTTAGAATTTTGGGATGTTACAAACCTACCACACTTAAAATGAATCTCGTCCTCGAGATTCGGAGGGGCTAGCAAGAAATAGGTTAGGGTTTGGGGGTTTCCTAACAAATCCACTGATTGATGTGGCCTAGGGTGCTACCACACTTAGGAACATGGATACGGTTCCATCAAAACTCAGGTACTCCATCCTTTGGGTTGACGGCGTCGGTCTTCTCAAATCTTCAGGGTATTTCCTTCTCTGGCTCTTCCGGTAGTGGCATAACTTTTGTCCTCAATTCCTTGTGTTCGTTCATCTTGGTGAGGCTCTTTCAGGACTGGTTCTTCTTAACTGACAAGTCTGGCGCCAATACTAAACAAATATCGATATCTCATGGTGGTCATCAAACAATTTATTGGGTCCCTGCAGAAAATGGGTCTGGGCTTCATCCTCACCGTATATCCTACGGTTGGCAACAGCATGCCGTGTACAAGGGATTTTTTTATACCATTCTAAGGTTTAAACAAAGTTTTGACATCGTCGTCTCTCTACTATAGGTAAGTCACTCAGATTTACCATCCCGTATAATAGAGGCGAACAATAAGAGTAAGTCGGTATGGTGATCAATCCATCCCGCACCCAAATCATTACCTTGTATATGGTTTAGTAAATCTCGAATTCTAACACTTGGTCATCCTCACAAGCATTGCAGAATTTCTCTTGTCAACGAACTGAGTTCGGAGAAATCCATTGATTCTACAAGCCAAACAAAACTTCTAGCGTTTCTTCACAACCCTCGGGTTTAACGTAACCACCCATAAAATTGTATGTTGGCCAAGTCGTAACTTCTTCCAGGGGTTTTCCTTCAGCAAGAGTGACCTTGCTTTCTTGACAGGTCCTGGGGCTTGTGGGTTATGGCTCATCTCATCACTAGCATCACTTGGTCTCATCATCGGTTTGCCACTGATCATTCTTCTGACATCCAACTTCCTTGGTTTTCTTAAATCCATCCAAGTATCCTTTACTACTCTTGGGTAAAACTATGATGTAATTACTCAGACTCATCCTTGGGCAATCCACTCCAAGTCTGACGTAACTAACCACTAGCTAGTGTATTCGCGTAACGATGTTGGATTCTACCACACTTAAAATGAATAACACTAGTTTCTTCAAAATCTTATTCCATGCATCATGTCTTCACTCAACCTTTTATAGTACTCACTTATAATATCCAAAATCAGTACCATGATGCCAACCGTATTGATTCTCATCTTACTACGATCTACTGCACTTCCATTTTCTTGCTTCAACTCCAATACTTAGCACAAGTCTCCTTCTCCTTGGGATAATCTCTAGCAAAGTGTCCTGCTTCACTACAGCAGAAACATATTACTACTCACAAGTCTCGTGGTTCCCTTATGATTTCGTAGCCTCCTTTAGGTCCTCGGCTAAAGGGTCCACGTCAGAACTTGTATATCCATAACTCAATCCTTGGGGTCACTATAGTTCCTTAATCCAGCCTTACATCCTCTTAAAAATCCAATTGTACTTCTTTCCTTCATACTTGGGGTAAGCATCATATCAAAATAAACTCCAACTTATTTGTGCAAACTCTACTCCTTGGAGCAACACTTTCCTTTCTATTGGTCCAGAGTTCACTCAGCAAGGTTCAACTAAACAAAATGCACTGATTCATCCAAAATCCATATTCTCCTCATATCAAATCTTGTATTACTACTTGAACCAGTATTCAACACTCCAGTTACAAAGGTGCTTCACTACAAATGTTGCCATCCACATAGTGGGGTATGGTCAAACATTCCTCCCATCTTTATTCCTTTGTCATAGTTAAAGACGCTTCAGTCCCACCGGAATTGTGCAACGTGATTCTTAAAATCATCAATCTTTTGCTTCATACTATGGGATGTGTGCTTCATCGCATCCCTGGGTATAATGAAGTCTTGCTTCGAGTATTTCTCCAATCTGATGTATGGCCTCCATAGCAGCTTCACGAACAGAATCAAAGAATGATGTTCGCGGTACTCGGGAGATGAAAAAGTATTGACCCATAGTCTTTGGGCAAAGTCCTTTCACATGGTGGAGGTGGACCTCCACGTACCAAAGTTCAACTCCATTCTCCATGAAGGGATAACCCTTGTAAACTGCATCTCCTTCTAGGTGAATATGCTTCATCATGTCCTTCAGGATTTTTGGGTAATCCTGGTCGCTAGTTAGGGTCATGATGGTTTCCGGGCCTTTGAGAAAAGACTCGTAAAGGGTTGTCATCTGTAGGTATAATATAAAAGGGGTTCTTAGGTCAACATACGAACATCCTTGGGTAAAATGGGGTCTTTTGTCCGAGAGAAGTTTGGGGTCAACTGGTCCATGGGCTCTAGGTTTTGGTCTGGGTGAGATAGCAAAAGAGGTACTCACAATCATCCAACAACTCATAACATATCCTTCTTAGACTCCAAAAACATCAACTTCTATTACTTCACGAACTATTACAATGTTCTTTCCATAACTCAACTCAACATCGTAATAAAAGTGTATTCCATATTTAGCTACATGCTTCATCCTAATATCCAGAGGTCAACTACTCTGATCAATATTTCCTCCGGTCTGAACCTTCTCTTGGAAAAATGCTCTACTTCCTTGTAGTGTAAACTAATGTCATAAGACAGATCTAGGGGCTTCATGGTGACTATCCTAGTTCACTGGATTCTCCGCTTCCTGGTTGGGCAGTTGATAGCATAATGACCTAAATCCTTGCACCGGTAACATGTGATGTGACTCAGGTCCTTTTCTGCAAAAATTGGGTTGTTCTGGGGACACATGCTCTTTCTCTTACTTGAGTTCTTCGTTCCTATCAATTCTTCTGTCTCCTGTGGATCAAACTCCACTTCTTCTATTGGGAAGTCTCCCAGATACTCTTGACTTTCCCTCGTGCAATACTGTGAAAGGTGTCCTTCTTTTCCACATGAGTAGCAAGCACGTGAGTAATATCTGTCTAGTCCTTCTCCATCAGGGTCATCAATATCTTCCTCCATCGCGGATTCCTTTAAGGTTTCCTCGAGGACTTCTTTCATTGCTTCTTTCTTCTGCTGGATTGTTCGTTGCACCATGGGGAAAATGTGGCACTGAGCAGGGTAGTGGGTAGTCCCTTCACACAAGAAACAAGTAATCTGCCTAGTTGGGCATTCTTCAGCTAGGTGACTTCCTTCACAATTAGGGCATTCATCCTTATGCTCCTCCTAGGTGTGTCCTATTTCTCCACAAATCCTGCAGGCACAATGTTTCTTCTTCGGGTTGTCACCACGCTCTCGGATGAGACGGGATCTTAACAGGGTCTTCTTGAATTCCTCCCAATTTTCTGCTCCACTGCATCCTTGTATGGCTTGATGCATTTTCCACCAAGTTGCAGCACTTTTTGTAAAGTACTGAAGAGCGTATTGAACCTCATACTTCCTTGCAAGCAAAATTTTCCTGAAGTGATCCTGCATGTTTTGTATCCATAGCTCTACCTCCGGCTGGGTCATTGGTCCAGAGAATCCAAGTCTATCTTCTTTCGTCCTCTATTGGGTCCAAGGGTTTTGGGATGAGATTTGGAAGATGGAGAGAGATACACTCAATACAAACAAATGTTTTTGAAAAGACGGGTTTTATTTTGTGATCGTCTGAAAACATCAAACAAATGACGGCTCACAATCGTCGCCTCTAACATAAGTACATAACAGGGGTTTGGTCTTCTAAAAGTCATCATCTCTTCAAAGTTGTCAACTCTTCAAATCTTCGGAGTATCCACTATTGTAGCTTCAACACTTCCAATGAATGGTAAAATCCTCTTTACTCCGAAGTGGTCCAAATGGGAAAAGGGTATTGTCTAACTTTTTAAGGTCAAAGAGAAGATTTTGACAAAGCTCAGAAAGGAAGAGAGATAAGAATCTTTCTGAGAAGAAAGTTTTTGAGAAATCCTTTCCTATGGGCATTGCTAGTTTCTAGGGTCACGTCCTACAGTCAACATGTGCTCTGATACCATCTTGTATCGACCACGATCCGAATGGACCAAAGTCTCTGTGTTCTGTGTCATCCCTGGATCGGTATGCTGACACACACAGTACTTGAGGATTTATAACAGAGGTAAATCACATGTATTAAGTAACGTAAATACTATTACCTCAATCAATCATAGCGGAAGCAACAAAGGTTGTGGATTCCCATCAACACCAACGGCAAAGTTGAGTGTAGAAATCATAACCCTAACATATCACTTACTCGTCGTAAGATAATCCTGCAGCATGAGACGTTGCAGCCACAAGGGTCAGTACATTGAATGTACTGGCAAATTCACACTGTGATGGTAATGATGAACAAAGCCTACAACTACATGCATATTTGGCTGGTGGAGGTTGTATGGCTGTTTTTGCGTAAAGCTGATTTTTCCCTACCACAAAGGAATGCATTTTATTTAACTACTTTGTTAAATTTAAAACATGAACAGTAGAGAATGGTACCCCCATCTCAATCCCAAATTAAAGTAATCATTAACCCAACAAATTAAATTATAGAGTGATGAGATCAACAATAATCCACTTCTAGATACTCAAAGATGTCCATAACCGGGGACACAGCTACTCATGAATTGTTTGTACACTCTGCAGAGGTTTGTCCACTTTTCCCCACAAGACTCGATCACCTCCGTTTGGTTTCCCGCACTGCATGGTGTTTGAGAAACGGATGACCGAGACACAGTCTTTCCGAAGAGGTCCCCTTAACCAGATAGATAGGCCGGTACACCTACAAAACCCACTACATCTGCTAGCCCATCATGGAAAAGGTTTCCCACAACTTACTTCAACTATGCCAGAGCCCATATTGGCATGTGGCTGCACATGGAAGTTTCTAGGCATGAAAATATTATATGATCCCTTTGAGCCTGGGTGGCATTCAAATAGGACAATCACACGGAACCCCGGGATTTCCTAGGACAACACTGGCATCACCAGGTGTCCGGACAATCCACTGGTTCACTCCCAGGGTGCCCCAAACCAATCCACCCAGATGTGTATTCAAGTAGCCACCTTAAGTTGAACCATTAATTAACAACTCACATCTGCCATGGATTTCACTCAAACCCAAACCACGTGTACGAGCATAGCATGGCAACCTAAGCATAACATAGAAGTAACTCCCAGGGGTTTGAAAACAATGCAGGTAATAGGTTCTACCTCAATCTACTTCCCAGTCCCACAAGTTAAGAGATCATATTGATGCATTGTGTTTGAGGATATAACTAATGCAATGAAAACTGGGTATTGGAAAATATGATCAAAGTGTGAACTTGCCTGCAATGTTGATGAAGATGATTCGCACTCAAAACTCTTGATATCTGTACTCGTCACACTCCGGTCAATCTATCGTAAGCAAGCAATAGTAACCACACATAAGCAATCACTCAGAAAGATCAGACAAAGCGAATAACACTTCGGAAAACTTTGAAAACAAAACGAAGAACTCTTGAAACATAAAACAATTTCCAACCATACCAAAATTATGTGAATTTGGCCTTATCAGAAAGTTTAGGTAAAGAGCTTCAATTTGCAAAAAGAATCAACTCAAACGGAGTTACGAAACTCAAGTTATGATCAAACGAAGTTCAAATCTAAAACTAGTTGAATTGAAATTTTAAAACTTTCAAAAACATGTTTAGGTTGTATTACTGGAAAGAGGGCTTCGTAACGAAGACGTGGGTGTTGGTTTCGTTGGATTTGGACCAACTGGTAAAAAGTTGTGGCCTTTTTAAGTTTAGGGACTAAACTGAAAAAAGATACTACAACTAGGTCCCTGACTACTAAACAGAAAAGGAAAAACTAAAGAATGAACGTTCACTACTGAATCCTATACAGCGAACGACCTCTAATTAACAAAAAAAAAACGAAACCAGATCTAGGGTTTTTAACAAAAAAACCTAAAAAGAAAGCCGGGCGGTTTATTACCGTTTCGGCCGGTTCGAAGAAAACCGGCGGTTCGGCGGTGGGGAACCGGCTCGGCGGGTCGGATTGGACCGGCGGGTCGGAGCTCCGGAGAAACTCCGGCGTGGGGCGGCGGCTGCACCTCCGGCGATAGGCGCAATGTGGGGGCGGCGGGCGCGGTGCTGCGGGAGAGGCGATGCGAGGGGCGGGCGTCGCGGGGCGGCGCGGCAGCAGCAGCCTGCAGCGGCGGCGGCGGTGGAGCAAAACGGCGGTGGCGACGGCGGTTTGCGGCGGCGGCGGCATGGCGCGAAGAGATGGCAGAGGCGGGGCGGCGACGGCGGCTTAAATAGGCGGAGGGGAGGGGTCTTGCGTGGGGAAGGGGTCGGCCGAGGGGGAGTCCGGCTGGGAGATGGCTCGGACGCCGAGGTGGCAGCGGCATCTTGCGGGAGGAGGAAGCCGACGGGGCGAGCTGGGATAGGCCTGGCTCGGGTGCTGGGCCGGCCCAGTTCGGCGGAGACATTTTTTTAAACATTTTTTTTAACAGCCAAGAAAACGAATAAAAGCAAAATAAATAAAAATATCCTATAGGATTTTACTACTGGCAAATAAAATGCCCACAAAATCTAATAAATCAAAATGTGCTACTGTTGCAATAAAATCCAATAATAAATCACTTTAAAATACCAAAAAGAATTCAAATTTATTTCTCACCAATTTTCTGCTGTAGGGAATCATGTTACCCTATTTTCCATGTATTTTATTTTTTGGAGAAAAATAATTTGAATAAAACCCAAATAACTCAATATTTTAAATTGAGTTGCAGAAAATATCAGAAAAACTTCCAACTCATATTTCCTAGAATTTGAAGACGTCATTTTATCTTCTCTCGGGAAAATCATTGAGTTGCTTAAAGTTTGAGAATAATTCGAGGATGAAATTCTAAATCCTTTGAAAGCCCTTTATCATTTAATAATAAATGGAAGAAGTCATATTATCTTCACTCTAGGGTTTTGTTTTGAAAAGAATTTGAATTCCCTCGGAGACCAAAATGCTAAGTGAAAGTTTTGGGAAAGTCATTTTATTCCCTCTCATTTAACTTTCAAAAGTTTCAAATTTCACTCAATTTCACTCAGCATAATCAGCAAGCAATCAAATATATCTATTTATTATAACATTCCAAAATTTAGAATTTTGGGATGTTACATCAAGGCAACACATAATGCTCTTCACTTGGAAATCAAACATCCTGTCGTCGCGCGATCGATGGGTGGGCGGGGAGGACAGCAACTCGCGGCGCTGCCAGGTAGCGGTCAACGACGGCATCCCGTGACGCTAAGGCAGGCGCACACATAGGCATGAGAGTGGCGGGTGCATGCAAACACACAGGGACCGGCGCTGCGGTTGGGGTCTGATACATCTCCAACGTATCTATAATTTTTTAATGTTCCATGCTATTATTTATGATGTTTTGGATGTTTAATGGGCTTTGTTATACACTTTTATATTATTTTTGGGACTAACCTACTAACCCAAAGGCCCAGTCCAGATTGCTTTTTTGCAAAAAAGGAATATCAAACGGAGTCCAAACGGAATGAAACCTTCGGGGGAGATATTTTTGGAGCAAAATACGCAAGGGAGACTTGAGAACCATGGAGTAGGGCTGACGTGGCTTCCACGAGGGTGGGGGGGCTCCCCCCCCCTATAGGGCGCGCCCCCCCACCCCGTGGGCACCCCGTCTGGCCTCCGGTGCTGTGGGGACCCCGACTCATAACTCGTGATCACCGAATGCACGTGTACAGTGATCCCAGAGATCAATGCTCACTGAACACACAGAAGCTGAATAACAAGAGTCTTACATCCATACATACCGTATTACACAAATAGGACCATTATGGTCAAGTCTTGAGTATATCATTGCAGCGGAAAGCTTCAATATCAACTTGGACCCATGCCATCTGCCTTAACCCTACAGGCATTCTGACTGGGAAGCTTCCTAGCTCGCATGATCGCCACCAAGAAATCTTCGTCATATCTTGTTCTTTCATGCCTGGCCAATAAAATAACCAGTGGCAAGCCAATGAGTACTTTGAATGTACTCGCAAGCAACCCATGTGTGATGACAGAATTAATTATGCAAGGCTCTACTGCTAAGTTGGAAGTTTTGTGTAAAGCTAGTTTTTCATATGCAAGTATGATCAACATATAACAAGGGCATGCATGCGTCTGCAACAAGTATCAGGAGGTTACATACATCAATATCGTGAAGGAGTCATGAACAACTCTTGCTCACGCTCATCGTGACTTTCTCACAATAACATCCACAGATTTACCCAAACCATGTTGTTTTCCAGAAACTTATGGACATAGTCTAAGCAGCACCACCCAACTATCCTTAACCGTGGACACGGCTATTCGAATAGTTTGACACTCTGCAGAGGTTTCACACTTTACCCACTAGATCCGGGGAACTTCCGTGTCATCCACGACCCGCGGTACCTCAAGTACCCAGGGTAAGCACCCGATCACTATCTTTCCCTAGACGACACTAACACAAAGTCCACTCGATTGGGAGTAACCCCCGAGCCCAACATTTCACATCTTAAAAATTGTGGAGACTCGCTCCCATATTCATCACATACCACTGACACGGGGTACCAACGGTGTGTTCGGTGCCTTGTGAAAACATTCATGGCCGCCTATCCAAGCACGACCCCTTCCCGAGAGTGACCTCATGTCACCCCCGTCACTAGTAATGCGGGCACCATGCTAGTATCGACCTAGGTAATCAATAATGCCCTTTCCCATATAAGGGTAGAGTGGTTGCGCATGTTTGGTTGGGACGGTAATCACACATAAATCTAATCCATCTCTATAAACAACACTTTCATCAAGCCTCGGTACACTACTTCTCCACCAAGAAGTGCCCTAGTTCCTCATCATCTCCCAGGGGCATTAGTGGCACCCGCTGGGTTATTTGCAAGTATGTCAAACCACACTTGTTTCTTTCAATGCATACCCTTACCCATTTTATGTAGCCAACTACTACAACATACGTCTATCTACTCCCACCGGGATAACCCTCATAAGAAGGTAGGGTCATGCACAATGCAAGTATCAACAAGGAAGTACTGTGGCAAACCATCAAAGTGGTTCCTCCTCATCATGATTCCGTTGGAACAACAATATGATGCTATATGACATGCATAAAAAGGGTTCCATAGACATGGTCAAAGGGCTGCTTGTCTGTCTTAACCAAGTCCTTGGGGTCTTCAAATCCTCTGGTCCTTCTCCGAGTACTCCGTATACTTCGTCAACTAACGATGGAAACAATCATAATAAGCAACACAACAAAGCAAAATAAAAGTGCTCTAAAAATAGTAGTTGGACTTTTCTAGGATACCTCTGGTCATATGAAAAATGACCAAGGTGGTTTCATTGGAGTATGATCAATGGATGGTTTGGAACATTTCAATATGAGGTAATCAGGGGATTTGTGGATTTGCAAGAAGTGTACAGAAGAATAATTTTGAAAAATGGTCAGAGGCACCTATCTAACAAGGAATGATTTTAGAAGTAGCTAGGAGTTGGTTTCACTTGATTTGGAGTTCAAATGAATTTCCTAGGATTTTGCAAAGTTGACAAATATGAAGAAATGGCTCATTATCTTGTGGGGTACAGAAAGTATTAGGAAAAATGTTCCAAAACTAAGTTTTGATATTACAAGCATCTAGGAATTTGAACCATTGCATTTGGATCAACTTTGAGCTCTCTGTGATTTTCTAAAGTTTATCACAGAAATAGAAAAATAGGATTTGATAAATATTTGTGAAGAAAATGTCTCTAGAAAAATGTGCATGCTGCACCATGTGATAGAGCATGATTTTAGAAACTACTAGAAATTTGAATCATCAAATTTGGAGTTCAAATGATTTGATTAAGGATTTTTGAATTTGACTGAAAAAAAGGAAAAAGGGAAGGGGTTTATATCCTATCATGTATGCAAGCGAGGTATAAATGTGGGCCGGCCTAGTGGCGTCAGCCGCGCGGGGTGCCCAGGCGACGTCGATGGCGTATTCGCGGGAGTACGTCTTCGGTCCGGGCAGACGCCTTCAGTGGAGGTCGTCTCCACTTACCCCGGGGGGGCGGGGCCTTAGCCGCTTACAGGCGGGTCCCGCTGGCAGGCCCTCCTCCTACTCCCACTCAAAACAGAGGAGGGGCAGGGGAGGCCGGCCGAGCAAGGTGCCAGCGCCCTTCCCGACGACTCGGATCGTCCCCGGTGGCGTCCAGTATACCGACGGGCTCCGAGGATCGAGCCGAGCCCATCCATGGGTCTCACGCAGGCTGGGGAGGACCGAGCTGACAGTGGTCTTGACGCCGACGGACGGGGCTTCGGGCGAGGTTTGGGCACGGCAAGGCAAGCACGGGAAGGAGAAAATGGTGTGCGAGGAGAGTTGGCGGTGGTGCTGGTGCTGCTCTGGAACAAAGAGGTGGGGAGGACGGGCTCTCGGTGGCGCGAATTTTGGCGGCGGCCGCCGGGGAAGCTCCGGCCATAGAAGAGGCTGGAGGGAACGGGAGGAGGTGTGGGTTGTCCTGGGACGTATACGGGAGGCAGAGTGGCAAATGGAGCAGAGAGGGGGCTCGGGGGTGGCCTTATATAGGCCGGCCCGAGGTTCACCGCGGGGCCGTGCGTCGGCGAAGCCGCTATCGTGGCTGGAGGCAAAGCTGGCCGTCCGGGGCGTGTCCAGGGCGTTTGTAGGGGTGGTCTACGACCAGGGAAGGAGAGAGGGAGAGAGGAACGAGTGCGAGGCACGCCAGGGATGCGGGCGGCGACTGTCGGCGCTCGGCACGCGTGACAGAGGTCGCCGGAGAGAGAAGGAGGAGGGGGCCGACCGTCTAGCGTGTCTCGGACGCGGAGGCGGCCTCGGGGGACAGAATCCCAACGCCCTAGGCTGTCGGGTGCCTCGGGCAGGACGCGGTTACAGTGCGGGAGCACACTGTAGTGCACTCCAGAGCGCCCGTGTGGCTGGCATGGCCGTGTCCTCACCGCTCTGGACGCGTCCACTTTGCCCAATGGTGTCTAGGGGGTCAGGGGAGGAGTAAACAAGTGGGCTGTGGCCTTGGATGCCATGGAGGGCCACTGGAGTGAGGAGGGAGGTGAGAAAAGAGGAGAATGCTGCTGTCCAGAAGGGTAAATGGGGTTTTATCCCGCCCTCAATCATTGATCTGAGGAGGGGAAGGAGTTCCTGGAGGTAGAGGGTGACTAGGAGCAGTTGTGGTAAAAACTTGAGGCAAGGGGGAGTGGTGGAAGTGGATCAAAAGGTGATTTTGGCAAAGTGCCAGAAGGTGTTTGATGATGTTTTGGGCAAGCAAATGGAGTCCAAATAATATGAGACTTAACAGGATGAAATGGCACATACATTTAGGCCCTTCCACCAAATTTGAGCTCATTTGGGCAAAGTTGCCAATGCAAGTTTTGTAAATCCTAGAAATCAACAAAAATGGATTTTCCAAGATTAGGTTAAGCAAATCATCTCTCCTTGATGCACCACTTGGTGTAGTGTCATCATTTGGGGTTGTGAGCATGTCCACAAAATTTGAGGCCCCAAGTAAAAAGTTGGCAATGTAGAGTTGTTCAAATTTGGATCTGGTCAAACAAGGTTTTGGGGCACTTAGATCAGGTTATCCTTCCACAAAACTTGTGCCATTTGGCATAGATGCATATTTACATAATTTGAGCATGTGCACCAAGTTTGAGAGCATTTGGACAAGCTTGGCAATGTAAAGTTGTTCAAACTTCAAAATGGACAGAAATGGTTTTGAGGGGATTAGATGATGTTTTCTTGATCTTCAAGGCATGAGGCTTTGTAAGATCATCAAATATGTCATATTTGACATGATAGAATTTCCCTGGAATTTTTGGAGAATATTTCCTTTGTAAATATTTCAAAAGCTTGAAATATCCAGAAAGGGTTTTGGAAGGATTTGCCAAATATTTTGAACATGACCATGTGTTGAAACTATTATATATGGACAATATATGTCCTATGAGTTTCCCTGAATTTTGGCAAATATTTTTGAAATAGTTAAATAATTTTAACCTATTAAAGAACATTTCTGGCCTAAAGAAAAAGCATTTAAATAAAATAGGAAAATAACTTTTGAAATTATAATTTTGTTGTTTAAGGGAGTCCTATACCTAATAGGATTCAAATATACTTTTTGAAAGATTTTTCACACCCTAAATAAGGTACTTGCAGTACAAACCTCAATTCAGGGGTTTTTGGAAAACTAATTTTAGAAAATACTATTTGGCCAAAATATTTTTATAAGAAAATACTATACTGGTCTATACTCATGGCATGATCATTGGGCAGAAGTTTGGAGCAAGGGGATGAAGTAGAAGAGTTGGATGATTTATTTGATTTTTAGAGCACTAGCAAACAGCAAATAGCAAAACCAATCAAGAAAAGTCAAAAACACTCAAAAGTTTTTGACAAACCACATTTTAGCATGACGATTAGCTTAAGTGTTGTGGCATGAAAATCAGGGTGTGACAGGCCTACCCCCCTTAGAAGAATCTCGTCCCCGAGATTCCCAGACTAGGCGTGGAAGGAATACGGAGACTTAGAGATAGAGTAGCCTTCATTTCTTCTTGTTGGTTCTGCTTCCGAGTGGTGCTCCATGGAACCTCGAAGTACTTGGTGGTGTGGCTTCTCGCGCGTTGCTCTTTTGATGGAGGTTGCTGACAGGTCTCTTGCATAGGTTAGGTTGAGCTAGACATCAAGGGTTTGGTGATCGATGACCTTGCAGGGATCGGGCTAGTTAGGAAGTCAAAAGTATTTCCAGAGTTGTGACTCGTGGAAAATTTGGTGCATGGTGGGTAGCTCTGGTGGTAAATCTAGCTGGTAGCCATCTACTATTTGTCTTGCAGTGGTCTTGAAGAAATTCAATAAATCTTGGTGTGAGCGTCCCTTCGACATGGAAATGCTTGGTTTCTTCGAGAGGAGGTGTTTGCAGATACGCCCGGTCTTCGACGAGGAAGTTTTATTTCTTGATGATGGTGGTCGGTGTAGTTCTTCCTTCTTGACATGGCGGTCTTCAAATGTCTTCTATCCAGCTGTCCATCTCTTCTTTCGTCTTCAGGCAGACAAGTAGGTCACCAAATAATGATGTTACCCAATTTGTCCAAATACTCCATGAAGTATACGGGGTATGCGAGGTAGACTGGGGTATTGGTGGTGGTCTCTGTTGAATATTGGCAATGGTCTTCTTTACTTAGAGTCAAGGCTGTGGTCAGGATCTGACCATGTTGTGGCTTGGTGGAGCTTAAGGGTTTCAAAGATTCTAGTGTGTGAGTGAACTTTTATTATCTTATCCTTAAGCATGGTTTCTGAGATGCCAATAGCTCTATCTAGTACTCCAAACAAATAACCTTATACCACTAAAAGCACCGTCTCGCATAGGCTAACTCCAATTACCACTCATGCCATACATATCCTCATGACTCCCAAGAGGCGGTCTAACAGAATTATTCTTGTCTACGATCCCCAAACTCATATGTATGTCCACCCCCTAAAATCCATGGGTAGATCATACAAGCTGCTAAGCTTGAATTAAACCCCACAATCCAAGCGCTCAACCTATTCTTGCAAGGTTCAAGATAATGCATCTCTATTCTAAGGAAACACGTCATATGCCACTCCAAGATATCGTTTCCTTCCTATAGATCAACTCCAACAGCCCGGTAACTTCCATCAATCACCACATAATCCAACAATTCTACAAATCCGATGTCTACGGTGTACCTCAAGATCTCAAGTCCCTATAATACACAAATACTTGGAAGGGCTGTGCATTATTATAGTAAGCTCACCAAATTCCCACCATCACGGTCAAGTAAACTCCAAGGTCATGATTATATAGATCCCTAAATCAACTCCGACAAATAATCCAATCTCCTAGTTTACCATTCACCGAGAAACATGGTATCATGATCAAGATCAACAGTCTAAATGCAATTTACTCCGAACCATGTATACATACCTAGCTTTTATACCCAACCAGAATCACCTACATAAATCCAAATCTCATGTCCAACGAGAATTCCTACATTTCCCCCAAGTTATTCTCAAAATGTAAACTATCTCCAACCAATATCCTCCGATGAAGTCAAAACCTTATACTACCAAGAATTTCATCTTGCGATCACAACTGCCCTACAAATCCAAGTTACTTCGGGGTGGTGATAGTTATGCTACTCTATTAATCATGATCCCACCAACATGAAAACCTCACAATCCATCAAGGTCTCAGATAATTCCTCGAAGTCACTGATATAAAGCCACCAAGTCATCCGTCTTATATCCTCAAATTGGTCTATCTACGGCATCGTCAGTTCTTGTGCTATCTTAGGATGAAAATGTGCTCACTCACTGTGTCCACTAGTTCCATTACGAACCCAGTGTTGTGCAAGGTTATAGAGGCTTAACTGGTTCTCTTGTAATACTATGGGTTAAGCACATGGTTAAGGATTCGATCTGGGGTATCTCGTGAAGGCTCCAAGGGTCTAGGAATGGGTTTCTAGTCTGGAGGTTTAAACATAACTTCACGGGGTTGCACCTGGTCGTGGAGGTTGTAGCAGAAGTCTTCATTGTTAGTTGGTTGCCGAGTTGGAATCCTTGGTACTTCTTGTCTTGCCGGTCTTCAGTTGAGGAAATAGAAGAGAGGAAAAAGGCAGCATAGAGGGGGAGAATGCCTAAAGGGGGTGCTATAGTGCAAGTGCAATCAAATAGGTGCAAAAATGGCGAAACAAAGGAAACAAGGCAAGGAAGATCATATAGCCATGTACTTGTTGCCTAGGGCAAAGTACGACTTATATCAAAACACAAACAAATAAAATCAAGCAACACACAATCATGGTTCTATTCGAACCATCATATTGACTCGACTGCGCATAGGGGGTACACGACTCATCCTACCCTAGGGGTTCTCAGACTAGTAATCGCGCCTTGTGCCTCGTCCAGTCTTCTGAGTTTCCTCAGGTGTTGCTATGTCCCTTGTAGTTGTTTGATGAACGATCCCGGTTGAGCCTGAAGAATCTTCAACAACTTCTCGCCTGATGAGGTGATGTGGTGAAGGTGTCTCCTTGTAGCTGGCGTTGACTTGGTCTTCTCTTGTCTCTCTAATCATTGCGATCCCTTGTGCCTTCTGGGGTGTCGAGGGTACCACGTAGGCAATCCTTTGTGCAATGATATTAACAAGGCATCGTAGAGGTTCAACATGTCGGTTATGTTGGTGACAACATCGACACCAAGAGCGGGGGACGAAGAGAACCGTTTTCCTGCTCAATGTAGTGAGGCTGACCAAATGGCGAGGTTCTCATCCACCGATGGTTGACGATACAACAACGGTAGTGACAAGGTTACTCTGTTAGCAATGTATATCATGATCTTGCATAACTCATGCCATGTTCATCGTAGGCCAAGGTTGCACCATCTTCAAAATCTTATTCCATGCATCATGTCTTCACTCAACCTTTTATAGTACTCACTTATAATATCCAAAATCAGTACCATGATGCCAACCGTATTGATTCTCATCTTACTATGATCTACTGCACTTCCATTTTCTTGCTTCAACTCCAATACTTAGCACAAGTCTCCTTCTCCTTGGGATAATCTCTAGCAAAGTGTCCTGCTTCACTACAGCAGAAACATATTACTACTCACAAGTCTCGTGGTTCCCTTATGATTTCGTAGCCTCCTTTAGGTCCTCGGCTAAAGGGTCCACGTCAGAACTTGTATATCCATAACTCAATCCTTGGGGTCACTATAGTTCCTTAATCCAGCCTTACACCCTCTTAAAAATCCAATTGTACTTCTTTCCTTCATACTTGGGGTAAGCATCATATCAAAATAAACTCCAACTTATTTGTGCAAACTCTACTCCTTGGAGCAACACTTTCCTTTCTATTGGTCCAGAGTTCACTCAGCAAGGTTCAACTAAACAAAATGCACTGATTCATCCAAAATCCATATTTTCCTCATATCAAATCTTGTATTACTACTTGAACCAGTATTCAACACTGCAGTTACAAAGGTGCTTCACTACAAATGTTGCCATCCACATAGTGGGGTATGGTCAAACATTCCTCCCATCTTTATTCCTTTGTCATAGTTAAAGACGCTTCAGTCCCACCGGAATTGTGCAACGTGATTCTTAAAATCATCAATCTTTTGCTTCATACTATGGGCTGTGTGCTTCATCGCATCCCTGGGTATAATGAAGTCTTGCTTCGAGTATTTCTCCAATCTGATGTATGGCCTCCATAGCAGCTTCACGAACAGAATCAAAGAATGATGTTCGCGGTACTCGGGAGATGAAAAAGTATTGACCCATAGTCTTTGGGCAAAGTCCTTTCACATGGTGGAGGTGGACCTCCACGTACCAAAGTTCAACTCCATTCTCCATGAAGGGATAACCCTTGTAAACTGCATCTCCTTCTAGGTGAATATGCTTCATCATGTCCTTCAGGATTTTTGGGTAATCCTGGTCGCTAGTTAGGGTCATGATGGTTTCCGGGCCTTTGAGAAAAGACTCGTAAAGGGTTGTCATCTGTAGGTATAATATAAAAGGGGTTCTTAGGTCAACATACGAACATCCTTGGGTAAAATGGGGTCTTTTGTCCGAGAGAAGTTTGGGGTCAACTGGTCCATGGGCTCTAGGTTTTGGTCTGGGTGAGATAGCAAAAGAGGTACTCACAATCATCCAACAACTCATAACATATCCTTCTTAGACTCCAAAAACATCAACTTCTATTACTTCACGAACTATTACAATGTTCTTTCCATAACTCAACTCAACATCGTAATAAAAGTGTATTCCATATTTAGCTACATGCTTCATCCTAATATCCAGAGGTCAACTACTCTGATCAATATTTCCTCCGGTCTGAACCTTCTCTTGGAAAAATGCTCTACTTCCTTGTAGTGTAAACTAATGTCATAAGACAGATCTAGGGGCTTCATGGTGACTATCCTAGTTCACTGGATTCTCCGCTTCCTGGTTGGGCAGTTGATAGCATAATGACCTAAATCCTTGCACCGGTAACATGTGATGTGACTCAGGTCCTTTTCTGCAAAAATTGGGTTGTTCTGGGGACACATGCTCTTTCTCTTACTTGAGTTCTTCGTTCCTATCAATTCTTCTGTCTCCTGTGGATCAAACTCCACTTCTTCTATTGGGAAGTCTCCCAGATACTCTTGACTTTCCCTCGTGCAATACTGTGAAAGGTGTCCTTCTTTTCCACATGAGTAGCAAGCACGTGAGTAATATCTGTCTAGTCCTTCTCCATCAGTGTCGGGGGAAACTGTCCGCCACGAACACCTATGGGACCGGAGCCCCTTGTCTGTGCGGTACGAGGGCGGAGGGAGCACAAAGAGCAGATCGAGGCAAACACGCGGGCAGTTTTACCCAGGTTCGGGCCGCACGGATGCGTAAAACCCTACTCCTGCTTGGTTGTGTATTGAGTTGAGCGCTCGGGAGCTTGAAGAAGCAGCTACACCGTGCGTGAGAGTAATCTAGGTTTCGGACCCCCTCCACGTTGTGCATGGGCCTCCTTTTATAGTGCAAGGGGTCACCGACAGGTGTCAACGTAGGAGAAAGGGGTAAAAATGTCAAAGAGGTGGTAGTTGTAACAGTGCGGGAACAGTGGGGCTACAGTACAGAACAGTGGTCTATACCTACTTTAACAGTGGGGGACAAGGGCATTTAATGCCCGTCGCCGTCGACCCCAAAAGCTCCCGCCTTAGCGTCTCCGTCCGCCACGGCGACGGATTTATCGCCGTGGAGTGCCACCGTGTACCCCAGGCTGCACAGCCATCCGCCACGCGTCCCTGGATAGGCCCCAGGGCGACGCGTGGGCCGATGAGCTGGAGCGCGGGCACACAGCGCAGCCCTCCCGGCAAGCACCTTGCCGGGGCCTTGATCTTGCCGGGCCCGGGAACTTGCCGCTCCCCGGGCCCCTTGCCGGGGCGCGCGTAGCGCCGAGGCGACATCTTCTAGTCTTCCTGGCAAGCTCCTCTTGCCAGGGTCTTGTGTTAGTGGAACAGCCTTGAGCCTGGTACGGCCTTCCCGGCAAGCTCCTCTTGCCGGGGTCTCGATCTTCTGTCTTGTATACTTTGTTTTTGAATGGTTTAATAGGAGGCAGGAAGGTCTCCGGCGAGCACGCAGTAAACCTGGCCGCGGGAAGCAGCAACTGCCCGTGCACAAGTTGGGGTACTGGGGTACCCCTACCTTAGTACACCGACAGGAGCCCCCGGGCCTGGGCCACACACGGTGCCGAGCGCTGTTGGGCCAGGCCCAAAACAGTGCACGGGCACCCGCGGCCCGCGGCGCGCCGAATCCGCTTCCATATCCGCCGCACCCCACGGTAACGGCACGCGTCGATTGCGGCGCCGTGGGATGGGACGTGCCCACGATCTCTTAATGGAAAGGGCGAAACGCCCCCCACTCCCCCATAAAAGCAGAGGTAGCGGGCGCGGTTCCCCTCCCTGTGCTCTCATTACGTCGTCTTCTACCTGCAAAAGATTCCTTCTTGCGCTCCGCCTCCACAGCTCCGCCGCCGCCGAGCTCTTCGTCCCCTTCCTTCCGCCGCGTCCGCCATGGCCCCAAAGACCGACAAGGCGAAAGCGGAGAAGTCCAAGAAGGAGAAATCCGAGCAAGCAGCCAAGCTCATCGCTTACCGGAAGCGGCACGTCGTCTTCCCACCGAAGCTCAGCGTGCAAGAACTCTGGAACAAGTATTACTTGTTCTGGTCCAAGGGCACCGATGCGCATCCCCGCACCCGAGCATACCCGGCCGCCGCCAAGGACAACTATCCCGGCGGGTATCACTTCTTTGCTGCCTTTTTCCATTGTGGTCTCTGTCCTCCTTTTTCGAACTTCTTCTGTGATATCATGAACACATATGGCTTCCATCTGCTTGATTTCACCCCCAACGCCATTCTCACCATGGCTGTTTTCGCACATATGTGCGAAAACTTCATAGGAGTCCACCCCAACGTAGCCCTCTTTAGACACTTTTTTACTCCTAGAGCCGAGGCCGATGCCCCCCTCTCCGGAGGAATTTCTTGGGTCTTCCGTCTCAATAAGAAGGGGTCGTACTTGCCGGGGGAGCTCCGCGGCAAGTGGGAGGAATGGCGAGCGGAGTGGTGCTGGATTGTAGAAGACCAGCCGCAAGCCTTCACTGCGCCGCGCACAACGCCCATCGTGCGCGGCAGGGATTGGAGTGATCTAGACTCCGACGACGTCAAGCTCGACATCGCCCTCGTCCAGATTCTCCGTCTTCGGATGGCCCGGCTGTCGGTTGCCGAGGTGGGCGCAGATTTCCTCCGCCGGCGCATCGCCCCTCTCCAAGACCGGAAGAGGCCGGCCTGGGAGTACGGCGGCCCGGCAGATATCATGAGGCTGCGCCCCGGGCTTAATTTCAACTTCACCACCCTGGAGCTGCGCGGGATGGTACGGGAACTCTTCAAGTACGACCCGACGCACCCCGAGTGGTTCAGGACTCCCCGGGAAGTGGTGCCGCTCTGCAACAACGCCGCGAGGGACCGGATCCTTGCCATGATGCCGATGTGCGACTCGCATGGCTTGGACCGCTCGTGGATCGCCCCGAAGCCCATCGACGTCCTCAACTTCTACGACAACCTCGCCGAGGTGGCGAGTAACAAGGAGGACCTCAAGCTGCATACGCGGGACACCACCGATCAGGAAATCGCCTACATAGCTTCTCGGGCTGAGGAGGCCGCCGCAGCCGCGGCGGCAGGAGTCTTCGGGTTCTCGCCGGAGGAGGCGGAGGCCGAAGAGGCGTCCACCCAGGCGGAAGAGGCGGAGATCCGCCGATTGCTGAACCTCCCACCCGACGCGCTCGCCGGGGTCCCCTCGTTGAGGCACTCCGGGATCCATGGGATCGCGACGGAGGCTGCGGCAAGGGAGGGCACCGCCGGAGGGAGCAGAGGCGCCGCGAGGGGCGGAGGCGCCAAGGGAAAGAGGGCCGCAGCGCTGGATGCTGGGCCCAGCGAGCCGGCCGGGGCAGAGGAGGAGGAGGAGGAGGAGGCCGAAGACTCCGGCGGATCCACGGAGTTATACGCCGACGACCTCTCCTCGTCGGAGAGCTCCCCGCCCCCGGCAAGCCCGAAGGAGTCCCCGGCAAAACGCCTCCGCAAGACGGCGACGGGGGAAAGGGCGCAAGCGCCCCGGCAACAGCCACCTCGGCGGGCGGCTCCCCGGGGGAGTCAAGCCGCGCCAAGGCCGTCCGGCGTACCAGCCGCAGCGGAGGCGGCCCGTGCGCGGACCACGACGGAGGCGCCCCGCAGGCCGGCAGCGAGCCGGCAGGGGTCTTCTCGGAGCGGAGCAACGGCTCCGCCCGCCCCCCGGGCGCCGGCAGCCACAGGGGCTGGGTCTTCGCAGCCCCCAGCCCCGGTGAGCACCAAGCGCGCGAGGGAGTCTTCGCCTCCCGCTCCTCGCGTCGACGCGCCCACGGTGGAGTATGACTTCTCCGCCCTGAGCGAGGACGACGAGGAGGACCAGGAGTAAGGATCCGAGATTCTTCATCTTCTTGATTTTTGTCTTGAACTTCTGCTGATGCTGACTCTGTTTACTGTTTTGATTTCAGGACCCTGGCCCACCGCGCAGCGAAGAAGGCCAAGGCGTCCGAGGCCGAGGTCGCGGAAAGCTCTGTGGCAGCGGCAACAGAGGGTGTGCCGGAGCCGAGCCTGCCGGACTCTGGCACTGCTCCGATGAGCAGCCCCCAGCGCAGCCCGCAGCGCAGCCCCTAGCGTAAGTCTGGGGTTCTTTCTTTTCGCTTGTCGGGGTACGTCTGAGGCTTTTGATTTTATCTTCATGTTTTGACATCTCTTGTCTTGTTCCGTGCAGAGGAGGAGCCCCAGCGGGAAGAGCGCCCGGAGGCCACAGCTGAGGAGCCGCAGGCCCCGCCATCCCCGCCAAGGCAGAACTCTCCGGCAAGGGAGAGTGCTCCGTCAAGGGCGGGTACTCCGCCAAGGCAGAGTACCCCGCCAAGGACGAGCAGCCCGGCAAGGGCGGCCACCCCGCCAAGGCCAAGTTCCCCGGCGAGGGCGACTACTCCGACGAGGCCGAGCTCCCCGGCGAGGGAGCCCGCCGCTGAGGACGTCCGCCAAGGTAATCTTCGTGACTTGTCTTCTTGGCTTGTCTCTTTTTTGGATATTTGCTTGAGTCTTGAATTTCTTTGTCTTCTTCTTCTTTCTAGATCTTCCTCCTCCTGCGCCCATGGAGACGGAGGTGATTGTCCTCGAGGAGGAGGACGCGCAGGGCGGCGGCGGCGACGCTCCAGTCGTCGAGGAGGTGGGCGAGGCCGCCGAGCCGGCCGCGCAAGAGACTGCTCCGGCTGCGGACGCAGCGGCCGGGGAGGGGGACGGTGGCCGCACCGCCGACCCGGAGGCGGCGGGAGCATCGGATGCTGCACCGGCCACCGGTCCCTCCGCCGGCGAGGAGCAAAGGTTCTATCTCGAGGCCCCCAATGGCGTCTTCATCCAGATGCCGTGGGGGTCTTCGTCGCGAGCTCCTGCGGAGGGTGAGGCGTTCGACGGAGAGGTCCTCGCCTCCGCAGGCCTGAAGATCGTCCAGGCGCCTAGTGGAGGTGAGGGGCCCGAGGAGGAGCGATTGCTTCATCAGCTCCTGGCCCTTTACCGGGCCAGGCAAGCAAAGCTCGCTTCCCGGGAGGCTCTTGCCGCCAAGGCCGCGGCAGAGATGGAGAAGCGTGCGGCGGAGCTCAGCGCCGCCAATCAGGCTGCCCTCCGCCAGGTGGCGGAGGAGCGTGAGCGTCTCGCCGGCGAGTACCAAGAGTGGGTACTTGAGAGGGCCGAAGCCGATGAACAGCAGCGTCTCGCCGGGGTGGAGATGTCCCGGCGAGAGGGAGAGCTCGCGCAGCGGAAGGTTGAGCTGGATTCTCATGAAGAAGACCTTGCCTCTCGCGAGGCTGCCCTTGGCGGGGAGCTGAAGGAGGCGAAGGCCGCCGCGGTTGCCGCGGAGGACGCCAAGAAGGAGCTCGCCGCCAAGGTCGAACAACTGGAGAAGGCGATGAAGGTGAGCGCCGAGAAGGTTGCCGCGCTCATCTTGGAGCGCGAGAAGGACGCTCACACAAACTCAGAGCTCCAGGTGAGTTTATCCAAGAGGGGTGACGAGCTGAAGGCCGCCAAGGACTCCATTGAAGACCTGGAGCTGAAGGTCACCACCCTGAAGGAATCGCTCGATGCTGCCCGAGCCCAGGAGACCAAGTTGAAGGATGAGCTCCGCAAGGAGCGAACCTTGGTGGAGAGCGTCAACAAGGCCTCCGAGCTCTTCCGGCAGACTATTGAAGTGTGGACCGAAGAGCTGGTTTCTTCTGCGTCCAATATTGATCAAGAGCTGCTGGCGCTGAAGGTTGAACACCTTATCTACTCGCCGGATCTAGATCTCCCGCACAGCGCCAAGCTCAGCCTCTTCTTCAGAGGCGTCGCTCCGGCTCTTGCAGGTCTCCGGAACCGCATCCCCGCGCAGCTGGCCGAGGAGTCGCGTCGGCTCTGCGCGGGAACTCTGGAGCGGGTCTTGACGAAAATCGTGTACCGCAACCCGGGGATCAACCTCACGAACGTTCTTCGCACTCTGCCGGCAGATGCAGACACGGAGGCCCTGAAGGAGCAGGTCGGCCACATCATCGCCAAGGTGGCAAAGCTTGGCAGGAAGGAAGGCGACCGCGTAGACTAGGGCCCCATTTATCTTTATCTTTTTATTGCTGCACATTATGTTATAAACTCATTAGTCCATTGCGACAAGTTATCCTTGTAAGATATTTGCTTTACTTCAATCAATCAGTGCAATGTTATCTTCCTTGTTCCAATCTTTGACTTTGTATGTTTTTCACCCTACGCTCCCGGGGAGCTCGCCGGCAAGGGGCCCTTGTCGTGAGCGCTGAGTGTTGGACTCTAAGCAGCCTGCTGGCCAAGGTCCTCGCCGGCAAGCAACCTTGCCGCAGCTGGTCGCAACGCACTTAGCTTGCTGAGCGTACTCGGAAACGAGGCAAGGGCGCGACACTTGTCGCAGCTCACTTAAATCGTTGAGTGGACTCGAAAACAAGATAAGGGTGCGGCAAGCTACGGGTAGGTTCCTCCGCGCACAGGTTTTCCATACAAAGTGTGATCGTTCAAGGAAGACAACCAAAATTTAAAATTTAAACTGGTCAAATTCTAACAACTTATCTTTCATATGCTGCTTGCTCATATTGTTTATTCTCCGGTAAGGCTTCTCTTACTTGAACAGCACTTGGTTCCTCCTCCATCTCCTTCCCCCCCGGCAAACTTGTGCGCGAGGAACGTTCCTTCTGCTTAAGAGAAAAGGAAAGGGAGAGGGAAACAAGCATATTGCCTTTCGGCGTAATAGTGCTTACCGTATGTCTGAGTGTTGCATCAAATGCCAAACAGAACATGCAAACAGCAAAGAGAAGCATGCAAAAGGCAATCGATGCGAAAAACACGAAAACTTTACTGATGCACGGGGTCTGCGCCCGGCTTTGTACAAAGGGTTACATGCAACAGCGGCAAGGCTTGTACAAAAGGTGGTTGCCGGAGCGGATCACGGCAACCGCGCCTTAGGGGTGAAACTTGCGAAGATGCTCTATGTTCCAGGAGTTGCTCACCGGTAAGCCTTCTTCGGTCTCGAGGCGGACAGCGCCGGGCCTCGTAACTCGTCTCACCCGATAAGGGCCTTCCCACTTCGGCGTCAACTTGTTGGAATTCTTGGCGGACTGAACACGCCGAAGAACAAGGTCGCCTTCCTCGAGACTCCTGGCCTTGACTTTGCGGCTATGGTAGCGGCGCAAAGCTTGCTGATATCGAGCAGCTCGTACAGCAGCCTGGAGACGTCCCTCCTCAAGGAGCAATGCGTCATCTTGCCGCAGTTGCTCTTGCTCGAGCTCATCATAAGCGAGTACTCGAGGAGATCCGTATACGAGTTCCGTGGGGAGAACTGCCTCTGCTCCATAGACTAGAGCAAAAGGTGTCTGTCCGGTGGCTCGACTTGGTGTCGTTCTGATTGACCAAAGAGCCGCCGGGAGCTCCTCTATCCAATTCCTTCCGCACTTGCGCAGCCTGTCAAAGGTCCTTGTCTTGAGTCCGCGCAGCACTTCAGCATTTGCCCTCTCCGCTTGGCCGTTGCTCCTTGGGTGAGCAACAGAAGCGAAACAGACCTTGGCGCCAAGGTCTTGGACGTACTGCATGAAGGTGCGACTAGTAAATTGCGTACCGTTGTCGGTGATGATCCTGTTCGGGATCCCGAAACGGCAAACAATCGACCTGAAGAACCTGACTGCTGACTGTGCTGTCACCTTCCTCACCGGCTCTACTTCTGGCCACTTTGTGAACTTGTCGATTGCAACGTACAAGTACTCAAAGCCCCCGACGGCGCGAGGGAAAGGGCCGAGGATATCGAGCCCCCAGACCGAGAAGGGCCATGACAAAGGGATTGTTTGGAGAGCTTGAGCTGGCTGATGAATTTGCTTTGCATGGAACTGGCACGCTTCACACTTGGTTACTAGCGCAGTTGCATCTTGGAGGGCTTCTTGCCAAAAGAACCCTTGCCGGAAAGCTTTCCCGGCAAGCGCCCTTGCGCCAATGTGGTGGCCACATATGCCTCCGTGTATTTCTGCCAACAGCTTCTGTCCATCTTCTCTGGAGATGCATTTCAACCTGACACCGTTGAGTCTTCTTCTGTATAGCTCGTTATCCACGAACTGATACATACTTGACTGCCTGGTTATCTTCTCTATCTCTTGAGGGTCGTCGGGAAGTTCTCCAGTTTGCAGGAAACGGACGATCTGTTGCGCCCATGCCGGAGCCCGAGGCTCGACGGCAAGGACTAAAGGCTCGAGGGCGGCTGCGGGAACCTCAGCTTCTACGGCAAAGACCTCTGGTCTTGCCGGAGCTGACGGTCCCACGGCAAGCTCGCCGGGGCGAGGGTTGTCGGGAACACTTGCTTCAACTGCACAAGCCCGAGGGCTTGCAGGAGCAAACTGTTCCTCAGCGTTGTTGTTGATCTTGGGAACTTTGGCGGCGGGTTCAGAAAGATCCGCCGGCAAGTAGTCACCGGAGACCAACTTTCTCTTCTTGGACTGCCCAATTGTTGGTGTAACTGATGGCTGAGTCAGCTTGAGCAAAAAGGTCCCTGGTTCCACAGGTAACTTCATTGCGGCGCACTTTGAAAGGCCATCTGCAATCTCATTTTGAGCTCTTGGGACGTGCTCCATCTGCAGACCTTCAAAGTGCTCTTCAAGCTTTCTCACTTCATCGACATATGCTTCCATCAAAGGACTCTGATAGCTCTTGTTAACTTGTCGGACCACCAACTGAGAATCTCCCCGCACAATCAGCTTTCTGATCCCAAGTTCGGCCGCAATCCTGAGGCCGGCAAGCAAGCCTTCATATTCTGCGGTGTTGTTTGTCGCTTGCTCCCTGGGAAAGTGCATCTGGGTAACATATTTGAGGTGCTCTCCGGTGGGCGCGATGAGTACCACGCCGGCACCGGCGCCTTGCAGCGAGAAGGCACTGTCAAAATACATTACCCATTCACTTGTCGCTTCTTGCACGGGTGCGCTTGTTTCTTGAACTTCATCTTCTGGTGTTGGGGTCCACTCAGCAATGAATTCTGCCAAAGCTCGGCTCTGTATGGTTGAAGTACTTTCAAACTTGAGTCCAAAGCTTGACAGCTCCAGTGCCCACTCGACGATCCTGCCTGTTGCCTCTGGATTGTGCAATATCCTCTTCAACGGAAAGCGAGTGACCACTGTTATCTCATGGGCTTGGAAGTAGTGGCGCAGCTTTCTCGAGGCCATGAGGAGGCCGAAAAGCAATTTTTGCACACCAGAGTACCTTGATCTAGCTCCCTGGAGAAGGGAACTTACAAAATACACTGGGCGCTGCACCATCTTCTTCCGCACCTCTCCTTGTTCCTGCGCAGAGTCTTCCTTGTCGGGGCCAGAGCTTGTCGGGACAGTCCCCTGCTTGCCGCTAGATTCGCTTGCCGGTGATGCTGACTCCTCGTCGGACTCCCTCTCCGCTACTAACGCAGCACTAACCACCTGGTTGGTTGCCGCTAAGTATAGCAACAACTTTTCCTGTGGTTTAGGTGCGACAAGTATAGGAGTGGAGGACAGGTACCGTTTCAAATCCTGCAACGCCGCCTCCGCTTCCGGAGTCCACTTCATGGGGCCTGCCTTCTTCAAGATTTTGAAGAAAGGTAGGGCGCGCTCTGCGGATTTTGAAATGAACCTACTGAGGGCAGCAACACAACCTGCAAGCCTTCTGACATCCTTGACGCGCTTCGGGGCCTCTATCTGCTCGATGGCTTTGATCTTGTCGGGGTTGGCTTCAATCCCCCTCTGTGATACAAAGAACCCGAGAAGCTTGCCGGAGGGGACTCCAAAGACGCACTTCTCGGGGTTCAGCTTGAGCTGTATTCTGCGCAGGTTCTGAAACGTTTCTTCCAAGTCTTGAATCAGTGTTTCCTTGCTCTTACTCTTCACCACGATGTCATCCATGTAAGCTTCTACATTCCTGTGGATCTGTGGCTCAAAAGCAGTGTACACTACCCTTGCAAAGGTTGAGCCTGCATTCTTCAATCCAAACGGCATGCGGATAAAGCAATATGTGCCACATGGAGTGATAAACGCAGTCTTCTCTTCATCTTCCTTGGCCATGAAAATCTGATGATAGCCTGAGTATGCATCAAGAAAACAGAGTAGCTCACATCCGGCAGTGGAGTCAACGATCTGGTCAATGCGCGGCAAAGGGAAAGGATCCTTGGGACATGCTTTATTGACATCGGTGAAGTCTATACACAGTCTCCACTTCCCGTTGGCCTTGCGCACGACGACTGGGTTTGCCAGCCACGTCGGATGGATCACACCTCTAACTAGGCCTGCTGCCTCTAGTTTCTTGATCTCCTCATTGATGAACTCTTGGCGCTCCACGGCTTGCTTCCTCACTCTCTTCTTGATGGGCCGCGCATGAGGACAGACAGCAAGCTTGTGCTCAATCACCTTCCTGGGAACACCGGGGATGTCAGATGGTTGCCAAGCAAACACATTGACATTCGCCCGCAGGAAGGCGACGAGCGCGCTTTCCTATTTGCTGTCAAGGGTGGCACTGATGGTGAAGGTACCACCAGTGCCATCCTCCTTTGCGGACACTTTCTTGGTTGCCGGAGGAGCAGCCATTCCTTTCTTGCTCTTGCCGGTGGAGCTCGATGGAACGTCCTCGACGGCAGCGCAGCACTCCGAAGAGGTGCGGTTGCCGGAGTGGGTCCCAGAGCACTTGCCGGACTTGGTCTTCGTCTTCTTCCCCCCGGGAGCTTCAGCGGCAAGAGTATCCTTCTCGGCCGCAGCTGCCGCATCCCGGTAATCTTGTCGGCGCAAATAAGCGCATCTTTCTTGTCGCTGTGGACAGTGATGACGCTTATCGGCCCCGGCATCTTCAGCACGTTGTAAGCATAGTGGGAAGCCGCCATGAACTTGGCGAGGGCGGGACGGCCGAGTATTCCATTGTAGGGCAATGGAATATCGGCGACGTCAAAGGTGATGCGCTCAGTCCTGAAGTTGAGCTCCCCGCCAAAGGTCACCGGCAGAGTGATCTTTCCCTTGGGCTTGCTCCTTCCCGGGTTGATTCCTTGGAATGAACCGGTCTCTTCGAGCTCGCCGTCTTGAATCTGGAGTTTCTTGATCACAGCGGAGGAGATCAAGTTCAGCCCGGCCCCGCCGTCAACCAACATTTTGGTGACCTTGAGGTTGCGGATGGTGGGAGAAACCAGCATCGGCAAACACCCGACCGCCGTGGTGCGATCAGGGTGATCCTCAAGGTCAAAAACGATGGGCGTGCTGGACCATTTGAGGAGCCTGCGCGACTCCACGGGCGGCTCCGCTGCATTCACCTCACGCACCCACTGTTTCAGCTGGCGGTGGGAGGTGTGCAGGGAGGCGCCACCGTCGACGCACAGGACCTCCGTGGCCTTCTGGAACTCCTGCTCGCTGTTCTCGTCGTCCTCCATGTCTTCATCGTCGTCTTCGTCGTTGTCCCGGCCCCGGGGAGGTCGATCTCCTTGCCGCTGCTTGGCCTTGCCGCGGCGTCCTCCCCGGCCGTTGAACGGCCGCTTCTTGCTGGGCTCTTCCCCGCCACCTTGGGCTTTCTCCTTGTCGCGCCTCTCGTACTCAGCTTTTTGCTGCTCGACGAGGTACTCGACGCGCTTGCAATTGGAGAGATCGTGACCCTTGGTGCGGTGAATCTTACAGTATTGCTTGTCGGAGCTACCCGGCTTGTCGGCCGCCGCCGCAGGGGCAGGCTCCTTGCCGGAGCCGCCAGCCTGCGCTTGCTTGGCGGGGGCCTCCTTGCCGGACTTCTCGACGGCAAGCACTTCCTTCTTGCCCTTCCTTCTGTTGTTCCGCCGCCGGCTCTTCTTTGCCGGGGCGGCGTCGTCGCTGTCGCTTCCCCCTGCACCAGCATCCTCCCCGGGGAGCTTCCTCCCCTCTTCCGCGCGGGCGCACTTGTCAGCAAGAGCGTAGAGCTCGCTGACGTCCCTGATCTTGGTCATCGCCATCTCCTCACGCATGCGGCGGTTACGCACGTTCTGATGGAACGCGCTGATAACCGCGGCAGGGTGAACGTCGGGGATGTTGTGCTGCACCCGGCTGAAGCGTTGGATATACTTGCGCAGGGGTTCGCCTTCCTTCTGGGCCAAGATGTGGAGATCGCTCTCCTGGCCATGGGGTTTGTGGCCGCCGGTGAAGGCACCAACAAACTGATGGCAGAGGTCGGCCCAAGAAGAGATAGAGCCTTCCGGCAAGTGCATGAGCCACGAACGGACGTTCGGCTTCAGCACGAGCGGGAAGTAGTTGGCTAGGATCTTCTCGTCGCGCCCCCCGGCAGCTTGCACTGCGATAGTGTAGACGCTGAGAAACTCCGAGGGGTGCGTCTTGCCGTCGTACTTCTCCGGTACGTCGGGCTTAAAGTTCTTCATACTGGGCCACTGGACGCGCCGCAGCTCGCGGGTGAACGCAGGGCAGCCTGCCGCGTACGGCAAGTCGCCTGGCTCACCGGGCGCGTGCGCGTCGACAGTGTTCCTAGCTCTCTTGTCAGATTGTCGCCGAGCTTCTCGGCGGCGCTCGATCGTGGTTCGAGCGTCTTCATCTCGCCGGTCGTCGAGGACCTGGCGCTGGTCCCGACGGGCCCGCGGATCCGACGAGGCTGTGGAGCCGTCGTCGGGGTTGTTCCGGCGGGGCGGCGTCTTCTGCTTCTGCGGCGGGGAGTGCACGCTTGTCGCACCCCCGGCAGTCTTGTCGCCGATAGCCTTCGTCTTCTCAGCCTGCCGCGGCCGTGAGGCCGACGGCTGCTGTGGAGAGTCGTTGTTGGCGAAGTCTATCAGGCTCCGGATAGTGGCCCTCCATTCTTCGGCCTTGTCGGCCGCCGGAGGAAAATCGAGGAGCAGCTGCGCCCTTGCGAGCGCTTCTGCCGGAGTAGTGGGGAACGCGGGCGAGCGGTGCGAGGAGCGGGATACGCTCGGACTTCTAACGATGTTACAAGGAGCGGGGTCCCGCGCCGGCGCCTTCGCTTTGCTTGTGCCCGGACGGGGGTCCGGGGCGTCCCGCGAGCCTCCAGTTTGGCCTTGCCCCAACAAGCGGATACCTCCTCCCGTGGTATGGCGCTGCGGGGTCGTCGTATGCTGTGATGGACGCGGCGCGTCCACGGAGACCGAGGTCCGGTCGTCCGTCTTGTTCTTGGACCTGGTGGCACCGTGAGTGTCCTCGCCGGCAACCACCCTTCCGACGGCGTCTCCCCCGCCCACCGTTGGCTCCGGTGGCGGCGGATGAGACGCAGACGGGCCTCCGACCTCCGAAGGCTTCTTCTTCGGGGCCATGGAGTTGTCGCTGATGAAGTTGCTGATGAAGCTGGAGAGGTTGATGAAGAATGCGCCCGCGCGAACGCCGGATCAGGTTCGCACAACCTCGACGCCCCCTACCTGGCGCGCCCCGGTGAGAATGGCGTTGGGGGTGAAATCAAGCAGATGGAAGCCATATGTGTTCATGATATCACAGAAGAAGTTCGAAAAAGGAGGACAGAGACCACAATGGAAAAAGGCAGCAAAGAAGTGATACCCGCCGGGATAGTTGTCCTTGGCGGCGGCCGGGTATGCTCGGGTGCGGGGATGCGCATCGGTGCCCTTGGACCAGAACAAGTAATACTTGTTCCAGAGTTCTTGCACGCCGAGCTTCGGTGGGAAGACGACGTGCCGCAAAAGATGTCGGGGGAAACTGTCCGCCACGAACACCTATGGGACCGGAGCCCCTTGTCTGTGCGGTACGAGGGCGGAGGGAGCACAAAGAGCAGATCGAGGCAAACACGCGGGCAGTTTTACCCAGGTTCGGGCCGCACGGATGCGTAAAACCCTACTCCTGCTTGGTTGTGTATTGAGTTGAGCGCTCGGGAGCTTGAAGAAGCAGCTACACCGTGCGTGAGAGTAATCTAGGTTTCGGACCCCCTCCACGTTGTGCATGGGCCTCCTTTTATAGTGCAAGGGGTCACCGACAGGTGTCAACGTAGGAGAAAGGGGTAAAAATGTCAAAGAGGTGGTAGTTGTAACAGTGCGGGAACAGTGGGGCTACAGTACAGAACAGTGGTCTATACCTACTTTAACAGTGGGGGACAAGGGCATTTAATGCCCGTCGCCGTCGACCCCAAAAGCTCCCGCCTTAGCGTCTCCGTCCGCCACGGCGACGGATTTATCGCCGTGGAGTGCCACCGTGTACCCCAGGCTGCACAGCCATCCGCCACGCGTCCCTGGATAGGCCCCAGGGCGACGCGTGGGCCGATGAGCTGGAGCGCGGGCACACAGCGCAGCCCTCCCGGCAAGCACCTTGCCGGGGCCTTGATCTTGCCGGGCCCGGGAACTTGCCGCTCCCCGGGCCCCTTGCCGGGGCGCGCGTAGCGCCGAGGCGACATCTTCTAGTCTTCCTGGCAAGCTCCTCTTGCCAGGGTCTTGTGTTAGTGGAACAGCCTTGAGCCTGGTACGGCCTTCCCGGCAAGCTCCTCTTGCCGGGGTCTCGATCTTCTGTCTTGTATACTTTGTTTTTGAATGGTTTAATAGGAGGCAGGAAGGTCTCCGGCGAGCACGCAGTAAACCTGGCCGCGGGAAGCAGCAACTGCCCGTGCACAAGTTGGGGTACTGGGGTACCCCTACCTTAGTACACCGACAATCAGGGTCATCAATATCTTCCTCCATCGCGGATTCCTTTAAGGTTTCCTCGAGGACTTCTTTCATTGCTTCTTTCTTCTGCTGGATTGTTCGTTGCACCATGGGGAAAATGTGGCACTGTGCAGGGTAGTGGGTAGTCCCTTCACACAAGAAACAAGTAATCTGCCTAGTTGGGCATTCTTCAGCTAGGTGACTTCCTTCACAATTAGGGCATTCATCCTTATGCTCCTCCTAGGTGTGTCCTATTTCTCCACAAATCCTGCAGGCACAATGTTTCTTCTTCGGGTTGTCACCACGCTCTCGGATGAGACGGGATCTTAACAGGGTCTTCTTGAATTCCTCCCAACTTTCTGCTCCACTGCATCCTTGTATGGCTTGATGCATTTTCCACCAAGTTGCAGCACTTTTTGTAAAGTACTGAAGAGCGTATTGAACCTCATACTTCCTTGCAAGCAAAATTTTCCTGAAGTGATCCTCCATGTTTTGTATCCATAGCTCTACCTCCGGCTGGGTCATTGGTCCAGAGAATCCAAGTCTATCTTCTTTCGTCCTCTATTGGGTCCAAGGGTTTTGGGATGAGATTTGGAAGATGGAGAGAGATACACTCAATACAAACAAATGTTTTTGAAAAGACGGGTTTTATTTTGTGATCGTCTGAAAACATCAAACAAATGACGGCTCACAATCGTCGCCTCTAACATAAGTACATAACAGGGGTTTGGTCTTCTAAAAGTCATCATCTCTTCAAAGTTGTCAACTCTTCAAATCTTCGGAGTATCCACTATTGTAGCTTCAACACTTCCAATGAATGGTAAAATCCTCTTTACTCCGAAGTGGTCCAAATGGGAAAAGGGTATTGTCTAACTTTTTAAGGTCAAAGAGAAGATTTTGACAAAGCTCAGAAAGGAAGAGAGATAAGAATCTTTCTGAGAAGAAAGTTTTTGAGAAATCCTTTCCTATGGGCATTGCTAGTTTCTAGGGTCACGTCCTACAGTCAACATGTGCTCTGATACCATCTTGTATCGACCACGATCCGAATGGACCAAAGTCTCTGTGTTCTGTGTCATCCCTGGATCGGTATGCTGACACACACAGTACTTGAGGATTTATAACAGAGGTAAATCACATGTATTAAGTAACGTAAATACTATTACCTCAATCAATCATAGCGGAAGCAACAAAGGTTGTGGATTCCCATCAACACCAACGGCAAAGTTGAGTGTAGAAATCATAACCCTAACATATCACTTACTCGTCGTAAGATAATCCTGCAGCATGAGACGTTGCAGCCACAAGGGTCAGTACATTGAATGTACTGGCAAATTCACACTGTGATGGTAATGATGAACAAAGCCTACAACTACATGCATGTTTGGCTGGTGGAGGTTGTATGGCTGTTTTTGCGTAAAGCTGATTTTTCCCTACCACAAAGGAATGCATTTTATTTAACTACTTTGTTAAATTTAAAACATGAACAGTAGAGAATGGTACCCCCATCTCAATCCCAAATTAAAGTAATCATTAACCCAACAAATTAAATTATAGAGTGATGAGATCAACAATAATCCACTTCTAGATACTCAAAGATGTCCATAACCGGGGACACGGCTACTCATGAATTGTTTGTACACTCTGCAGAGGTTTGTCCACTTTTCCCCACAAGACTCGATCACCTCCGTTTGGTTTCCCGCACTGCATGGTGTTTGAGAAACGGATGACCGAGACACAGTCTTTCCGAAGAGGTCCCCTTAACCAGATAGATAGGCCGGTACACCTACAAAACCCACTACATCTGCTAGCCCATCATGGAAAAGGTTTCCCACAACTTACTTCAACTATGCCAGAGCCCATATTGGCATGTGGCTGCACATGGAAGTTTCTAGGCATGAAAATATTATATGATCCCTTTGAGCCTGGGTGGCATTCAAATAGGACAATCACACGGAACCCCGGGATTTCCTAGGACAACACTGGCATCACCAGGTGTCCGGACAATCCACTGGTTCACTCCCAGGGTGCCCCAAACCAATCCACCCAGATGTGTATTCAAGTAGCCACCTTAAGTTGAACCATTAATTAACAACTCACATCTGCCATGGATTTCACTCAAACCCAAACCACGTGTACGAGCATAGCATGGCAACCTAAGCATAACATAGAAGTAACTCCCAGGGGTTTGAAAACAATGCAGGTAATAGGTTCTACCTCAATCTACTTCCCAGTCCCACAAGTTAAGAGATCATATTGATGCATTGTGTTTGAGGATATAACTAATGCAATGAAAACTGGGTATTGGAAAATATGATCAAACTGTGAACTTGCCTGCAATGTTGATGAAGATGATTCGCACTCAAAACTCTTGATATCTGTACTCGTCACACTCCGGTCAATCTATCGTAAGCAAGCAATAGTAACCACACATAAGCAATCACTCAGAAAGATCAGACAAAGCGAATAACACTTCGGAAAACTTTGAAAACAAAACGAAGAACTCTTGAAACATAAAACAATTTCCAACCGTACCAAAATTATGTGAATTTGGCCTTATCAGAAAGTTTAGGTAAAGAGCTTCAATTTGCAAAAAGAATCAACTCAAATGGAGTTACGAAACTCAAGTTATGATCAAACGAAGTTCAAATCTAAAACTAGTTGAATTGAAATTTTAAAACTTTCAAAAACATGTTTAGGTTGTATTACTGGAAAGAGGGCTTCGTAACGAAGACGTGGGTGTTGGTTTCGTTGGATTTGGACCAACTGGTAAAAAGTTGTGGCCTTTTGAAGTTTAGGGACTAAACTGAAAAAAGATACTACAACTAGGTCCCTGACTACTAAACAGAAAAGGAAAAACTAAAGAATGAACGTTCACTACTGAATCCTATACAGCGAACGACCTGTAATTAACAAAAAAAAACGAAACCAGATCGAGGGTTTTTAACAAAAAAACCTAAAAAGAAAGCCGGGCGGTTTATTACCGTTTCGGCCGGTTCGAAGAAAACCGGCGGTTCGACGGTGGGGAACCGGCTCGGCGGGTCGGATTGGACCGGCGGGTCGGAGCTCCGGAGAAACTCCGGCGTGGGGCGGCGGCTGCACCTCCGGCGATAGGCGCAATGTGGGGGCGGCGGGCGCGTTGCTGCGGGAGAGGCGATGCGAGGGGCGGGCGTCGCGGGGCGGCGCGGCAGCAGCAGCCTGCAGCGGCGGCGGCGGTGGAGCAAAACGGCGGTGGCGACGGCGGTTTGCGGCGGCGGCGGCATGGCGCGAAGAGATGGCAGAGGCGGGGCGGCGACGGCGGCTTAAATAGGCGGAGGGGAGGGGTCTTGCGTGGGGAAGGGGTCGGCCGAGGGGGAGTCCGGCTGGGAGATGGCTCGGACGCCGAGGTGGCAGCGGCATCTTGCGGGAGGAGGAAGCCGACAGGGCGAGCTGGGATAGACCTAGCTCGGGTGCTGGGCCGGCCCAGTTCGGCGGAGACATTTTTTTAAACATTTTTTTTAACAGCCAAGAAAACGAATAAAAGCAAAATAAATAAAAATATCCTATAGGATTTTACTACTGGCAAATAAAATGCCCACAAAATCTAATAAATCAAAATGTGCTACTGTTGCAATAAAATCCAATAATAAATCACTTTAAAATACCAAAAAGAATTCAAATTTATTTCTCACCAATTTTCTGCTGTAGGGAATCATGTTACCCTATTTTCCATGTATTTTATTTTTTGGAGAAAAATAATTTGAATAAAACCCAAATAACTCAATATTTTAAATTGAGTTGCAGAAAATATCAGAAAAACTTCCAACTCATATTTCCTAGAATTTGAAGAAGTCATTTTATCTTCTCTCGGGAAAATCATTGAGTTGCTTAAAGTTTGAGAATAATTCGAGGATGAAGTTCTAAATCCTTTGAAAGCCCTTTATCATTTAATAATAAATGGAAGAAGTCATATTATCTTCACTCTAGGGTTTTGTTTTGAAAAGAATTTGAATTCCCTCGGAGACCAAAATGCAAAGTGAAAGTTTTGGGAAAGTCATTTTATTCCCTCTCATTTAACTTTCAAAAGTTTCAAATTTCACTCAATTTCACTCAGCATAATCAGCAAGCAATCAAATATATCTATTTATTATAACATTCCAAAATTTAGAATTTTGGGATGTTACATCAAGGCAACACATAATGCTCTTCACTTGGAAATCAAACATCCTGTCGTCGCGCGATCGATGGGTGGGCGGGGAGGACAGCAACTCGCGGCGCTGCCAGGTAGCGGTCAACGACGGCGTCCTGTGACGCTAAGGCAGGCGCACACATAGGCATGAGAGTGGTGGGTGCATGCAAACACACAGGGACCGGCGCTGCGGTTGGGGTCTGATACATCTCCAACGTATCTATAATTTTTTAATGTTCCATGCTATTATTTATGATGTTTTGGATGTTTAATGGGCTTTGTTATACACTTTTATATTATTTTTGGGACTAACCTACTAACCCAAAGGCCCAGTCCAGATTGCTTTTTTGCAGAAAAGGAATATCAAACGGAGTCCAAACGGAATGAAACCTTCGGGGGAGATATTTTTGGAGAAAAATACGCAAGGGAGACTTGAGAACCATGGAGTAGGGCTGACGTGGCTTCCACGAGGGTGGGGGGGGCTCCCCCCCTATAGGGCGCGCCCCCCCGCCCCGTGGGCACCCCGTCTGGCCTCCGGTGCTGTGGGGACCCCGACTCATAACTCGTGATCACCGAATGCACGTGTACAGTGATCCCAGAGATCAATGCTCACTGAACACACAGAAGCTGAATAACAAGAGTCTTACATCCATACATACCGTATTACACAAATAGGACCATTATGGTCAAGTCTTGAGTATATCATTGCAGCGGAAAGCTTCAATAACAACTTGGACCCATGCCATCTGCCTTAACCCTACAGGCATTCTGACTGGGAAGCTTCCTAGCTCGCATGATCGCCACCAAGAAATCTTCGTCATATCTTGTTCTTTCATGCCTGGCCAATAAAATAACCAGTGGCAAGCCAATGAGTACTTTGAATGTACTCGCAAGCAACCCATGTGTGATGACAGAATTAATTATGCAAGGCTCTACTGCTAAGTTGGAAGTTTTGTGTAAAGCTAGTTTTTCATATGCAAGTATGATCAACATATAACAAGGGCATGCATGCGTCTGCAACAAGTATCAGGAGGTTACATACATCAATATCGTGAAGGAGTCATGAACAACTCTTGCTCACGCTCATCGTGACTTTCTCACAATAACATCCACAGATTTACCCAAACCATGTTGTTTTCCAGAAACTTATGGACATAGTCTAAGCAGCACCACCCAACTATCCTTAACCGTGGACACGGCTATTCGAATAGTTTGACACTCTGCAGAGGTTTCACACTTTACCCACTAGATCCGGGGAACTTCCGTGTCATCCACGACCCGCGGTACCTCAAGTACCCGGGGTAAGCACCCGATCACTATCTTTCCCTAGACGACACTAACACAGAGTCCACTCGATTGGCAGTAACCCCCGAGCCCAACATTTCACATCTTAAAAATTGTGGAGACTCGCTCCCATATTCATCACATACCACTGACACGGGGTACCAACGGTGTGTTCGGTGCCTTGTGAAAACATTCATGGCCGCCTATCCAAGCACGACCCCTTCCCGAGAGTGACCTCATGTCACCCCCGTCACTAGTAATGCGGGCACCATGCTAGTATCGACCTAGGTAATCAATAATGCCCTTTCCCATATAAGGGTAGAGTGGTTGCGCATGTTTGGTTGGGACGGTAATCACACATAAATCTAATCCATCTCTATAAACAACACTTTCATCAAGCCTCGGTACACTACTTCTCCACCAAGAAGTGCCCTAGTTCCTCATCATCTCCCAGGGGCATTAGTGGCACCCACTGGGTTATTTGCAAGTATGTCAAACCACACTTGTTTCTTTCAATGCATACCCTTACCCATTTTATGTAGCCAACTACTACAACATACGTCTATTTACTCCCACCGGGATAACCCTCATAAGAAGGTAGGGTCATGCACAATGCAAGTATCAACGAGGAAGTACTGTGGCAAACCATCAAAGTGGTTCCTCCTCATCATGATTCCGTTGGAACAACAATATGATGCTATATGACATGCATAAAAAGGGTTCCATAGACATGGTCAAAGGGCTGCTTGTCTGTCTTAACCAAGTCCTTGGGGTCTTCAAATCCTCTGGTCCTTCTCCGAGTACTCCGTATACTTCGTCAACTAACGATGGAAACAATCATAATAAGCAACACAACAAAGCAAAATAAAAGTGCTCTAAAAATAGTAGTTGGACTTTTCTAGGATACCTCTGGTCATATGAAAAATGACCAAGGTGGTTTCATTGGAGTATGATCAATGGATGGTTTGGAACATTTCAATATGAGGTAATCAGGGGATTTGTGGATTTGCAAGAAGTGTACAGAAGAATAATTTTGAAAAATGGTCAGAGGCACCTATCTAACAAGGAATGATTTTAGAAGTAGCTAGGAGTTGGTTTCACTTGATTTGGAGTTCAAATGAATTTCCTAGGATTTTGCTAAGTTGACAAATATGAAGAAATGGCTCATTATCTTGTGGGGTACAGAAAGTATTAGGAAAAATGTTCCAAAACTAAGTTTTGATATTACAAGCATCTAGGAATTTGAACCATTGCATTTGGATCAACTTTGAGCTCTCTGTGATTTTCTAAAGTTTATCACAGAAATAGAAAAATAGGATTTGATAAATATTTGTGAAGAAAATGTCTCTAGAAAAATGTGCATGCTGCACCATGTGATAGAGCATGATTTTAGAAACTACTAGAAATTTGAATCATCAAATTTGGAGTTCAAATGATTTGATTAAGGATTTTTGAAGTTGACTGAAAAAAAGGAAAAAGGGAAGGGGTTTATATCCTATCATGTATGCAAGCGAGGTATAAATGTGGGCCGGCCTAGTGGCGTCAGCCGCGCGGGGTGCCCAGGCGACGTCGATGGCGTATTCGCGGGAGTACGTCTTCAGTCCGGGCAGACGCCTTCAGTGGAGGTCGTCTCCACTTACCCCGGGGGGGGCGGGGCCTTAGCCGCTTACAGGCGGGTCCCGCTGGCAGGCCCTCCTCCTACTCCCACTCAAAACAGAGGAGGGGCAGGGGAGGCCGGCCGAGCAAGGTGCCAGCGCCCTTCCCGACGACTCGGATCGTCCCCGGCGGCGTCCAGTATACCGACGGGCTCCGAGGATCGAGCCGAGCCCATCCATGGGTCTCACGCAGGCTGGGGAGGACCGAGCTGACAGTGGTCTTGACGCTGACGGACGGGGCTTCGGGCGAGGTTTGGGCACGACAAGGCAAGCACGGGAAGGAGAAAATGTTGTGCGAGGAGAGTTGGCGGTGGTGCTGGTGCTGCTCTGGAACAAAGAGGTGGGGAGGACGGGCTCTCGGTGGCGCGAATTTTGGCGGCGGCCGGCGGGGAAGCTCCGGCCATAGGAGAGGCTGGAGGGAACGGGAGGAGGTGTGGGTTGTCCTGGGACGTATACGGGAGGCAGAGTGGCAAATGGAGCAGAGAGGGGGCTCGGGGGTGGCCTTATATAGGCCGGCCCGAGGTTCACCGCGGGGCCGTGCGTCGGCGAAGCCGCTATCGTGGCTGGAGGCAAAGCTGGCCGTCCGGGGCGTGTCCAGGGCGTTTGTAGGGGTGGTCTACGACCAGGGAAGGAGAGAGGGAGAGAGGAACGAGTGCGAGGCACGCCAGGGATGCGGGCGGCGACTGTCGACGCTCGGCACGCGTGACAGAGGTCGCCGGAGAGAGAAGGAGGAGGGGGCCGACCGTCTAGCGTGTCTCGGACGCGGAGGCGGCCTCGGGGGACAGAATCCCAACGCCCTAGGCTGTCGGGTGCCTCGGGCAGGACGCGGTTACAGTGCGGGAGCACACTGTAGTGCACTCCAGAGCGCCCGTGTGGCTGGCATGGCCGTGTCCTCACCGCTCTGGACGCGTCCACTTTGCCCAATGGTGTCTAGGGGGTCAGGGGAGGAGTAAACAAGTGGGCTGTGGCCTTGGATGCCATGGAGGGCCACTGGAGTGAGGAGGGAGGTGAGAAAAGAGGAGAATGCTGCTGTCCAGAAGGGTAAATGGGGTTTTATCCCGCCCTCAATCATTGATCTGAGGAGGGGAAGGAGTTCCTGGAGGTAGAGGGTGACTAGGAGCAGTTGTGGTAAAAACTTGAGGCAAGGGGGAGTGGTGGAAGTGGATCAAAAGGTGATTTTGGCAAAGTGCCAGAAGGTGTTTGATGATGTTTTGGGCAAGCAAATGGAGTCCAAATAATATGAGACTTAACAGGATGAAATGGCACATACATTTAGGCCCTTCCACCAAATTTGAGCTCATTTGGGCAAAGTTGCCAATGCAAGTTTTGTAAATCCTAGAAATCAACAAAAATGGATTTTCCAAGATTAGGTTAAGTAAATCATCTCTCCTTGATGCACCACTTGGTGTAGTGTCATCATTTGGGGTTGTGAGCATGTCCACAAAATTTGAGGCCCCAAGTAAAAAGTTGGCAATGTAGAGTTGTTCAAATTTGGATCTGGTCAAACAAGGTTTTGGGGCACTTAGATCAGGTTATCCTTCCACAAAACTTGTGCCATTTGGCATAGATGCATATTTACATAATTTGAGCATGTGCACCAAGTTTGAGAGCATTTGGACAAGCTTGGCAATGTAAAGTTGTTCAAACTTCAAAATGGACAGAAATGGTTTTGAGGGGATTAGATGATGTTTTCTTGATCTTCAAGGCATGAGGCTTTGTAAGATCATCAAATATGTCATATTTGACATGATAGAATTTCCCTGGAATTTTTGGAGAATATTTCCTTTGTAAATATTTCAAAAGCTTGAAATATCCAGAAAGGGTTTTGGAAGGATTTGCCAAATATTTTGAACATGACCATGTGTTGAAACTATTATATATGGACAATATATGTCCTATGAGTTTCCCTGAATTTTGGCAAATATTTTTGAAATAGTTAAATAATTTTAACCTATTAAAGACCATTTCTAGCCTAAAGAAAAAGCATTTAAATAAAATAGGAAAATAACTTTTGAAATTATAATTTTGTTGTTTAAGGGAGTCCTATACCTAATAGGATTCAAATATACTTTTTGAAAGATTTTTCACACCCTAAATAAGGTACTTGCAGTACAAACCTCAATTCAGGGGTTTTTGGAAAACTAATTTTAGAAAATACTATTTGGCCAAAATATTTTTATAAGAAAATACTATACTGGTCTATACTCATGGCATGATCATTGGGCAGAAGTTTGGAGCAAGGGGATGAAGTAGAAGAGTTGGATGATTTATTTGATTTTTAGAGCACTAGCAAACAGCAAATAGCAAAACCAATCAAGAAAAGTCAAAAACACTCAAAAGTTTTTGACAAACCACATTTTAGCATGACTATTAGCTTAAGTGTTGTGGCATGAAAATCAGGGTGTGACAGGCCTACCCCCCTTAGAAGAATCTCGTCCCCGAGATTCCCAGACTAGGCGTGGAAGGAATACGGAGACTTAGAGATAGAGTAGCCTTCACTTCTTCTTGTTGGTTCTGCTTCCGAGTGGTGCTCCATGGAACCTCGAAGTACTTGGTGGTGTGGCTTCTCGCGCGTTGCTCTTTTGATGGAGGTTGCTGACAGGTCTCTTGCATAGGTTAGGTTGAGCTAGACATCAAGGGTTTGGTGATCGATGACCTTGCAGGGATCGGGCTAGTTAGGAAGTCAAAAGTATTTCCAGAGTTGTGACTCGTGGAAAATTTGGTGCATGGTGGGTAGCTCTGGTGGTAAATCTAGCTGGTAGCCATCTACTATTTGTCTTGCAGTGGTCTTGAAGAAATTCAATAAATCTTGGTGTGAGCGTCCCTTCGACATGGAAATGCTTGGTTTCTTCGAGAGGAGGTGTTTGCAGATACGCCCGGTCTTCGACGAGGAAGTTTTATTTCTTGATGATGGTGGTCGGTGTAGTTCTTCCTTCTTGACATGGCGGTCTTCAAATGTCTTCTATCCAGCTGTCCATCTCTTCTTTCGTCTTCAGGCAGACAAGTAGGTCACCAAATAATGATGTTACCCAATTTGTCCAAATACTCCATGAAGTATACGGGGTATGCGAGGTAGACTGGGGTATTGGTGGTGGTCTCTGTTGAATATTGGCAATGGTCTTCTTGACTTAGAGTCAAGGCTGTGGTCAGGATCTGACCATGTTGTGGCTTGGTGGGGCTTAAGGGTTTCAAAGATTCTAGTGTGTGAGTGAACTTTTATTATCTTATCCTTAAGCATGGTTTCTGAGATGCCAATAGCTCTATCTAGTACTCCAAACAAATAACCTTATACCACTAAAAGCACCGTCTCGCATAGGCTAACTCCAATTACCACTCATGCCATACATATCCTCATGACTCCCAAGAGGCGGTCTAACAGAATTATTCTTGTCTACGATCCCCAAACTCATATGTATGTCCACCCCCTAAAATCCATGGGTAGATCATACAAGCTGCTAAGCTTGAATTAAACACCACAATCCAAGCGCTCAACCTATTCTTGCAAGGTTCAAGATAATGCATCTCTATTCTAAGGAAACACGTCATATGCCACTCCAAGATCTCGTTTCCTTCCTATAGATCAACTCCAACAGCCCGGTAACTTCCATCAATCACCACATAATCCAACAATTCTACAAATCCGATGTCTACGGTGTACCTCAAGATCTCAAGTCCCTATAATACACAAATACTTGGAAGGGCTGTGCATTATTATAGTAAGCTCACCAAATTCCCACCATCACGGTCAAGTAAACTCCAAGGTCATGATTATATAGATCCCTAAATCAACTCCGACAAATAATCCAATCTCCTAGTTTACCATTCACCGAGAAACATGGTATCATGATCAAGATCAACAGTCTAAATGCAATTTACTCCGAACCATGTATACATACCTAGCTTCTATACCCAACCAGAATCACCTACATAAATCCAAATCTCATGTCCAACGAGAATTCCTACATTTCCCCCAAGTTATTCTCAAAATGTAAACTATCTCCAACCAATATCCTCCGATGAAGTCAAAACCTTATACTACCAAGAATTTCATCTTGCGATCACAACTGCCCTGCAAATCCAAGTTACTTCGGGGTGGTGATAGTTATGCTACTCTATTAATCATGATCCCACCAACATGAAAACCTCACAATCCATCAAGGTCTCAGATAATTCCTCGAAGTCACTGATATAAAGCCACCAAGTCATCCGTCTTATATCCTCAAATTGGTCTATCTACGGCATCGTCAGTTCTTGTGCTATCTTAGGATGAAAATGTGCTCACTCACTGTGTCCACTAGTTCCATTACGAACCCAGTGTTGTGCAAGGTTATAGAGGCTTAACTGGTTCTCTTGTAATACTATGGGTTAAGCACATGGTTAAGGATTCGATCTGGGGTATCTCGTGAAGGCTCCAAGGGTCTAGGAATGGGTTTCTAGTCTGGAGGTTTAAACATAACTTCACGGGGTTGCACCTGGTCGTGGAGGTTGTAGCAGAAGTCTTCATTGTTAGTTGGTTGCCGAGTTGGAATCCTTGGTACTTCTTGTCTTGCCGGTCTTCAGTTGAGGAGATAGAAGAGAGGAAAAAGGCAGCATAGAGGGGGAGAATGCCTAAAGGGGGTGCTATAGTGCAAGTGCAATCAAATAGGTGCAAAAATGGCGAAACAAAGGAAACAAGGCAAGGAATATCATATAGCCATGTACTTGTTGCCTAGGGCAAAGTACGACTTATATCAAAACACAAACAAATAAAATCAAGCAACACACAATCATGGTTCTATTCGAACCATCATATTGACTCGACTGCGCATAGGGGGTACACGACTCATCCTACCCTAGGGGTTCTCGGACTAGTAGTCGCGCCTTGTGCCTCGTCCAGTCTTCTGAGTTTCCTCAGGTGTTGCTATGTCCCTTGTAGTTGTTTGATGAACGATCCCGGTTGAGCCTGAAGAATCTTCAACAACTTCTCGCCTGATGAGGTGATGTGGTGAAGGTGTCTCCTTGTAGCTGGCGTTGACTTGGTCTTCTCTTGTCTCTCTAATCATTGCGATCCCTTGTGCCTTCTGGGGTGTCGAGGGTACCAGGTAGGCAATCCTTTGTGCAATGATATTAACAAGGCATCGTAGAGGTTCAACATGTCGGTTATGTTGGTGACAACATCGACACCAAGAGCGGGGGACGAAGAGAACCGTTTTCCTGCTCAATGTAGTGAGGCTGACCAAATGGCGAGGTTCTCATCCACCGATGGTTGACGATACAACAACGGTAGTGACAAGGTTACTCTGTTAGCAATGTATATCATGATCTTGCATAACTCATGCCATGTTCATCGTAGGCCAAGGTTGCACCATCTTCTGGGTCTTCATGTCCTCATTCCTCGAGGATGTATCTTCTGTTGGCATCATCTTGTTGCGGTGTCGCCAATCTTGTGTTCAGAAGAGGTGGGTGAGTGTTTGGCAAGGTGTACTCCTTCTAGACTATCCACAAGGATTTCAGGAAATCCAGTGGTCACGGGCATAAGGGTTCTAGTGACCAGAAGTTTTGAAGAGGAAGAGATCAATAAGGAAAGTATAGCCTAGTTTTGAAAAACTGAGAAGGGAAGAGAAGTGTAGATAGTTTTGAAAACTAGCAATAGTTTTGGAAATAGTTTTACCTTAACTAACGACCATGCTAACTAAGGCTTCCTACAATCAGGATGGCTCTGATACCAGCTCTGTGGGGACCCCGACTCATAAGTCGTGATCACCGAATGCACATGTACAGTGATCCCAGAGATTAATGCTCACTGAACACACAGAAGCTGAATAACAAGAGTCTTACATCCATACATACCGTATTACACAAATAGGACCATTATGGTCAAGTCTTGAGTATATCATTGCAGCGGAAAACTTCAATAACAACTTGGATCCATGCCATCTGCCTTAACCCTACAGGCATTCTGACTGGGAAGCGTCCTAGCTCGCATGATCGCCACCAAGAAATCTTCGTCATATCCTGTTCTTTCATGCCTTGCCAATAAAATAACCAGTGGCAAGCCAATGAGTACTTTGAATGTACTCGCAAGCAACCCAAGTGTGATGACAGAATTAATTATGCAAGGCTCTACTGCTAAGTTGGCAGTTTTGCGGAAAGCTAGTTTTTCATATGCAAGTATGATCAACATATAACAAGGGCATGCATGCATCTGCAACAAGTATTAGGAGGTTATAGACATCAACATCGTGAAAGAGTCATGAACAACTCTTACTCACGCTCATCGTGACTTTCTCACAATAACATCCACAGATTTAGCAAAACCGTGTTGTTTTCCAGAAACTTATGGACATAGTCTAAGCAGCACCACCCAACTGTCATTGACCGTGGACACGGCTATTCGAATAGTTTGACACTCTGTAGAGGTTGCACACTTTACCCACTAGATTCGGGGAACTTCTGTGTCATCCACGACCCGCGGTACCTCAAGTACCTGGGGTAAGCACCCGATCACTATCTTTCCCCAGACGACACTAACGCAGAGTCCACTCGATTGGTAGTAACCCCCGTGCCCAACATTTCAAATCTTAAAAATTGTGGAGACTCGCTCCCATATTGATCACATACCACTGACACGGGGTACCTACGGTGTGTTTGGTGCCCTGTGAAAACAGTCATGGCCGCCTATCCAAGCACGACCCCGTCCCGAGAGTAACCTCATGTCACCCCCATCACTAGTAATGCGGGCACCATGCTAGTATCGACCTAGGTAATCAATAATGCCCTTTCCCATATAAGGGTACAGTGGTTGCGCATGTTTGGTTGGGACGGTAATCACACATAAATCTAATCCATCTCTATAAACAACACTTTCATCAAGCCTCGGTTCACTACTTCTCCACCAAGTAGTGCCCTAGTTCCTCATCATCTCCCAGGAGCATTAGTGGCACCCACTGGGTTATTTGCAAGTATGTCAAACCACACTTGTTTCTTTCAATGCACACCCTGACCCATTTTATGTAGCCAACTACTACAACATACATCTATCTACTCCCACCGGCATAACCCTCATAAGAAGGTAGGGTCATGCACAATGCAAGTATCAACGAGGAAGTACAGTGGCAAACCATCAAAGTGGTTCCACCTCATCATAATTCCGTTGCAACAACAATATGATGCTATATGACATGCATAAAAAGGGTTCCATAGACATGGTCAAAGGGCTGCTTGTCTGTCTTAACCAAGTCCTTGGGGTCTTCAAATCCTCCGGTCCTTCTCCGACTACTCCGTATACTTCGTCAACTAACGATGGAAACAATCATAATAAGCAACACAACAAGGCAAAAATAAAAGTGCTCTAAAAATAGGAGTTGGACTTTTCTAGGATACCTTTGGTCATATGAAAAATGAACAAGGTGGTTTCATTGGAGTATGACCAATGGATGGTTTGGAACATTTCAATATGAGGTAATCAGGGGATTTGTGGATTTGCAAGAAGTGTATAGAAGAATTATTTTGAAAAATGGTGAGAGGCACCTATCTAACAAGGAATGATTTTAGAAGTAGCTAGGAGTTGGTTTCACTTGATTTGGAGTTCAAATGAATTTCCTAGGATTTTGCAAAGTTGACAAATATGAAGAAATGGCACATTTTTTTGTGGGGTACAGAAAATATTAGGAAAAATGTTCCAAAACTAAGTTTTGATATTACAAGCATCTAGGAATTTGAACCATTGTATTTGGATCAACTTTGAGCTCTCTGTGATTTTCTAAAGTTTATCACAGAAATAGAAAAATAGGATTTGATAAATATTTGTGAAGAAAATGTCTCTGGAAAAATGTGCATGCTGCACCATGTGGTAGAGCATGATTTTAGAAACTACTAGAAATTTGAATCATCAAATTTGGAGTTCAAATGATTTGATTAAGGATTTTTGAAGTTGACTGGAAAAAAAAAGGAAAAAGGGAAAGGGTTTATACCCCTATCATGTACGCAGGCGAGATATAAAAGTGGGCCGACCCAGTGGCGTCAGCCGCGCGGGGTGCCCAGGGGACGTCGATGGCGTATTCGCGGGAGGACGTTTTCGGTCCGGGCAGACGCTTTCAGTGGAGGCCGTCTCCACTTACCCCGGGGGGCCCGGGGCCTTAGCCGCTTACAGGCGGGTCCCACTGGCAGGCCCTCCTCCAACCTCCCGCTCAAAACAGAGGAGCGGCAGGGGAGGCCGGCCGAGCAAGGTTCCATCGCCCTTCCCGACGACTCCGATCATCCCCGGTGGTGTCCAGCATACCGACGGGCTCCGGGGATCGAGTCGAGCCCATCCATGGGTCTTACCCAGGCTGGGGAGGACCGAGATGACAGTGGTCTTGACGCCGGCGGACGGGGCTTCGGGCGAGGTTTGGGCACGGCAAGGCAAGCACGGGAAGGAGAATATGGCGTGCGGGGAGAGTTGGTGGTGGTGCTTGTGCTGCTCTGGAACAAAGAGGTGGGGAGGAGGGACTCTCGGTGGCGCGAATTTTGGCGGTGGCGGGCGGGGAAGCTCCGGCCATAGGAGAGGCTGGAGGGAACGGGAGGAGGTGTGGGTTGTCCTGGGACGTATACGGGAGGGAGAGTGGCAAATGGAGCAGAGAGGGGGCTTGGGGTGGCCTTATATAGGCCGTCCCGAGGTTCACCGCGGGGTCGTGCGTCGGCGAAGCCGCTATCGTGGCTGGAGGCAAAGCTGGCCGTCCGGGGCGTGTCCAGGGCGTTTGTAGGGGTGGTCTACGACCAGGGAAGGAGAGAGGGAGAGAGGAACGAGTGCGAGGCACGCCAGGGGCGCGGGCGGCAACTGTCGGCGCTCGACACGCGTGACAGAGGTCGCCGGAGAGAGAAGGAGGAGGGGGCCGACCGTCTAGCGCGTCCCGGACGCGGAGGCGGCCTCGGGGGACAGAATCCCAACGCCCCAGGCTGTCGGGTGCCTCGGGCAGGACGCGGTTACAGTGCGGGAGCACACTGTAGTGCACTCCAGAGCGCCCGTATGGCTGGCATGGCCGTGTCCTCACCGCTCTGGAAGCGTCCACATTGCCCAATGGTGTCTAGGGGGTCAGGGGAGGAGTAAACAAGTGGGATGTGGCCTTGGATGCCATGGAGGGCCACTGGAGTGAGGAGGGAGGTGAGAAAAGAGGAGAATGCTATTGTCCAGAAGGGTAAATGGGGTTTTATCCCCCCCTCAATCATTGATCTGAGGAGGGGAAGGAGTTCCTGGAGGTAGAGGGTGACTAGGAGCAGTTGTGGTAAAAACTTGAGGCAACGGGGAGTGGTGGAAGTGGATCAAAAGGTGATTTTGGCAAAGTGCCAGAAGGTGTTTGATGATGTTTTTGGCAAGCAAATGGAGTCCAAATAATATGAGACTTAACATGATGAAATGGCACATACATTTAGGCCCTTCCACCAAATTTGAGCTCATTTGGGCAAAGTTGCCAATGCAAGTTTTGTAAACCCTAGAAATCAACAGAAATGGATTTTCCAAGATTAGGTTAAGCAAATCATCTCTCCTTGATGCACGACTTGGTGTAGTGTTATCATTTGGGGTTGTGAGCATGTCCACAAAATTTGAGGCCCCAAGTAAAAAGTTGGCAATGTAGAGTTGTTCAAATTTGGATCTGGTCAAAAAGGGTTTTGGGGCACTTAGATCAGCTTATCCTTCCACAAAACTTGTGCCATTTGGCATAGATGCATATTTACATCATTTGAGCATGTGCACCAAGTTTGAGAGCATTTGGACAAGCTTGGCAATGTAAAGTTGTTCAAACTTCAAAATGGACAGAAATGGTTTTGAGGGGATTAGATGATGTTTTCTTGATCTTCAAGGCATGAGGCTTTGTAAGATCATCAAATATGTCATATTTGACATGATAGAATTTCCCTGGAATTTTTGGAGAATATTTCTTTTGTAAATATTTCAAAAGCTTGAAATATCCAGAAAGGGTTTTGGAAGGATTTGCCAAATATTTTGAACATGACCATGTGTTGAAACTCTTATATATGGACAATATATGTCCTATGAGTTTCCCTGAATTTTGGCAAATATTTTTGGAATAGTTAAATAATTTTAACCTATTAAAGATCATTTCTGGCCTAAAGAAAAAGCATTTAAATAAAATAGGAAAATAACTTTTGAAATTATAATTTTGTTGTTTAAGGGAGTCCTATACCTAATAAGATTCAAATATACTTTTTGAAAGATTTTTCACACCCTAAATAAGGTACTTGCAGTACAAACCTCAATTCAGGGGTTTTTGGAAAACTAATTTTAGAAAATACTATTTGGCCAAAATATTTTTATAAGAAAATACTATACTAGTCTATACTCATGGCATGATCATTGGGCAGAAGTTTGGAGCAAGGGGATGAAGTAGAAGAGTTGGATGATTTATTTGATTTTTAGAGCACTAGCAAACAGCAAATAGAAAACCAATCAAGAAAAGTCAAAAACACTCAAAAGTTTTTGACAAACCACATTTTAGCATGACTATTAGCTTAAGTGTTGTGGCATGAAAATCAGGGTGTGACAGGCCTACCCCCCTTACAAGAATCTCGTCCCCGAGATTCCTAGACTAGGCGTGGAAGGAATATGGAGACTTAGAGATAGAGTAGCCTTCACTTCTTCTTGTTGGTTCTGCTTCCGAGTGGTGCTCCATGGAACCTCGAAGTACTTGGTGGTGTGGCTTCTCGCGCATTGCTCTTTTGATGCAGGTTGTTGACGGGTCTCTTGCATAGGTTAGGTTGAGCTAGACGTCAAGGGTTTGGTGATCGATGACCTTGCAGGGATCGGGCTAGTTAGGAAGTCAAAAGTATTTCCAGAGTTGTGACTCCTGGAAAATTTGGTGCATGGTGGGTAACTCTGGTGGTAAATCTAGCTGGTAGCCATCTACTATTTGTCTTGCAGTGGTCTTGAGGAAATTCAATAAATCTTGGTGTGAGCGTCCCTTCGACATGGAAATGCTTGGTTTCTTCGAGAGGAGGTGTTTGCAGATACGCCCGGTCTTCGACGAGGAAGTTTTATTTCTTGATGATGGTGTTCGGTGTAGTTCTTCCTTCTTGACATGGCGGTCTTCAAATGTCTTCTATCCAGCTGTCCATCTCTTCTTTCGTCTTCAGGCAGACAAGTAGGTCACCAAATAATGATGTTACCCAATTTGTCCAAATACTCCATGAAGTATACGGGGTATGCGAGGTAGACTGGGGTATTGGTGGTGGTCTCTGTTGAATATTGGCAATGGTCTTCTTGACTTAGAGTCAAGGCTGTGGTCAGGATCTGACCATGTTGTGGCTTGGTGGGGCTTAAGGGTTTCAAGGATTCTAGTGTGTGAGTGAACTTTTATTATCTTATCCTTAAGCATGGTTTCTGAGATGCCAATAGCTCTATCTAGTACTCCAAACAAATAACCTTATACCACTAAAATCACCGTCTCGCATACGCTAACTCCAATTACCACTCATGCCATACATATCCTCATGACTCCCAAGAGGCGGTCTAACAAAATTATTCTTGTCTACGATCCCCAAACTCATATGTATGTCCACCCCCTAAAATCCATGGGTAGATCATACAAGCTGCTAAGCTTGAATTAAACACCACAATCCAAGCGCTCAACCTATTCTTGCAAGGTTCAAGATAATGCATCTCTATTCTAAGGAAACACGTCATATGCCACTCCAAGATCTCGTTTCCTTCCTATAGATCAACTCCAACAGCCCGGTAACTTCCATCAATCACCACATAATCCAACAATTCTACAAATCCGATGTCTACGGTGTACCTCAAGATCTCAAGTCCCTATAATACCCAAATACTTGGAAGGGCTGTGAATTATTGTAGTAAGATCACCAAATTCCCACCATCACGGTCAAGCAAACTCCAAGGTCATGATTATATAGATCCCTAAATCAACTCCGACAAATAATCCAATCTCCTAGTTTACCATTCACCGAGAAACATGGTATCATGATCAAGATCAACAGTCTAAATGCAATTTACTCCGAACCATGTATACATACCTAGCATCTATACCCAACCAGAATCACCTACATAAATCCAAATCTCATGTCCAACGAGAATTCTACATTTCCCCCAAGTTATTAACAAAATGTCAACTATCTCCAACCAATATCCTCCGATGAAGTCAAAACCTTATACTACCAAGAATTTCATCTTGCGATCACAACTGCCCTGCAAATCCAAGTTACTCCGGGGTGGTGATAGTTACGCTACTTTATTAATCATGATCCCACCAACACGAAAACCTCACAATCCATCAAGGTCTCAGATAATTCCTCGAAGTCACTGATATAAAGCCACCAAGTCATCTGTCTTATATCCTCAAATTGGTCTATCTACGGCATCGTCAGTTCTTGTGCTATCTTAGGATGAAAATGTGCTCACTCACTGTGTCCACTAGTTCCATTACGAACCCAGTGTTGTGCAAGGTTATAGAGGCTTAACTGGTTCTCTTGTAATACTATGGGTTAAGCACATGGTTAAGGATTCGAGCTGGGGTATCGCGTGAAGGCTCCAAGGGTCTAGGAATGGGTTTCTAGTCTGGAGGTTTAAACATAACTTCACGGTGTTGCACCAGGTCGTGGAGGTTGTAGCAGAAGTCTTCGTTGTTAGTTGGTTGCCGAGTTGGAATCCTTGGTACTTCTTGTCTTGCCGGTCTTCAGTTGAGGAGATAGAAGAGAGGAAAAAGGCAGCATAGAGGGGGAGAATGCCTAAAGGGGGTGCTATAGTGCAAGTGCAATCCAACAGGTGCAAAAAGGGCGAAACAAAGGAAACAAGGCAAGGAAGATCATATAGCCATGTACTTGTTGCCTAGGGCAAAGTACGACTTATATCAAAACACAAACAAATAAAATCAAGCAACACACAATCATGGTTCTATTCGAACCATCATATTGACTCGACTGCGCATAGGGGGTACACGACTCATCCTACCCTAGGGGTTCTCGGACTAGTAGTCGCGCCTTGTGCCTCGTCCAGTCTTCTGAGTTTCCTTAGGTGTTGCTATGTCCCTTGTAGTTGTTTGATGAACGATCCGGGTTGAGCCTGAAGAATCTTCAACAACTTCTCGCCTGATGAGGTGATGTGGTGAAGGTGTCTCCTTGTAGCTGGCGTTGACTTGGTCTTCTCTTGTCTCTCTAATCATTGCGATCCCTTGTGCCTTCTGGGGTGTCGAGGGTACCAGGTAGGCAATCCTTTGTGCAATGATATTAACAAGGCATCGTAGAGGTTCAACATGTCGGTTACGTTGGTGACAACATCGACACCAAGAGCGGGGGACGAAGAGAACCGTTTTCCTGCTCAATGTAGTGAGGCTCACCAAATGGCGAGGTTCTCATCCACCGATGGTTGACGATACAACAACGGTAGTGACAAGGTTACTCTGTTAGCAATGTATATCATGATCTTGCATAACTCATGCCATGTTCATCGTAGGCCAAGGTCGCACCATCTTCTGGGTCTTCATGTCCTCATTCCTCGAGGATGTATCTTCTGTTGGCATCATCTTGTTGCGGTGTCGCCAATCTTGTGTTCAGAAGAGGTGGGTGAGTGTTTGGCAAGGTGTACTCCTTCTAGACTATCCACGAGGATTTCAGGAAATCCAGTGGTCACGGGCATAAGGGTTCTAGCGACTAGAAGTTTTGAAGAGGAAGAGATCAATAAGGAAAGTATAGCCTAGTTTTTGAAAAACTGAGAAGGGAAGAGAAGTATAGATAGTTTTGAAAACTAGCAATAGTTTTGGAAATAGTTTTACCTTAACTAACGACCATGCTAACTAAGGCTTCCTACAGTCAGGATGGCTCTGATACCAGCTCTGTGGCGACCCGACTCATAAGTCGTGATCACCGAATGCACGTGTACAGTGATCCCAGAGATTAATGCTCACTGAACACACATAAGCTGAATAACAAGAGTCTTACATCCATACATACCGTATTACACAAATAGGACCATTATGGTCAAGTCTTGAGTATATCATTGTAGCGGAAAGCTTCAATAACAACTTGGATCCATGCCATCTGCCTTAACCCTACAGGCATTCTGACTGGGAAGCGTCCTAGCTCGCATGATCGCCACCAAGAAATCTTTGTCATATCCTGTTCTTTCATGCCTTGCCAATAAAATAACCAGTGGCAAGCCGATGAGTACTTTGAATGTACTCGCAAGCAACCCAAGTGTGATGACAGAATTAATTATGCAAGGCTCTACTGCTAAGTTGGCAGTTTTGCGGAAAGCTAGTTTTTCATATGCAAGTATGATCAACATATAACAAGGGCATGCATGCGTCTGCAACAACTATCAGGAGGTTACAGACATCAACATCGTGAAAGAGTCATGAACAACTCTTGCTCACGCTCATCGTGACTTTCTCACAATAACATCCACAGATTTACCCAAACCGTGCTGTTTTCCAGAAACTTATGGACATAGTCTAAGCAGCACCACCCAACTGTCATTGACCGTGGACACGGCTATTCGAATAGTTTGACACTCTGTAGAGGTTGCACACTTTACTCACTAGATCCGGGGAACTTCTGTGTCATCCACGACCCGCGGTACCTCAAGTACCTGGGTTAAGCACCCGATCACTATCTTTCCCCAGACGACACTAACGCAGAGTCCACTCGATTGGTAGTAACCCCCGTGCCCAACATTTCACATCTTATAAATTGTGGAGACTCGCTCCCATATTGATCACATACCACTGACACGGGGTACCTACGGTGTGTTCGGTGCCCTGTGAAAACAGTCATGGCCGCCTATCCAAGCACGACCCCGTCCCGAGAGTAACCTCATGTCACCCCCATCACTAGTAATGCGGGCACCATGCTAGTATCGACCTAGGTAATCAATAATGCCCTTTCCCATATAGGGGTAGAGTGGTTGCGCATGTTTGGTTGGGACGGTAATCACACATAAATATAATCCATCTCTGTAAACAACACTTTCATCAAGCCTTGGTACACTACTTCTCCACCAAGTAGTGCCCTAGTTCCTCATCATCTCCCAGGGGCATTAGTGGCACCCACTGGGTTATTTGCAAGTATGTCAAACCACACTTGTTTCTTTCAATGCACACCCTGACCCATTTTATGTAGCCAACTACTACAACATACGTCTATCTACTCCCACCGGCATAACCCTCATAAGAAGGTAGGGTCATGCACAATGCAAGTATCAACGAGGAAGTACAGTGGCAAACCATCAAAGTGGTTCCACCTCATCATGATTCCATTGCAACAACAATATGATGCTATATGACATGCATAAAAAGGGTTCCATAGACATGGTCAAAGGGCTGCTTGTCTGTCTTAACCATGTCCTTGGGGTCTTCAAATCCTCCGGTCCTTCTCCGAGTACTCCGTATACTTCGTCAACTAACGATGGAAACAATCATAATAAGCAACACAACAAGGCAAAAATAAAAGTGCTCTACAAATAGGAGTTGGACTTTTCTAGGATACCTCTGGTCATATGAAAAATGACCAAGGTGGTTTCATTGGAGTATGACCAATGGATGGTTTGGAACATTTCAATATGAGGTAATCAGGGGATTTGTGGATTTGCAAGAAGTGTATAGAAGAATTATTTTGAAAAATGGTGAGAGGCACCTATCTAACAATGAATGATTTTAGAAGTAGCTAGGAGTTGGTTTCACTTGATTTGGAGTTCAAATGAATTTCCTAGGATTTTGCAAAGTTGACAAATATGAAGAAATGGCTCATTATTTTATGGGGTACAGAAAGTATTAGGAAAAATGTTCCAAAACTAAGTTTTGATATTACAAGCATCTAGGAATTTGAACCATTGCATTTGGATCAACTTTGAGCTCTCTGTGATTTTCTAAAGTTTATCACAGAAATAGAAAAATAGGATTTGATAAATATTTGTGAAGAAAATGTCTCTGGAAAAATGTGCATGCTACACCATGTGGTAGAGCATGATTTTATAAACTACTAGAAATTTGAATCATCAAATTTGGAGTTCAAATGATTTTATTAAGGATTTTTGAAGTTGACTGAAAAAAAAGAAAAAGGAAAAAGGGAAAGGGTCTATACCCCTATCATGTACGCAGGCGAGATATAAACGTGGGCCGGCCCAGTGGCGTCAGCCGCGCGGGGTGCCCAGGGGACGTCGATGGCGTATTCGCGGGAGGACGTTTTCGGTCCGGGCAGACGCCTTAAGTGGAGGCCGTCTCCACTTACCCCGGGGGACCCGGGGCCTTAGCCGCTTACAGGCGGGTCCCACTGGCAGGCCCTCCTCCAACCTCCCGCTCAAAACAGAGGAGGGGCAGGGGAGGCCGGCCGAGCAAGGTTCCATCGCCCTTCCCGATGACTCCGATCATCCCCGGTGGCGTCCAGCATACCGACGGGCTCCGGGGATCGAGTCGAGCCCATCCATGGGTCTCACGCAGGCTGGGGAGGACCGAGATGACAGTGGTCTTGACGCCGACGGACGGGGCTTCGGGCGAGGTTTGGGCACGGCAAGGCAAGCACGGGAAGGAGAAAATGGCGTGCGGGGAGAGTTGGCGGTGGTGCTTGTGCTGCTCTGGAACAAAGAGGTGGGGAGGAGGGGCTCTCGGTGGCGCGAATTTTGGCGGTGGCCGGCGGGGAAGCTCCGGCCATAGGAGAGGCTGGAGGGAACGGGAGGAGGTGTGGGTTGTCCTGGGACGTATACGGGAGGGAGAGTGGCAAATGGAGTAGAGAGGGGGCTCGGGGGAGGCCTTATATAGGCCGGCCCGAGGTTCACCGCGGGGCCGTGCATCGGCGAAGCCGCTACCGTGGCTGGAGGCAAAGCTGGCCCTCCGGGGCGTGTCCAGGGCGTTTGTAGGGGTGGTCTACGACCAGGGAAGGAGAGAGGGAGAGAGGAACGAGTGCGAGGCACGCCAGGGACGCGGGCGGCGATGGCGAACGCGGGCGGCGCTCGGCACGCGTGATAGAGGTCGCCGGAGAGAGAAAGAGGAGGGGGCCGACCGTCTAGCGTGTCCCGGACGCCGAGGCGGCCTCGGGGGACACAATCCCAACGCCCTAGGCTGTCGGGTGCCTCGGGCAGGACGCGGCTACAGTGCGGGAGCACACTGTAGCGCGCTCCAGAGCGCCCGTATGGTCGGCATGGCCGTGTCCTCACCGCTCTGGACGCGTCCACTTTGCCCAATGGTGTCTAGGGGGTCAGGGGAGGAGTAAAGAAGTGGGCTGTGGCCTTGGATGCCATGGAGGCCACTGGAGTGAGGAGGAAGGTGAGAAAAGAGGAGGATGTTGTTGTCCAGAAGGGTAAATGGGGTTTTACCCCCCCTCAATCATTGATCTGAGGAGGGGAAGGAGTTCCTGGAGGTAGAGGGTGACTAGGAGCAGTTGTGGTAAAAACTTGAGGCAAGGGGGAGTGGTGGAAGTGGATCAAAAGGTGATTTTGGCAAAGTGCCAGAAGGTGTTTGATGATGTTTTGGGCAAGCAAATGGAGTCCAAATGACATGAGACTTAACAGGATGAAATGGCACATACATTTAGGCCCTTCCACCAAATTTGAGCTCATTTGGGCAAAGTTGCCAATGCAACTTTTGTAAACCCTAGAAATCAACAGAAATGGATTTTCCAAGATTAGGTTAAGCAAATCATCTCTCCTTGATGCACCACTTGGTGTAGCGTCATCATTTGGGGTTGTGAGCATGTCCACAAAATTTGAGGCCCCAAGTAAAAAGTTGGCAATGTAGAGTTGTTCAAATTTGTATCTGGTCAAAAAGGGTTTTGGGGCATTTAGATCAAGTTATCCTTCCCCAAAACTTGTGCCATTTGGCATAGATGCATTTACATCATTTGAGCATGTGCACCAAGTTTGAGAGCATTTGGACAAGTTTGGCAATGTAAAGTTGCTCAAACTTCAAAATGGACAGAAATGGTTTTGAGGGAATTAGATGTTGTTTTCTTGATATTCAAGGCATGAGGCTTTGTAAGATCATCAAATATGTTAGATTTGACATGATAGAATTTCCCTGGAATGTTTGGAGAATATTTCCTTTGTAAATATTTCAAAATCTTGAAATATCCAGAAAGGGTTTTGGCAGGATTTGCCAAATATTTTGAACATGACCATGTGTTGAAACTCTTATATATGGACAATATATGTCCTATGAGTTTCCCTGAATTTTGGCAAATATTTTTGAAATAGTTAAATAATTTTAACCTATTAAAGACCATTTTTGGCCTAAAGAAAAAGAATTTAAATAAAATAGGAAAATAACTTTTAAAATTATAATTTTGTGGTTTAAGGGAGTCCTATACCTAATAGGATTGAAATATACTTTTTGAAAGATTTTTCACACCCTAAATAAGGTACTTGTAGTACAAACCTCAATTCAGGGGTTTTTGGAAAACTAATTTTAGAAAATACTATTTGGCCAAAATATTTTTATAAGAAAATACTATACTGGTCTATACTCATGGCATGATTATTGGGCAGAAGTTTGGATCAAGGGGATGAAGTATAAGAGTTGGATGATTTATTTGATTTTTATAGCAGTAGCAAACAGCAAATAGAAAACTAATCAAGCAAAGTCAAAAACAATCAAAAGTTTTTGCCAAACCACATTTTAGCATGACTATTAGCTTAAGTGTTGTGGCATGAAAATCAGGGTGTGACAGGTGCCCTCCTTCCTCCTATATATACCTATGTACCGCGAAACTATCAGAACAACAGAGAAAACCCTAGTTCCACCACCGCAACCTCTTGTTCCCGTGAGATCCCATCTTGGGGCCTGTTCCCGAGCTCCGCCGGAGGGGGGATCTTCCACAGAGTGCTTCTACATCATCATCATCGCCTCACCATGAGTTGTGAGTAGTTTACCACAGACCTTCGGGTCCATAGCTAGTATCTGGATGGCTTCTTCTCTCTCTTTGGATCTCAATACCAAGTTCTCCTCGGTCTTTGAGGATATCTACTCGATGTAATGTCTTTTTGTGGTGTGTTTGTCGAGATCTGATGAATTGGGGGTTTATGCTCAAGATTATCTATGAGAAATATTTGGTTCTTCTCTGAACTCTTTATGTATTATTATAATATCCTTTTAAGTCTCTTCAAATTATTGGTTTGGTTTGGCCTACTAGATCTATAGTTCTTGCAATGGGAGAAGTGCTTGGCTTTGGGTTCAATCTTGTGGTGTCCTTTCCCAGTGATAGTAGGGGCAGCAAGACACGTATTGTATTGTTGCCATCAAGGATAAAAATATGGGGTTTATATCACTATGTTTGAGTTTATCCCTCTACATCATGTCATCTTGCTTAAGGCGTTTCTCCGTTCTTATGAACTTAATACTCTAGATGCATGCTGGATAGCGGTCGATGTGTGGAGTAATAGTAGTAGATGCAGAATCGTGTCAGTCTACTTGTCTCGGATGTGATGCCTACATATAATGATCATGCCTAGATAGTCTCATGATTATTCTTTTTCTCAATTGCTCGACAGTAATTTGTTTACCCGCCGTAGAATATCACTATCATGAGAGAAGCCACTAGCGAACACTATGGCCCCCGGGTCTATTCTCAACATATCAATCTACAATCTACTTTACATTTCCGCTTTTACTTTCTGCTCTTATATCCAAAAATACCAAAAATATCAAACTATCATCTTTATCAGATCTCACTTTTGTAACTGACCGTAAAGGGATTGACAACCCCTTATCGTGTTGGCTGCGAAGTTCTTATTTGTTTGTGTAGGTGTGAGGGACTCGCGCGTGGTCTCCTACTGGATTGATACATTGGTTCTCAAAAACTGAGGGAAATACTTACGCTACTGTGCTGCATCACCCTTTCCTCTTTGAGGGAATACAACGCAAGCTTGAGAAGTAGCAAGAAGAATTTCTGGCGCCGTTGCCGGGGAGGCTTACGCAAAAGTCATATATGAAGTACCTATCACAAACCCTTATCCTTCGCATTACATTCATTGCCTCTCGTTTTCCTCTCCCCCACTTCACCCTTGCTGTTTTATTCGCCCTTCTTCTGTCGTGTGTTTGTCGTTCGCTTGCTTCTTGTTTGCTTGTGTGTTGGATTGCTTGCTTATCACTATGGCTCTCCCTATCAGTGTTGACCCTCACCTGAAGAGGCTGGAAGAGATTGAAAACAATGTTAGACATTTTATGACTATACAATTTGAGCACAATGATTTTTCAGAAGCGAGCTTAAAGAACAGATTTTTTTTATGGAATATATGAATAAAGACCTTGATGATATGTCTAAAGAATTTTATGGTTTGAAATCTCAGTTTGCTCATCTTGAGAACTTAATAGCCCAAATTTCGGATAAACAGTCCACCTTGATTAATAAGATGGATGCTAAACCGGAAGAGCATGCAAATAAAGATGAAGATCTGAAAGTTATTGATGTGTCTCCTATTAGATCCTTGTTTTTTAGTATGAATCTTGATAAAGATAGGATTGCAGATGAGTCTACTTTAAGGTGTCCCAATGATTCAGTGTTTTTAGATCTTGATGCTAAAATTGTTAAAAGTGGGAGTGAAGAGATCAAAACTTTACATAGTGATGAACCCACTACTTTGGATTTCAAGGGATTCAATTATAATAATTGCTCTTTAATTGATTGTATTTCCTTGTTGCAATCCGTACTAAACTCTCCGCATGCTTATAGTCAAAATAAAGCTTTTACCAAACACATAGTTGATGCTTTGATGCAATCTTATGAAGAAAAACTTGAATTAGAAGTTTCTACCCCTAGAAAGCTTTTATGATGAGTGGGAACCTACTATTATAATAAAAATTAAGGATCATGAATGCTATGCTTTGTGTGATTTGGGTGCAAGTGTTTCCACTATCCCAAAAACTTTGTGTGATTTGCTAGGGTTCCATGAGCTTGATGACTGTTCTTTAAATTTGCATCTTGCGGATTCTACCTTTAAGAAACCTATGGGAAGGATTAATGATGTTCTTATTGTTGCCAATTGGAATTATGTGCCCGTAGATTTCATTGTTCTTGATATAGATTGCAATCCTTCATGTCCTATTATTCTTGGTAGACCTTTTCTTAGAACGATTGGGGCAATTATTGATATGAAGGAAGGAAATATTAGATTCAAATTTCCGTTAAGGAAAGGCATGGAACACTTTCCAGAAATAAAATCAAATTACCATATGAATCTATTATGAGAGCCACTTATGGATTGCCTTCCAAAGATGGCAATACCTAGATCTATCCATGTATCGTGCCTAGCTAGGGGCATAAAACGATAGCGCTTGTTGGGAGGCAACCCAATTTTACATTTTTTTTGTTTTTGCTTCTGTTTATGAATACATATTGCATATAGCTTCTATTTAGATGTGGTTTTGTGTTTTAATTAGTGTTCGTGCCAAGTAGAAACTTTGGGTAGACTTGTGTGAAGTTTATATGATCTTGCTGTGAAAAACAGAATCATTAGCGCTCGCTAGAATGGTGACCAAATTTTACTGGAGCGTGCTATTTAGTTGATTATTTTTGCAGATGATTACTAGACAAATTCCTCACGTTTCCTAATTTATTACAATTTGTTTTGGAGTTACAGAAGTATGCGAAAGCTACATATTACTACAGACTGTTCTGTTTTTGACAGATTCTGTTTTTCGTGTGTTGTTTGCTTATTTCAATGCATCTATGAGCAGTATTGGGACGTATGAATCATAGAGAAGTTGGAATATAGTAGGTTTAACACGAATATAAACAAATAATGAATTCATTGCAGTACCTTTGAGTACTGGTTTGTTTTCTTATACTAACGGAGCTCACGAGATTTTTGTCTAAGTTTTGTGTTGTGAAGTTTTCAAGTTTTGAGTATTGCTTTGATGTACTATGGAACAAAGAGTGGCAAGAGCCTAAGCTTGGGGATTCCCTAGGCACCCCAAGGTAAAATTAAAGGACATCCAAGAGCCTAAGCTTGGGGATGCCCCGGGAAGGCATCCCCTCTTTTGTGTTCATCTATCGGTAACTATACTCGGAGCTATATTTTTATTCACCACATGATATGTGTTTTACTTGCAGCGTCTTGTATAATTTGAGTCTTTGCTTGTTAGTTTTCCACAATTATCCTTGCTGGACACACCTTTTTGAGAGATTTAAATATGGCCTAGGAATTGTTAGAACACTCTATGTGCTTCACTTATATCTTTTGAGTTGAATAGTTTTTGCTCTAGTGCTTCACTTATATCTTTTAGAGCACTGTGCTAATTATATTTTGTAGAAATTGTTGATCTCTCATGCTTCAGTTATATCCATTTGAGAGTCTAATAAACCAGCATGGTAATGTGCTTTGGCTATAGAACTAGCTTTCACATGATAGACAACCAATATCAATATAGTAAAAACTTTCACACTAAGTGCATTGAATATGATGAGAAGTTGGATGCTTGATAATTGTTTTGAGATATGAGGATAGTGATATTAGAGTCATGCTAGTGGAGTTATTATGAAATTGAGAAATGTTTGTGTTAAAGTTAGTGATTTCCCGTAGCATGCACGTATGGTGAACCGATATGTGACGAAGTTAGAGCATGAGGTATTTGTAGAGTGTCATCCTTTGTGTGGAGGTCGGGGGCGCGCGATGGTTAACTCCTACCAACCTCCCCCCTAGGAGCATGCGTTGATTGCTTTGTTTTGATGACTCGTAAATTTTTGCAATAAGTATATGAGTTCTTATGACTATTGTTGAGTCCATGGATTATACGCACTCTCACCCTTCCACCATTGCTAGCCTCTCTTGTACCGCGCAAATTTCGCCGGTACCATACACCCACTATATATCCTTCCTCAAAACATCCGCCATATATCTTCCTCAAAACAGCCACCATACCTACCTATCATGGCATTTCCATAGCCATTCCGAGATATATTGCGATGCAACTTTCCACCGTTCCGTTCATATGACACGCTTCATATTGTAATATTGACATGCATGATCATGTAGTTGACATCGTATTTGTGGCTAGGCCACCATGCATAATTTTTCATACATGTCACTCTTGATGCATTGCACATCCCGGTACACTGTCGGAGGCATTCATATAGGTCATACTTTGTTCTAGTATAGAGTTGTAATATCGAGTTGTAATTCAATGAAAGTGTGATGATCATCATTATTAGAGCATTGTCCCATGTGAGGAAAGGCTAAATCAAGAAAGCCCCTCCAAAAAAAGAGAGAAAGGCCAAAGAAAAAAAGAAAGGCCAAAAAAAAGAAAAAAAAAAGAAAAAGGGACAATTGCTACTATCTTTTTCCACACTTGTGCTTCAAAGTAGCACCATGTTCTTCATGATAGAGAGTCTCATGTTTAGTCACTTTCATATACTAGTGGGTATTTTCATTATAGAACTTGGCTTGTATATTCCAATGATGGGCTTCCTCAAATGCCCTACGTCTTCATGAGGAAGCAAGTTGGATGCACACCCACTTAGTTTCTTTTGGTGAGCTTTCATACATTTTTAGCTCTAGTGCATCCGTTGCATGGCAATCCCTACTCACTCACATTGATATCTATTGATGGGCATCTCCATAGCCCGTTGATACACCTAGTCGATGTGAGACTATCTCCCTCCTTTTTGTCTTCTCCACAACCACCTCTCTATTCCACATAGTGCTATGTCCATGGCTCACGCTCATGTATTGCGTGAAAGTTGAAAGGTTTGAGAGAATAGAGTATGGAAACAAGTGCTTGGCTGTAACCGGGGTTGTGCATGATATGAATATTTTGTGTGATGAAGAGGGAGCATAGCCAGACTATATGATTTTGTAGGGATAACTTTCTTTAGCCATAGTATTTTGAGAAGACATGATTGCTTTGTTAGTATGCTTGAAGTATTTCTCATGTCAATATAGACTTTTGTCTTGAATCTTTCAGATCTGAACATTCATGCCACAATTAAGAGAATTACATTGCAAAACTAGGTTGGTTAGCATTCCACATCAAAAATTCTGTTTTTATCATTTACCTACACGAGGACGAGCAGGAATTAAGCTTGGGAATGCTTGATACGTCTCCAATGTATCTATAATTTTTGATTGTTCCGTGCTACTATTTATGATGTTTTGGATGTTTAATGTGCTTTGTTATACACTTTTATAACCTACTTACCCAAAGGCCCAGTCTAGATTGTTGTTTTTTGCCTGTTTTAGGGTTTTACAGAAAAGGAATATCAAACAAAGTCCAAACGGAATGAAACCTTCGGGAGAGATATTTTTGGAGGAAATCACGCACGGGAGACTTGAGAACCACGGAGTAGGGCTGACGTGTCATCCACGAGGGTGGGGGGCCTGCCCCCCTATAGGGCGCGCCCCCTGCCTCGTGGGCACCCCGTCTGGCCCCCGGTGCCCTCCTTCCTCCTATATATACCTACGTACCCCGAAACTATCAGAACAACAGAGAAAACCCTAGTTCCACCACCGCAACCTTCTGTTCCCGTGAGATCCCATCTCAGGGCCTGTTCCGGAGCTCCGCCGGAGGGGGGATCTTCCACAGAGTGCTTCTACATCATCATCATCGCCTCACCATGAGTTGTGAGTAGTTTACCACAGACCTTCGGGTCCATAGCTAGTATCTAGATGGCTTCTTCTCTCTCTTTGGATCTCAATACCAAGTTCTCCTCGGTCTTCGAGGAGATCTATTCGATGTAATCTCTTTTTGCGGTGTGTTTGTCGAGATCCTATGAATTGTGGGTTTATGATCAAGATTATCTATGAGAAATATTTGGTTCTTCTCTGAACTCTTTATGTATGATTATAATATCCTTGCAAGTCTCTTCGAATTATTGGTTTGGTTTGGCCTACTAGATCTATAGTTCTTGCAATGGGAGAAGTGCTTGTCTTTGGGTTCAACCTTACGGTGTCCTTTCCGAGTGACAGTAGGGGCAGCAAGGCAATTGTATTGTTGACATCGAGGATAAAAGGATGGTGTTTATATCACTATGTTTATCCCTCTACATCATGTCATCTTGCTTAAGGCGTTACTCCGTTCTTATGAACTTAATACTCTAGATGCATGCTGGATAGCGGTCGATGTGTGGAGTAATAGTAGTAGATGCAGAATCGTTTCGGTCTACTTGTCTCGGACATGATGCCTATATATAATGATCATGCCTAGATAGTCTCATAATTATTCGCTTTTCTATCAATTGCTCGATAGTAATTTGTTTACCTGTCGTAGAATATCGCTATCATGAGAGAAGCCACTAGAGAACACTATTGCCCCCGGGTCTATTCTCAACATATCAATATATAATCTACTTTACTTTTCCGCTTTTAATTTCTGTTCTTATATCCAAAAATACCAAAAATATCAAACTATCATCTCTATCAGATCTCACTTTCGTAAGTGACCGTAAAGGGATTGACAACCCCTTATCGCGTTGGCTGTGAAGTTCTTATTTGTTTGTGCAGGTGCGAGGGACTCGCGTGTGGTCTCCTACTGGATTGATACATTGGTTCTCAAAAACTGAGGGAAATACTTATGCTACTGTGCTGCATCACCCTTTACTCTTCGAGGGAATACAACGCAAGCTCGAGAAGTAGCAGGGCCTGGGCGCGCACGGGCACGGGCGCTGGCATGTACACGAGCTCGCGTGGGTCCGTCGTGACCTCGCTGACCCCCGCGGCTTCCAGCTCTGCGATAGTGCGCCGCGACTAGCCCGTCAATTTCACAGGGATGGTCGCTGGCACCTGCGCAGGTATGGGAGCTGGGACGGGCGCGGGGGCAGCATCCGTCGCGGTCGGCTCATTCAGGGCCATTTCCATGTGGCCCCATTCATCCTTATTTTCTATCTCGTCCTGCTCGAAATCGACTTCACCAATCTGGAAGACTAGTGACACATGATCCTTTTGCGCCATTGCGTCGGTGGAGGTCTACGGGAGGGGCATGGGAGGCGAACATTGTGGCCACCTGTATTAAACAACGGCTCGGGCGCTATTAATGGAGAGGATGCGAGCAAGGCGGGCGGCCATGGAAGTCAAAGGGCTTGCTTCCCAGTGAGCCCGCGTATCTTCAACTTGCACGCTTCCCGGTGAGCCTGCACATTGGATGTAGCACCCAAGATGTGATTCTATCCCGATCACATGGTGAATTCATGATTGGGGAACAACCGCATTTCGAGTGATTAGTTGGGTGGATGTCGTTCTTTTGTACGATGATTGCTATGTATTGATGTATTGTTGGATTCATGTTGTAACTTGTGGCGAGTGTAAGCCTTTATCTGGTATTCTCATTTATTTAGTACATGGTGTGTTGTAAAGATATCCACCTTGCTATGCGCTCAAAATGATATTGTGCCCCAATCATGAATTCATCACGTGACCGGGATAGAATCGCATCTTGGGCGCAACATTGGAGGGTAGCTTGCACGTCTCTTGGTTATCTTGCACATCAGACTGCGCTCGCAGATTGTGCCCCGTCTACTCGAGCAGCTCTCCATAGGGCACCTCCTAGCCATTAATAGTGTGACGCGTGGCGTCACGTTAATGGTTAATAGAACACACACGATTTAAATTATACAAACGTTTGATATGTTAAATTGGTAGCTATTTGTTTCAAAATGCCTTTGTTGGTTGTTATTTGAGTGCGCCTTCTCTCAAATTGGACACAGAAAATACCACAACATGTCAGGTGCCATTCCATGATAGCATGCCAAGTTTCAAGAATTTTAGACGAGTTTTGGGTTTACCATCATTTAAAAACAAAGTATCTCAATGTTTTGCCGGCAAGCAACGGTGCCCTGGTGTTTGAAATTCATTCACATTTCTTGCATGGGACCTAAGCGTGCACCCAAGGACACACACTTGATTTTTTAGTCCATTTGCCTTTGTTGGTTATTATTTGAGTGCGCCTTCTCTCAAATTGTACAAAAAAAATACCACAACATATCAGGTGCCATTCCATGATAGCATGCCAAGTTTCAAGAATTTCAGAGGAGTTTTGGGTTTACTATAATTTAAAAACAAAGTATCTCAATGTTTTTCCGGCAAGCAACGGTGCCTTGGTGTTTGAAATTCATTCACATTTCTTGCATGGGACCTAAGCGTTCACCCAAGGACACACACTTGATTTTTTTAGTCCATTTTTTCTGCACCGAGCATGTGCATGTAGTTAACATTTGAACTATGCACATAAAATGTCTGTAAAACCTAGTTAATGTACAAAAACTACTAAACAAACCCCGAAACTCCAAATTTTAACACGACACTCATGTTGCTCTTGCCACTAGGATAAAATATGAAAACAAGAAGAGGCAACCAATATCGTTTCATTCACGAAGGAGGCACATATATTCCCAACAGGAACCATGAGGCTTGTTGTGAGAAGCTTATACCCAAACTTGCCCAAAATGGGACAATTTTTTACCACATCATGTTGATGCCCTTCAATGATAACCTGCCAAGTTTCTGGAATTTCAAACGACTTTTGGATTCACTAGAATTTCAAAACCTTGTATCTCAATGTTAGCAGCCGAGCAACGGTGGCATGGTGTTTGACATTCGTTCCCATTTCTTGCATGGGACCTAAGCATGCAACCAAGGACACACATTTGATTTTTCATCCCATTTATATGCACTGGAGCATGTGCATGGAGTTCAAATTTGAATTATGCACATAAATGCACAAAAAAACTCACCTAATGTATAAAAATGTCCAAACAAACCTGTAGAATTCAAGGCTCCGCAGACCCAAGAAGGTTCGAACTCTGTGGTGCGTGTGAAGATCTCAACTCCTCAAGTTTCAAGCTCGTCCCCCCATAGCCTAGCCTAGCCGGATTCACATAAGAGGGGAAGTAGATGGACATGACAGTTCACCCAGATGCGGGCCACCATGCGGTGTAATACCCTACTCCTGCTTTGTGGTGGATTGGCCTCACGAGGGGGCTGGATATGAATTGCTACAATGGGAGGGTTCCCTCAGGAGGGCTCAAGTGGTGTGTGTGGCTTTCATTCCCCACTATGATGGGCATCTATCCCTATTTATAGTGGCTTAGGTCCTCTTCCTGCATCATTTTGGTGGGAAGGGATCCCACAACAGCCAATTTTGAAGGGCAATAAGAGGTACATCTTATCCCGACTAAAGGTGGTCTTCGCCTACAAAGTCTCTAATCCCGATGCGGGGGTGGGCTCGGCGATGACATCCGCCCTTCCATGCCTATGGTCTTGGTCTTGTAACACCGGAATGGAAACCTTTGGCGTTCCTCTCGGGAACACGCGCCTGACCTTGTCCTTCTTGCACGAAGGGCAAATTGCCCCTCTCTGCCCGCTGGCATCCGCCCGTGCTGTGGTCACCATGGCTCACATCACCCCAACCTTAGGAGGAGGGGCTCTTGCCTTGGAATCTCTGCTCCTTGGGAGGCAGTTTGTGGAGCTGCTCCCTAGGAGGTCTTGGCGAGCCGTGCCCCGCGAGGGCTGGGCCCCTCGCGAGGGCTCTTCTTAGGTAGTCTTGAAGCTGGGCCCAGCTAGGCCATCATGAAGCCACGCGTTGGGCCATGGGCAGGTGTGGAGACCACGACACGTCAGTCGAGATCTTCGAATGCACATGTACAGTGATCCCAGAGATCAATGCTCACTAAACACATAGAAGCTGAATAACAAGAGTCTTACATCCATACATATTGTCTTACAAAAATTATGACCATTATGGTCAAGTCTTACATAGATAAAACATTAAGTGATGAACATCAAATAAAACACAAGTAGCGGAAATCTTCGTTGATAAGTAGAACCCATGCCATCCACCTTAACCCTACGGGCATTCTGACTAGGACTGCATAGTTCGCATGTTCATCACCGAAGTATTCTTCCTCATATTCCTACTCTTCCATGCCTGGCCAATTAAATAACCAGTGGCAAGCCAATGAGTACTTTGAATGTACTCGTAAGCAACCCATGTTTTGGAACAAGGTATGACACTGCATGATATAGCATTAAGTAGGTAATTTTGCAAAAAGCTATTTTTGAGTGCAATGTCATGTCCTACCAACTAGTAAAGCATGCATAATAAGAATTCAGATATCAATGTTAACAGGTTACATATATCAACATAACCCAAGTTTGGATCAACTCCAACTTAATCAACACATCGAGTCATTTGAGTCGACTCAAGTAGCTCTCTTCACTCAACCACACACACACACACTAGGTTTCGTAAACAATGGATGTAGCCCAAGGGCAGTTATCCAACAGTCCTTGACTGTGGACATGGCTATTCGAGTAGTTTTACACTCTGAAGAGGTTGCAACTTTGCCCACAAGATCCGGGATGCTTTCGTGTCATCCACGATCCTGCAGTACCTCAAGTACTCGGGGGAAGCACCCGATCATTATCTTTCCCTAGGCGACACTAACATAGATTCCACTTGTTGGTACACGACCCACGTGTTAAAGCATAAAGATCTTGGGACTCTGCCCTTTTCATTATCACACATACACGAAGGGACGAACGGTGTGTCCAGTGCCTTGTAAAACAGTCCTGGCCGCCTATCCAAGCCTGACCCCATCCCAAGAGTGAACTACGTCACTAGTAGTGTGGGCACCATGCCAACATCAGACTAGGTAATTAATAATGCCCCGTCCCATAAGGGGTAGAGTGGTTGTACATTTGAGGTTCGAGTAACGGTCACAACTGAAACCAATCCGTTTTTGAAAACAACACACTCACTTGCCTCGGTACACCACTTTGTCATCAAGTGGTTACCTAACTCAACATCTCCCTTGGGCATTAGTGGCACCCGACGGGTTTTCGAAAAGTCTTTTGAAAATACTTTTGTCTCCATCACCATGCATATACCCGTCCCATTTGCATAGCCACTACTTTAGTATCCTATCTACTCCCACCCGCATAACCCTCATAGGAAGGCAGGGTCATGCACAATGCAAGTTTCGACAAGGAAGTAAAGAAGGCAACCCACCAAAGTGCTTACCACATCAACACGATTCCGATGCAACGATAATAAGGTGCTATATGACATGCATAAAAAGGGTTTCATAGACATGGTCAAAGGGCTACTTGCCTTGGTTGGCTTGGTCTTCAAAGTCTTCAAGTCCTTGTCCTTCTTCTTCTCCAACTACTTCGTCAAACACGATATCTATTCATCGCAAAAAAACAATGGGACAATAAGGCATAGCAAACACAGAAAAATCAAAGTGCTTCAAAAATGTCAAATTTTCTCTGATAAATATTAGGATGGAAACTAAGAATGCCAAAATTCTTAGTTTTTGATTAGGAGTGACATAATAAAAGAAATGGATTTCTAAAGAGGGGTCTAAATGCTCAAATTTGAATTTAGATTTGAACGGTACAGAAAAGTGTGATGGATGTGCATGAAAGTTACACCATTAAACATGTGGGATTTTTAGAAGAAATTATGAGTTGGAATTATTGCATTTGGATATTTATTTTATCCTCTGAAATTTTTAGAAAATTGACAAAAAAATAAAAGAAAGACGTCATTGTGCCTCTAGGCAAGAATGGCCACAACGTAACGACCCAGAGGGAAAAGAGGCCCAGGTGAGCCGGAGCGGCGCGTTGTGCCAGGTTTCAAACCTAATGGGCAGGGCCCGACACGGAGAGAGAGAGGGAAGCGAGGAAGAGGTGAGGATGATAGGTGGGCTCCACCTATCATCTCCAACCTCACGGCAGAGAGGCTGACGAGCTCATCGGCAATGTTTTCGGGCATAGCGGCGTGAGCTGATGGCACGGCTGCACTCCTCGTCGTGTCGCCATTCGAGTGGTGGTGGTTGCGGTCGCCGGAGTGGCCTGGTTCACCGGCGACGAGGTCACGCGGCGGAGGAGCTTCGGGCTTCGGTGGTTCTTGCTGTTTCCGGCTGCAAAAGAAGCGGGGAGGAGAGGGGAAAGGGTTAGTGGGCTGCGGTGGTTCCACGCCGAGGAAGTGGAGCGGCGGGGGAGGTCTGTACCACGTGAGCGCTGGCAAGCCGAAGCAGCGGAGCTCGAGCTCGATCTTGAGCTCAGGCTCCTCTAGAGAGGTGTGGGTGATGTAGGGGGCCAATAGGGAGTGAGAGGGAGCAAGTGATGGCGAGGGAGAGGCTCGGGGAGGCCTTAGATAGGTAGGCCAGGGCTTGCCGTGGACCCGTGCACCCGCAAGGTTGTTTCCATTGCTGTAGGTCACAGGGGCTCGCGGGGGCGAGTGTGGGGTGCTTGTGAGGTTGGTCTAGGACTAGGTGAAGGACGAGAGAGAGCGGTGGAGCGGCAGAGCATCGCGCGCGTGAGCCCGCCCATTGGGGCTCTTGGGCGGCCATGGAGCGCGTGCGAGGGAGGCAACATGAGGGAGAAGGAGGAGGAGGACAGGGGCGTAGCGTGTCGTGGATATAGAGGCGTGTCGGCAGCCATGCTGGGGAGGCCCAAGGTGGTTGGAGGCGTCGGGCAGAGGGCGGCTATAGTGCCTAGGCGCACTGTAGCGCGCTCCAGAGCGTGTCTTTGGCCGGCATGGTCATTTTTCTGGCGCTCTGGGCTTGGCCTCTAGTGTCTGGGGGATCTAGGGGGAAGTAAAGAAGTGGGGACGGGCATTGGATGCCTTGGATAGCTAGTAGGAGAGGAGAGAGGTTGAGGGAGAGAGAGAAAATGGTTGTCTAGAGAGGGAGAGAGAGGTTTTTACCCCCAATAATGGAGTTGTAATGTTGCCATTGTTACTGGAGGTAGAAGGGGACTAGGAGGAGCTGTGGTGAAAATTTGAACTCATGGGGAATAGTGGAAGAGGTCAAAATGATGATTTTTAAAACATGGCAAAAGGTGTTTGATGCAAGTTTGAGCTACTTGCACTTATCCCCTCCTTGTTCCACTTGATGGGGGTGTTGTGCATGACCATTTGGCACTGTGGTAGAAATTTGAGCTCATTTGGATAAAATAGCCAATGCAACTTTTGTAAACCCTAGAAATCAACAAAAATGGATTTGCTTAGATGTAGCTAATCTAATATCTTCCCCTTGACGCACTAGTTGGTGTAGTGTCATTATTTGGGTACTTGAGCATGTCCACAATGTTTGGGATCAAATGGGGAAAGTTGTCAATGTAAAGTTGTTCAACCTTGGATCTGGACAGAGATTGTTTTTGGGCACTTTTGTGAACTAAAACTATTCTTATTGGAATAAAACTTTACATGATCATCACATTAGACATATGTGATGTGGGGACCCCGACTCATAAGTCGTGATCACCGAATGCACGTGTACAGTGATCCCAGAGATCAATGCTCACTGAACACACAGAAGCTGAATAACAAGAGTCTTACATCCATACATACCGTATTACACAAATAGGACCATTAAGGTCAAGCCTTGAGTATAACGTTGCAGCGGAAATCTTCAATAACAACATGGACCCATGCCATCCGCCTTAACCCTACAGGCATTCTGACTGGGAAGCGTCCTAGCTCGCATGCTCGTCACCAAGAAATCTTCATCATAACCTGTTCTCACATGCCTGGCCAATCAAATAACCAGTGGCAAGCTAATGAGTACTTTCAATGTACTCGCAAGCAACCCAAGTGTGATGACAGAATAATTATGCAAGGCTCTACTGCTAAGTTGGCGGTTTTGCGGAAAGCTAGTTTTTCATATGCAAGTATGATCAACATAACATGGGCATGCATGTGTCTGCAACAAGTATCAGGAGGTTACAGACATCATTATCGAGAAAGAGTTGCATTCAACTCTGCTCAAGCTCATTGTGACTTTCTCACAATCGCATCATCAACATTACTGAACCATGTTGTTTTCTCTCACACACACCAGGTTTCGCAAACACTGGACGTAGCCCAAGAGCGGTTACCCAACTGTCATTGACCGTGGATACGGCTATTCGAATAGTTTTACACTCTGCAGAGGTTGCACACTTTACCCACTAGATCCGGGGAACTTCCATGACATCCACGAGCCGCGGTACCTCAAGTACCCGGGGTAAGCACCCGATCACTATCTTTCCCTAGGCGATACTAATATGGAGTCCACTCGATTGGTAGCAACCCCCGTGCCCCACATTTCACATCTTAAGATTTTGGAGCCTCGCTCCCATATTCATCACATACCACAAGCACGGGGTACCAACAGTGTGTCCGGTGCCCTGTAAAGATAGTCATGGCCGCCTATCCAAGCGCGATCCCGTCCCAAGAGTGATCTCATGTCACCCCCGTCACTAGTAATGCGGGCACCATGCTAGTATCGGCCTAGGTAATCAATAATGCCCTTTCCCATATAAGGGTAGAGTGGTTGCGCATGTAAGGTTGGAATAACGGTCGCAACTTAAACCAATCCATTTTTCAAAACAACACACACACTTTCCTCGGTACACCACTTCGTCATCAAGTGGTTACCCATCTCACCATCTCCCTCGGGCATAAATGGCACCCGACGGGGTTTTCGAAAAGTCTTTTGAAAGTATTCTGCCTCCGTCACCATGCATATACCCGTCCCATTTGCGTAGCCACTATTAAAGAAACCTAACTACTCCCACCCACATAACCCTCATAGGAAGGTAGGGTCATGTTTGATGCAAGTTTCAATAGTAAGTAACAAGGGTACCAACCAAAGTGGTCACCTCTTCTATATGATTCCGATGCATTGATAATAAGGTGCTATGAGACATGCATAAAAAGGTTTCTTGAACATGGTCAAAGGGCTGTTTGCCTTATTCTTCCGAGTCTTCAAACCTTCTGGTCCATCTCCGAGTATTCCGTTTCGTCAACTAACGATGGAAACAATCATAATAAGCAACACAATTAAAGCAAGAATAAAAGTGCTCTAAAAATAGGAGTTGGACTTTTCTAGGATACCTCTGGTCATATGAAAAATAACCAAGGTGGTTTCATAGGTGTTGGATCAATAGGTAGTTTGGAACATTTCAATATGATAGAATCAAGGGGTTTATGGATTTGAAAGAAGTGTACAGAAATATATTCTTGAATGATGAGCAAAGGTACCCATCAACAAGTCATGATTTTAGAAGCATCTAGGAGTTGGTTTCACTGGATTTGGAATTCAAATGAATTTCCTAGGATTTTGCAAAGCTGATAAATATGAAGAAATGGCTCAATATTTGGTGGGGTGCAGAAACTATTAATAAAAATGTTCCAAAACTAAGTTTGGATATGACAAGCACCTAGGAATTTGAATCACTGCATTTGGATCAAATTTGAGCCCTCTGTGATTTTCTAAAGTTCATCACAGAAAATGGAATAATGGCATTTGATAATTATTTGTGAATGAAATGTCTCTGGAATAATGTGCATGTTGCACCATGTGATAGAGCATGATTTATGGAGTCACTGGAAATTTGAATCACCAAATTTGGAGTTCAAATGAATTATTTAAGCATTTTTGAAGTTGTCTGAGAAAGGAAAAGAAAAGGAAAAAGGGCCATACCCTTACTGCGCACAGGGCGAGGCTTAGTGCTTCTGCGCACTGGGCCGGCCCAGTGGCTCGGCCACGCAGGCAGACGGCGACGCCGAAGGCGTATTCACCTAATACGCCTTCCTGCACGGAAGGCGGGTGCCAGATGGACCCGTGTCCATTTAAATGGGGGAGTCGGCCCACCGGTCAGTGGCTCGGGCGCGCGCGCTGAGTCGTTGACGGGCGGGGCCCGCTGCTGCCGCAGCCCCTTCTTCCTCCTCCGTTCGAAGCAGAGGAGGCAAGGCAGAGCGCACGCCGGCGCCGTTCCCCGGCGGCTCCGGCCGTCCCTAGTGGTGCCCGGCGCACCGAAGGGCTCAGCGGAGCGAGCCGCGCCCATCCCTGGTCTTCAAGCTGGCCGGGAGGAGCAGGAGCGATGGCGGCCGTGGCGTCGGCGGCGGCTTCGGGTCGAGATGGGTGCGATGCCAGGGACGCTAGGGGAGAGGAAGGAAGGAGTGGGGGGGTGGCTCCGTAGTCCTAGGGTCCTCCTCCTGGCGGCCAACAGAGAAGGGGGAGGAGAGAGCGGCCGAGGTGCCCGATGCCGAGTGGCGGCTGGCGGCGGCACATCGGCCATGGAGGGAGCAGGAGCGCATGAGAGGGAGAGGGGACATGTCTAGGAGATGCACGTGAGGGAGGAGGGTCCAGAAGAGGCAAGGGGTGCTCGGGGGGAGGCTTAAATAGATGCGGTCGCGGTGCACCGTGAGCGCGGTCCAGGGCGCGCACGGGCGAGCTTCACAGAGGGAGAAGGAGGGCAGGGGAGGATAGGGCCGACAGTGAGGCGTGTCGTGGACGTCGAGGCGACCTCGATGGACACGCTCGCTCTGCCCAAGGCCGCTTGGAAGCCTCGGGAGGGCCGAGCTATAGTGCCTCGGCGCACTGTAGCGTGCTCCAGAGCATGCCTTTGGCCGGCATGGTCATGCCTTTGCTTCCTGGCCGTGTCCCCCAGTGTCCAGCAGTGCTAGGGAGTAGTAAACTATGGGGAGGTGGTCTTGGATGCTCTAGGGAGCCAATGGAATGAGGAGGGAGGTGAAGGAGGAGGTGAAAACTGATGTCCAGAAGAGTAAATTGGAGTTTTACCCCCTCCAATGATTGAGCTGAGGCCATAGAGAAGTTACCGGGGGTAGAAGATGATCAGGAGAAGCTGTGGTAAGAATTTGAGGTAAAGGAAAATAGTAAAAGGGGTCCAAACAATGGTTTTGGTAATTTGACAGAAGGTGTTTGATCAGGTTTTGGGGAGGCAAAAGACTTCCAATTGGCATGGGACTTAACTGGATGGAATGTCACACACAATTAGGCCCCTCCACAAAATTTGAGCTCATTTGGGCAAAGTTTCCAATGTAACTTTGGTGAACCCTAGAAATCAACAGAAATGGTTTCACCTTGTTTGAGTTAAGCTAATCATCTCCCCTTGATGCACCACTTGGTGTAGTATCATCATTTGGGGTTATGATCATGCTCACAAAGTTTGAAGCCCCAGGTAAAAAGTTGGTAATGTAAAGTTGTTCAAATTTGAATTTGAACATGTCAGGACCCTGATCCTAAATCACACCGATCTAGCTGTAACACGTCATATCACTTTGCGGCCTCACGCACGGTAACCCCACGGGTGCCACCTTACCTGGCCCGGGACCGTTTGCGCATTTTGGCACACGTATATGACAGTGTCGCTAGCATCCATATGACAGAGAACCCGGGCCGACATGGCTAGTTATAAACCAAAAGTGGCACTAAATTACAGAGACAGGCATCCATGACCCAGCAACGAATGTGTCGGTCATCAACGTATGAACCCAAGTCGTAGCAAGCTACATGGACTTAAAGGAACAACGCGTGACATTTCCCCTATGGGACAGACACAGGAACGAAGAAGGACACATGCCGGCCAGCCTACGTGTTCCGAGCAGTAGCAAGCTACCAAGGCTCATTGGAATCACTAGGAGGCATTTCCCTGTAAGATAGGCTACAAAAGGAAAACAACTAGGTGTCGGATCCCACACATACCAAGAATTTCAATCATACACGCAATATGCTCAATATGTGCAAATACAACATTGCATCACAACAGAACTCTATGACTAAAAGTACTTTATTTAAAAGGCTCCAAGAGCCATACATAACATATCCATACAGGTAGGGGGTCACATGACCCAATACTCAAGTCGTATAGTCATACAAGCACACGCGGAAGCTACATGTCTGAGTACAGACAACTTAGAAAATAAAACAGGCTTGGTGTAGCCTGGCTATCTACAAGGCCCTTCACAAGCTCCAGATCTCCGTCTGGGTGTCAAGCTACTCGTCGACGTCAACGTCTATGTAGAACCCATCAGCAGGGGTAGGGTTCTCCTCTGCAACAGTTATTAAGCAAACATGAGTACAAAGGTACTCAGCAAGTCTTACCACAGAACCTATCATACATGCAACATTATCAAAGGGGGTAGTGGAGTTAATAGCAGAATGCCAGCTTTGACCTTGGCTAACCTATACTACAACTCTCAACGGATTGCAAGATGTTATTACGAACACGAGTCCTCTACTCACCACATCAATACACTACCGAGGATCCTCTTCCGTCATCCTACGGAAGGGCCATCCACGGCACTCACACTTATCTTGAGGCTTTTAGTAGTATCCATCAACTTGTCAATGAACTGTAAGAGTAACCAAGTAGTTCGTACCGCGAACATCGGCTATTCGAATAGTTTGATAACCCTGCAGGGGTGTACTTCTTCACACACGCTCCCACCACTTATCGCCGTTTACTCGGCGTGTACTCGGCAACCTTCAAGCGGAAGCCCAGCGAGGGTGTCGGCCACGACTTGACTAACTACTCAAGTCTCTCATCCAGGTTTATCGCCTATTTGGGTTCCATCCGTGGGGAGATCCGGCCGGGGTGTCGCTCACGGCCCCAAACGATGTGTACAGGGTTCCCGAGTTACCAAACGGGCAACCGGTACACCGTGCCACGTACCTGTCGCATCACAACCTACCCTGAGGGTCAGCGTTGTGCACGACCTCCAGTAAGCTATAAACACCAAAAACTAGTTGCAACTCCTGGACAGAGATCAAGGGTTATTAATAAGCCGAGAGGGTCAATTAAGGATCCCAATGTGTGGTAGTAGCTGTAACTTGAACCACACATACAGATCTCGGGTCCTATGGACGATTCCAATGAAACAACCCACCATGTACTCCTACATGGCCTTTCATTGATACCTTTACCAAGCGTATTCCACACCTCCTTCTCTTTATCGATAAGATTATTTCACTCTGATCCATCACCCAGATGAACCAGACCAGACACAACTCTAGGCATAGCAGGCAACATAAACAAATAGCATGGTGGATCACACATCAGATGGCTCAATCAACTCCTACACATGCTAGTGGGTTTCAACTATTTACTGTGGCAATGACAGGCCATGCAAGGGAATAGGGTTCATCTACCGCAGCAAGTAGCAGTTCACACGCTGTTGCCTTAATGCAGTAAAAGAGAGCAGGATCGAGAAGATTGGGTTTGTATCGGAATGATCAATGATTGCTTGCCTGACAAGGTAGTTGTCGGGTACTGCTCTTCAACTGGATACGCAGCAGTATCCTCGGGAGCAGGACCTAACACAGAGAATACCGGCGATACAATCATTAACAAACAAATGCAACAATATGATGCATGTTCATGACATGGCAAGATGCATGTGTGTTGGCTAATGCAACTAAACCAGAAGGGTTTGAACCTAGTTGAATCAAAGATTCAATTGGAGTTCAAACTATTATTTAAATAAGTGCATTATCATATTTTTTATGTATACAGCAAGTTAACTTGTTCAAACATGCATGAAACCAGTGCCATTGGAAAGATTGGATTTTTCTGATCATTTTTCATATATAAATCTTTTCCATCTGAGCTATGGTTGATTTTATATGATTTTTTGAAGTTTTGGGTATTTTCTGGAATTTCCTGAATTATTTTAAATCTAAAAATCCCAGAAAAACCTTTACTGCGTCAGCATGACATCATGCTGACGTCAGGCAGTCAACAGGGCCAGTCCAAGTCAAACCTGACCAGTGGGACCCACTGGTCAGTGTCACAGTTAACTAATTAAAAATTAACACCTAAACTAGGTTTGACTTGCGGGCAGGGCCCACATGTCAGTGACCCAGGGGGTCAAACCCGTGGTCAAAACAGGTCCAACTCGCCGGCGTTTAGCCGCCGGCGAGGCCAAACACGACGGCGTGCTTCGGAAATCGCCTACGGTGCACGGCTCGGGCTGCGGTTGGGTGCGTTGGAAAGCCCTTGCTGTTGCGCGTCGGATGGTGGTGGTCGCCGGACCTGGGGTGGCCGGAGACGACGGCAACAAGCTCGACGGCGGCGACCGGCATCGGGCGTGTGTGGAGATGCGGCTGCAGGGGCCTAGGCGATGCGTGCGTAGCACCTTTCGCATCTACGTGCTGCGGTGAGTGTGATGGACGGGTGCCAGTGACCAAATGGTCACCGGAGCATCACCGGCGGCGAGGACGGCGGCGGTGCGTGTGGTTGAGCTTTGTGCAGTGCGTTCCAGGGCAAAAGAGAGCCAACGGAGAGGGGAGGATGAAGCTAGACTCACAGGGGTTGCAGCAAGCGCTGGAGCGAGCTCGGAGGTGGTCGGAGCTGAGCGGAACGGCGAGAGGGATCCCCGCGGCCGGAGTTGGGGAAGAAGAGGTCGGGGGCATCTCCAGGGCGGGCGAGCGCTCGGGGCTCAGCCTGTTTGAAGCAGTCGAGGACGGCGGAGACGATGGACACCAAGGTGGGGCTCAGGGACGACGGTGGACGCAGCTTCTACGACGGTGCGAACACGGCGGCGTCGGCCATGGCGCGGAGAGAGCGAGGGAGAGGAACTGGCGGAAGGTGGAGGTGTCTGCGGGGTCGGGGAGGACGTGGACGATCGAACCATCCCTCCAGGACGGCGAGGGGACGAAGCAGGGCGGCGGGCAGCTGCGTGGCGCGCGGCACGGTCGCCGTCGAGCACCTGCCTGCCTGCCTGGCCGAGCCAAGCAGCTCGCTGGAGCGGCAGCTGGGCTGGGCCGGCAGGTGGGCCGGGTGGGGCGCCAGGTAAGTTTTTCTCTCTCCCTTTTTTTCTATTTTCTTTTCTGTTTCATTTCTTTTGCAGCTTTGTTCATTTAAATAAAATGCCAGAGCATTTTTGTAACTCATAACACTTGTCATACCTGCCGTATATATTATGAACAGTAGGAAACATTATAGTTTATGATTATTTGAGCATTTAAAATATTTTATAGCATTTAAATGCCCAAATTCAAACACCATAAGATTTAATCCAAAGCCCTTGAGTGTCCTACAAAATTGTGCACCATTTTTAGCAGAGGTTTAAGACCAAGGCAGAAATGATGAACATTTTTGAAGGGCATTTTGGGTACATTGGAAAATATTTTCGCAAACCCTAGTTGTTAGGGGAGGGGTGCTGGGGTTTCTGTTAATCCCATTTCAAGTTTCTTTGAATGTAGACATGATGCACACTCTAGTTAGGTCCTAATGCAAGTGCTAGCTAGGGATGTGACAACTCACCCCCACTTAAAAGAATTGCGTCCCGAGATTCGGGTTCCTCCGGAAAGAGGGTGGGGTACTCAAGTCGAAGACGATCCTCCCTTTCCCAAGTAGCTTCACTCTCGGAATGATGTGACCATTGAACCTTGAGAAACTTGATATTGTGGCGTCGAGTGGTGCGCTCAGTTTGATCAAGAATACGAACGGGGTATTCTCGATATGTGAGATTGTCTTGGAGATCAAGCGTTTCGTGGTCCACTCCGCAGATAGGATCCAAGAAGCAACGCCTGAGTTGAGAAACGTGGAAAACATCATGAACTCTGGAGAGGTGCGGAGGTAGTTCCAATTGGTAGGCAACTTCTCCTTGTTTGGCAAGAATGCGAAAAGGACCGATGAAACGAGGGGCCAATTTGCCTTTGATACCGAAGCGGTGGGTTCCCTTTAGAGGAGTAACCCGAAGGTAAGCCTTATCGCCGATTTCAAAAGTCACAGCCTTATGATGACTATCATATTGGCTCTTTTGGCGAGACTAGGCTGTTTTCAATCTCTCACGAACGATGCGAACTTGTTCATCAGCTTCCTGGATCATATCCGGGCCAAAGAATTGTCTTTCCCCGGTCTCTGACCAGTTAAGAGGTGTTCGACACCTTCGTCCGTATAGAACTTCGAAGGGAGCTTTGCCCAAGCTGGCTTGATAACTATTGTTATAAGCGAATTCGGCTAATGGAAGACATTTTTCCCATTCCATACCGAAAGAAATGACAGAGGCTCGAAGCATGTCTTCCAGAATTTGATTGACTCGTTCCACTTGACCACTTGACTACGGATGGAAGGCAGTACTGAAATAGAGATGAGTTCCCATAGCATTCTTGAAACTTTCCCAAAATCGTGAAGTAAAAAGACTCCCACGGTCCGAGTTAATCTCCAACGGCACACCATGAAGTGATACTATTCGAGAGATATATAAGTCTGCTAGCTGGCTAGCGGTAATACTCTCGCGAACAGGCAGGAAATGAGCTACTTTAGAGAGACGGTCAATAACGGCGAAGATAGCATTATTCCCTTTCCTGGACCTGGGAAACCCGGTAATGAAGTCCATACCGACTTTGTCCCATTTCCATTCAGGAATAGCTAAAGGTTGAAGGGTGCCAGCAGGCCGTTGATGCTCTGCTTTGACTCGACGACAAATGTCGCAGTTAGCAATGAATTGAGCGATTTCTCTCTTCATCCTAATCCACCAGAATCTCTGACGTAAGTCCTGATACATTTTGGTACTACCGGGATGAATCGTGAGAGGAGATTCATGAGCCTCCTTAAGAATCATTTGTCGTAGTTGTGGTTTCTTGGGTACCACCAAGCGGTTCTCGAAGTACACTACACCTCGATCATCCATAGAGAAACTTCTAGCAACTCCGCTAGCAATGTTCTCCTTGATCCGAGATATGCCTTTATCATACCGCTGGGCAACTATGATTTGATCCATAAGGGTAGATTTCGCCACCAAGGTGGAAAGGAATCCTCGAGGAACAATGTGAAGGTTAAGCTTACGAAATTCCTCGTGGAGAAGTGGTTGACTTTGTTGTAACATTAAATTGTTACAATATGACTTACGACTTAGTGCATCAGCCATGACGTTGGCCTTTCCAGGAGTGTAAGTGATTCCTAAGTCGTAGTCGGTGAGCAACTCAACCCAACGTCTTTGCCTGAGATTTAAATCCGGTTGGGTGAAGATATACTTCAAACTTTGGTGATCAGTGAAGATTTCACAGCGATTAGCAAGAAGGTAATGTCGCCATGTTTTAAGTGCATGGACTATAGCTGCAAGCTCTAGATCATGAGTAGGATAGTTATCCTCATGTGGACGCAACTGTCGAGATGCGTATGCAATCACTTGACGATCTTGCATGAGAATGCAACCTAGTCCTTGTCGCGAGGCGTCGCAAAAGATTATAAAATCCTTGGAAAAGTCTGGTGGTACCAGTACAGGTGCAGATGTCAGGCGTCTTTTCAGTTCCTGAAAACTAGACTCGCACTGTGGGGTCCACTCAAACTTTTTATCTTTCTTGAGGAGTTCGGTTAGAGGTTTAGCAACCTTGGAGAAATTCTCGACGAAACGTCGGCAATAGCTCGCTAAGCCAAGAAAACTCCTAACTTGCTTGACCGGTTCAGGGGGGGTCCAATCAAGTACGGCTTGAACTCGCTCGGGATTGACAGCAATACCCTTGCCAGAGATCACATGACCTAGATATGTTACTTCTGGCAACCAAAATTCACATTTAGAGAATTTGGCATAAAGGCGGTGCTCTCGAAGCTTCGTCAATACCAGCCTTAAATGCTCGGCATGATCTTCCTTGTTCTTGGAGAAAATGAGTATATCATCGAGGTATACCACGACGAATTTATCCAAATACTCCATGAATATAGAATTCATTAACCGAGAAAAGGTAGCTGGGGCATTGGTTAATCCGAATGACATGACGGTGTACTCATATTGGCCATAACGAGTAACGAAAGCCGTTTTAGGAATGTCCCCGTTCTTGATTTTGATTTGATGGTAGCCCAACCTCAAATCCATCTTAGAGAAGACTGAGGATCCAGCGAGCTGATCATACCGGTCATTGATCCTGGGAAGCGGATACTTATTCTTTATGGTGAACAGATTGACAGGTCGGTAATCTACAACCATCCGCTTCGTTCCATCCTTCTTCTTGACGAAGAGGACGGGGCAAGCCCAAGGGGAAGAACTAGGGCGGATGAAACCTTTTTGCAAGGACTCATCGAGTTGTTTCTTTAACTCAGCTAATTCTAGTGGTGCCATCTTATAAGGTCTCCTAGAGATTGGGACAGTTCCAGGGATAAGATCTATCACGAACTCGACATCTCTGTCAGGTGGAACTCCTGGCAGTTCTTCTGGAAAAACATCCGGAAAGTCACGGACTACCGGGATATCTTCGAGTTCTGGTAGAGGGCTGGCATTAAGAGAATAGAGCTGACGTTCAGCCATTCGGGCCAAGACATTGACTATCTTGCCGGATGGATGTGTAAGTTGAACAGTCCTAGTAAAGCAATCAATCTTGGCGTAATGAGTTGTCATCCAATCCATACCCAAGATGATGTTTATGTCCGAGGACTTGAGAGCGATTAAAGATGCAAGGAAAACAAGTCTATCGACAAGAATTTCATTTCCATGGCTTACCCTAGAGGTTTGCCACTTTGAACCAGGAGTTTGAATAACCATGGAAGTAGGCATGTCACAAAAAGTCATGTTGTGCAATCGAGCATAGCTGCCAGATATGAACGAATGGGATGCTCCAGTATCGAAAAGAACAGATGCCGGATGGCAGTTTACGAGAAGCGTACCAAGGACGACGTTAGGATCCTCATAAGCTTCTTCGGCAGAAACATAGTTGACATGACCACGTGCAGTGGGGATTGGCTTGACATAGTTCACTTTGCCGGTTGGCTTACCACGGCCAACGGGTTTTCCTGGCTGGTTCTGGGGACAATCGCGCATGTAGTGTCCCGGTTCTCCACACTTGAAACAAGTCACAGTGGTGGTGCGTGGAGCAAAGTTGGAAGGTCGTCCTCCATAGGTTTTGGCAGGTGCAAACTGCTGAGTTGGGCGAGGCGCCTCATAGGATGGCCTAGGTGTATACTTGGGTGGCAGAGCAGTGTTAGGAACCCACACACGGCGCGTGTGAGGGCCAGAGCCGGATGAGGAACCAAAGTCTCGAGTATGCTTGCGGGTGGCCTCGAAGTCGGTCTGGCCTGTTTCAGCACTGATAGCCTTGTTTACCAACTTCTGGAAGGAAGTGCACTCGTGCAGACGTAGATCTCGATGGAGTTCAGGGCTGAGTCCCTTGCGGAACCTCGCCTGTTTCTTGGCATCGGTGGATACTTCCTCAGGTGCATAGCGCGCCAGGTTACCAAAATCGCAGCTATAGCCATCCACAGTTAAACGGCCCTGGGTGAAATTGCAGAATTCCTCCCGCTTGCGATCCATGAGACCTTCCGGAATGTGATGTTCACGGAATGCCTCACTGAACTCAACGCAGGTAGTGACTTGGCCAGCAGGACGCATAGCTTCAAAGTTTTCCCACCAAAGACTGGCAGGGCCCTCAAGATGGTAGGCAGCGTAGATAACCTTGTCAGCTTCGGCCACACGGGCAGAGTGTAGCTTGTGGGTGATACTACGTAGCCCGTCATCAGCATCCAGAGGTTCAGTGGAGTGATGGAAGTTTGGTGGACACATCTTGATAAAATCATGGATTGACACCACATCATTCCTCTGACGGAACCCAGTGTTCTGCTCTATGCGTTCCAGCAGACGGTTGGTCTCTCTCTTGTTCCGTTCTGCTTCAAGCATAACTTCCGCCAAAGAGGGTGGCTGGAGCAGATTCCCATCTCTAGCCCCACTAGCCTCACCCTGCTCCTGAGCAGCAGGAGTGTTGCGAGTGTTGACCATCCTAGGAAAACAAAACAACGGTTTAGACAAGGATGGCAAAAATTTGACATAGAAGTGCAGAATGTAATGGATGTCACAGAATGCAGAGATGTTCATCCGTACGACATGGTAATATAGGAACTGCTATATATACACCAGTGGTCATACACACCATACAAAGTTTAGTACAAGCCGAGGCTAAAGTACAACTGCGGTGAAAGACGATACATCCCATCAGAGGCATTCCAAGCTCCTATACATTATTTAACTACACCTCCGGAACTCAGTACACACTAAGTCATATTCCACAAGACGCGCAGGACTGTGGAGATACAACTACTACAATACTACTACAACCACGGCCTAGCTCAGACATTCGCGTAGTAATCCTCGTAAAGGTTACCACCGTAGCCTGGAAGTGGAACAGATGGATCTTGGAACTCGCGAGCACTCGAAGGCTGTTGACCATAAGGGCATGGGTGTGGTCTCGGTCCCGATGCTGGTGGTAACCGACGCCCACGTGGAGGTGTAATACCCCCAACGTCACGCCAATCCATGCGGTCAGGCAGACGAGTCCGCACAGGGTATAAATCTCGCATGTCCAGATATCCGGCGTGCACAGCAGGTGCAAGCCGTGTCAAAGTAGTCCAATGAGCGGCTCGAGTGTTATATAGCTCCATTCGGAGGGCACGGACCTCACGGTCCCTATCCTCCAACATCTGAACAGTAGTTTGAAGCAGTGGCTCTTCATGAGCAGCATCAGTATACAGACCAGTGTAGTAGCCTTCCTCTCCGGGAAGTGAGGCTGGCATGTAACAGAACTCAGTGTTCAGCAACAGGGCATGCCTAGCACAGAGAATGGTCATCATCGAATAAGCGGCATCCTGCACTGCCATCTCGATGGTAATCTCGAGTCCATAAGACCAATGGATGGGATCATTAGCTCCGGGATATGAGGGGTATATCCGGACTGTGCAGAAATACTGACTTTGATTGAAATCCCGGTACTGTTCCTCCACGGTGTATTCAGGATACCAGCGATAACCGGTCTCAGTCATCACACGGACTAGCATGGCCGTGTGACCGGGCACATTAATGCACCGAGTCAAACGAACCACTTGGTGAGGGATGCGGCCAGACATCTGAAACACGAAATAATGCAAAGGCATTAGTGTTTCTGGAAGAAATCGGGCAGCATAACAACTGTAAATGCTCAAACAAAGATTTGAGACATCATACAAATGATAGCATAGCCACTCAACAATTCCATATCAAGGTTCCGGGTTCAACAATCATCATACTCAAAGGATAGAAACTGAACTGAGGCTTGAAACCAACAATCCTAAGAGTCTACGGATTAGTAACACGTGAACCTAGTAAGGATAGGAGGCCTAATCCTAAATCCCCGTAGAAAGAATAGACAGACTCAGATCAGAAGGGCATAAGGTAAAGGAGTAAAAAGAGCCTTACGTTCCCTTCCATAATCAATTCCCCTACATATAACTAAGAATTTTTCTAGACTCAACATCGACCAGTTTGGCTTGAGAAACCTACAGGCAGTCTAGCTCTGATGCCAACGCTGTCAGGACCCCGATCCTAAATCACACCGATCTAGCTGTAACACGTCATATCACTTTGCGGCCTCACGCACGGTAACCCCACGGGTGCCACCTTACCTGGCCCGGGACCGTTTGCGCATTTTGGCACACGCATATGACAGTGTCGCTAGCATCCATATGACAGAGAACCCGGGCCGACATGGCTAGTTATAAACCAAAAGTGGCACTAAATTACAGAGACATGCATCCATGACCCAGCAACGAACGTGTCGGTCATCAACGTATGAACCCAAGTCATAGCAAGCTACATGGACTTACAGGAATAACGCGTGACATTTCCCCTAAGGGACAGACACAGGAACGAAGAAGGACACATGCCGGCCAGCCTACGTGTTCCGAGCAGTAGCAAGCTACCAAGGCTCATTGGAATCACTAGGAGGCATTTCCCTGTAAGATAGGCTACCAAAGGAAAACAACTAGGTGTCGGATCCCACACATACCAAGCATTTCAATCATACACGCAATATGCTCAATATGTGCAAATACAACATTGCATCACAACAGAACTCTATGACTCAAAGTACTTTATTTAAAAGGCTCCAAGAGCCATACATCACATATCCATACAGGTAGGGGTCACATGACCCAACACTCAAGTCATACAGTCATACAAGCACAAGCGGAAGCTACATGTCTGAGTACAGACAACTTAGAAAATAAAACAGGCTTGGTGTAGCCTGACTATCTACAAGGCCCTTCACAAGCTCCAGATCTCCGTCTGGGTGTCAAGCTACTCGTCGACGTCAACGTCTATGTAGAACCCACCAGCAGGGGTAGGGTTCTCCTCTGCAACAGTTATTAAGCAAACATGAGTACAAAGGTACTCAGCAAGTCTTACCACAGAACCTATCATACATGCAACATTATCAAAGGGGGTAGTGGAGTTAATAGCAGAATGCCAGCTTTGACCTTGGCTAACCTATACTACAACTCTCAACAGATTGCAAGATGTCATTACGAACACGAGTCCTCTACTCACCACATCAATACACTACCGAGGATCCTCTTCCGTCATCCTACGGAAGGGCCATCCACGGCACTCACACTTATCTTGAGGCTTTTAGTAGTATCCATCAACTTGTCTATGAACTGTAAGAGTAACCAAGTAGTTCGTACCGCGAACATCGGCTATTCGAATAGTTTGATAACCCTGCAAGGGTGTACTTCTACACACACGCTCCCACCACTTATCGCCGTTTACTCGGCGTGTACTCGGCAACCTTCAAGCGGAAGCCCAGCGAGGGTGTCGGCCACGACCTGACTAACTACTCAAGTCTCTCGTCCAGGTTTATCGCCTATTTGGGTTCCATCCGTGGGGAGATCCGGCCGGGGTGTCGCTCACGGCCCCAAACGATGTGTACAGGGTTCCCGAGTTACCAAACGGGCAACCGGTACACCGTGCCACGTACCTGTCGCATCACAACCCACCCCGAGGGTCAGCGTTGTGCACGACCTCCAGTAAGCTATAAACACCAAAAACTAGTTGCAACTCCTGGACAGAGATCAAGGGTAATTAATAAGCCGAGAGGGTCAATTAAGGATCCCAATGTGTGGTAGTAGCTATAACTTGAACCACACATACAGATCTCGGGTCCTATGGACGATTCCAATGAAACAACCCACGATGTACTCCTACATGGCCTTTCATCGATACCATTACCAAGCGTATTCCACACCTCCTTCTCTTTATCGATAAGATTATTTCACTCTGATCCATCACCCAGATGAACCAGACCAGACACAACTCTAAGCATAGCAGGCAACATAAACAAATAGCATGGTGGATCACACATCACATGGCTCAATCAACTCCTACACATGCTAGTGGGTTTCAACTATTTACTGTGGCAATGACAGGTCATGCAAGGGAATAGGGTTCATCTACCGCAGCAAGTAGCAGTTCACACGCTGTTGCCTTAATGCAGTAAAAGGGAGCAGGAGCGAGAAGATTGGGTTTGTTTCGGAATGATCAATGATTGCTTGCCTGACAAGGTAGTTGTCGGGTACTGCTCTTCAACTGGATACGCAGCAGTATCCTCGGGAGCAGGACCTAACACAGAGAATACCGATGATACAATCATTAACAAACAAATGCAACAATATGATGCATGCTCATGACATGGCAAGATGCATGTGTGTTGGCTAATGAAACTAAAACCAGAAGGGTTTGAACCTATTTGAATCAAAGATTCAAATTGGAGTTCAAACTATTATTTAAATAAGTGCATTATCATGTTTTTGATGTATACAGCAAGTTAACTTGTTCAAACATGCATGAAACTTGTGCCATTGGAAAGATTGGATTTTTCTGATCATTTTTCATATATAAATCTTTTCCATCTGAGCTATGGTTGATTTTATATGATTTTTTGAAGTTTTGGGTATTTTCTGGAATTTCCTGAATTATTTTAAATCTAAAAATCCCAGAAAAACCTTTACTGCGTCAGCATGACATCATGCTGACGTCAGGCAGTCAACAGGGCCAGTCCAAGTCAAACCTGACCAGTCGGACCCACTGGTCAGTGTCACACTTAACTAATTAACTGATTAGAATTAAATTAACACCTAAACTAGGTTTAACTTTCGGGCAGGGCCCACATGTCAGTGACCCAGGGGGTCAAACCCGTGGTCAAAACAGGTCCAACTCGCCGGCGTTTAGCTGCCGGCGAGGCCAAACACGGCGGCGTGCTTCGGAAATCGCCTACGGTGCACGGCTCGGGCTGCGGTTTAGTGCGTTGGAAAGCCCTTGTTGTTGCGCGTCGGATGGTGGTGGTCGCTGGACCTGGGGTGGCCGGAGACGACGGCAACAAGCTCAACGGCGGCGACCGGCGTCGGGCGTGTGTGGAGATGCAGCTGCAGGGGCCTAGGCGATGCGTGCGTAGCACCTTTCGCATCTACGTGCTGCAGTGAGTGTGATGGACGGGTGCCAGTGACCAAATGGTCACCGGAGCATCACCGGCGGCGAGCACGGTGGCGGTGCGTGCGGTTGAGCTTTGTGTAGTGCGTTCCAGGGCAAAAGAGAGCCAACGGAGAGGGGGGGATGAAGCTAGGCTCACAGGGGTTGCAGCAAGCGCCGGAGCGAGCTCGGAGGTGGTCGGAGCTGAGCGGAACGGCGAGAGGGATCTCCGCGGCCGGAGTTGGGGAAGAAGAGGTCGGGGGCGTCTCCAGGGCGGGCGAGCGCTTGGGGCTCGGCCTGTTCGAAGCAGTCGAGGACGGCGGACACGATGGACACCAAGGCGGGGCTCAGGGACGACGGTGGACGCGGCTTCTACGACGGTGCGAACACGGCGGCGTCGGCCATGGCGCGGAGAGAGCGAGGGAGAGGAACTGGGGGAAGGTGGAGGTGTCTGCGGGGTCGGGGAGGATGTGGACGATCGAACCATCCCTCCAGGACGGCGAGGGGACGAAGCAGGGCGGCGAGCAGCTACGTGGCGCGCGGCGCGGTCGCCGTCGAGCACCTGCCTGCCTGCCTGGCCGAGCCAAGCAGCTCGCTGGAGCGGCAGCTGGGCTGGGCCGGCAGGTGGGCCGGGTGGGGCGCCAGGTAAGTTTTTCTCTCTCCCTTTTTTTTCTATTTTCTTTTCTGTTTCATTTCTTTTGCAGCTTTGTTCATTTAAATAAAATGCCAGAGCATTTTTGTAACTCATAACACTTGTCATACCTGCTGTATATATTATGAACAGTAGGAAACATTATAGTTTATGATTATTTGAGCATTTAAAATATTTTATAGCATTTAAATGCCCAAATTCAAATACCATAAGATTTAATCCAAAGCCCTTGAGTGTCCTAGAAAATTGTGCACCATTTTTAGCAGAGGTTTAAGACCAAGGCAGAAATGATGAACATTTTTGAAGGGCATTTTGGGTACATTGGAAAATATTTTAGCAAACCCTAGTTGTTAGGGGAGGGGTGCTGGGGTTTCTGTTAATCCCATTTCAAGTTTCTTTGAATGTAGACATGATGCACACTCTAGTTAGGTCCTAATGCAAGTGCTAGCTAGGGATGTGACAGAACAGAAGTGGTTTTGGGGCACTTAGACCAAGTTATGCTTCTCCAAAACTTGTGCCATTTCGCATAGATGCATAATTACATCATTTTAGCATGTTCACCAAGTTTTAGAGCATTTGGACAAGTTTGGCAATGTAAAGTTGCTCAAACTTCAAAATGGACAGAAATGGTTTTGAGGGGATTAGATGATGTTTCCTTGATCTTCAAGGCATGAGGCTTTGCAAGATCATCAAATATGTCATATATGACATGATAGAATTTCCCTGGAATTTTTGGAGAATATTTCCTTTGTAAATATTTCAAAAGCTTGAAATATTCAGAAAGGGTTTTGGAAGGATTTGTCCAGTATTTTGAACATGACCATGTGTTGAAACTCTTATATATGGACAATATATGTCCTATGAGTCTCCCTGAATTTTGGCAAATATTTTTGAAGTAGTTAAATAATTTTTCCCTATTAAAGACCATTTTTGGCCTTAAGAAAAAGCTTTTAAATAAAATATAAACATAACTTTTAAAATTATAATTTTGTGGTTTCTGGGAGTCCTATACCTAATAGGATTCAAATAAACTTTTTGAAAGATTTTTCACACCCTAAATAAGGTACTTGCAGTGCAAACCTCAATTCAGGGGTTTTTGGAAAACAAATTTTAGAAAATACTATTTGGCCAAAATATTTTTATAAGAAAATTCTATATTTTTCTATACACATGGCATGATCATTGGGAAAAAGTTTTGGATCAAGGAGATGAAGTATAAGAGTTGGAGGATTTATTTGATTTTTAGAGCACTAGCAAACAGCACACAAAAGTCAAATCAAGCAAAGTCAAAAACACTCAAAAGTTTTTGTAAATCCACATTTTTAACATGATAATTAGCTTAAGCATAGTGACATGAAAATCAGGGTGTGACATGTGACTTGCTAAAAGTTTCTTGGAATTTTTAGAGAATATTCCTTTTGTAAATATTTCAAAAGCTTGAAATGTCCACAAGGGTTTTTTGTGGGATTTGGCCAATATTTTGAACATGACCATGTGCTGAAACTCTTATATATGGACAATATATGTCCACTAAGCTTCCCTAATGTTTATCAAATATTTTTAAAACATAAAAATAGTTTTAAACTATTAAAGACCATTTCTGGATAAGGAAAAAGCCTGTAAATAAAATAGCAAATAACTTTTAAAATTACATTTTTGTTGTTTATGGGAGTCCTATACCTAATAGGAGTCAAATATACTTTTTAAAAGATTTTTCATACCCCAAATTAAGTACTTATAGTGCAAGCCTCAATTCAGGGGTTTTTGGAAAACCTAATTTAGAAAATACTTTTAGGCCAAATTATTTTTGTAAGAAAATACTATTCTGTCCTATACACATGGCATGATCAGTGGGCAAAAGGTTGGATCAAGGAGATGAAGTATAGAAGGTGGAGCTATGTTGACCTTTATGAGCACTTGAAATCACGCACAAAAGTCCAAATCAAATAAAAAGCCAAATAATGCAAAAGTTTTTGTTGATGCATATTTTCATGCTTTATTAATGCAAATGACATGTTACAACATACTGGGTGTGACAGACCTACCCCTTACAAGAATCTCGTCCCCGAGATTCCTAAAATAGGCTTTAAAGAGGTATGGAAACTCAGAACTATGGTAGTCTTCACGTTCCCAGGTTACTTTTGCCTCAGTGTGGTTGTTCCACTGGACCTTGAAGTACTTGATGGTGCGGCTTCGAGTACGTCGCTCTGCTTCGTCCAGAATGCTGATTGGTCTCTCAAGGTAGGTCAAATCGGGCTGAAGGTTGATGGCTTGATGATCGATGTCTTTGTAGAGATCATGCTTGTCTGGAACTTGGAGACACTTCCCGAGTTGTGACACGTGGAACACGTTGTTCACATCGGATATCTCAGGTGGTGGCTCTAGCTAGTAGGCAACTTCTCCTCGTCTGGTAGTGATCTTGAAGAGGCCAATGTACGTAGGCGCGAGCTTTCCTTTGACATGGAAGCGCTGGGTACCCTTGAGAGGTGTAACTTGGAGATAGACATGGTCTCCAACACGGAATCTTATGTCTCGGCAGTGTGAATCGGTGTAGCTCTTCTTTCTTGACTTGGCGGTCTTCAGACGCTCTCTGACTAGTTGAACTTGCTCTTCTGCTTTGCAAAGGACATCTGGTCCAAAGACTAGCCCTTCTCCAGTCTCCGACCAATTGAGTGGTGTGCAACACTTGCATCCATACGGCACCTCAAATGGTGCCATTTGGACACTTGACTGATAACTATTGTTATAGGAGAATTTGGCAAACGGAAAGAAATCCTCCCACTTAGCTCCACATGCTAAGGCACAGGCTCGGAGCATGTCTTCGTGTATCTGATTTACTCGTTCTGTCTGACCTCAAGTCTGCGGGTGGAAAGCAGTGCTGAAAGACAACTTGGTTCCTAAGGCTTCTTGGAACCTTCTCCAGAATCTCGAGGTAAACTGGGTGCCTCAGTCGGACACAATCTCCTTAGGAACACCATGGAGGCTTACGATCCAGTTGATGTAGAGGCTAGCTAGCTGGTTCCCACTGTAGGTTGTTTTGATGGGAATGAAGTGGGAAACCTTGGTTGAATGGTCAACAATGACCCATATGGAGTCATTTCCCTTGCTTGACCTAGGTAATCTAGTGATGAAATCCATTCTGGCTTTATCCTATTTCCACTCGGGAACCTTGAGTGGTTGAAGCAATCCAGCAGGTCGCTGATGTTCAGCTTTGACTCTCCGGCATATGTCCCACTTAGCGACAAAAGTGGCTATCTCTCTTTTCATGTCATGCAACTAGAATCTTTCTTTGAGGTCTTGATACATCTTGGTTCCTCTAGGGTGGATGGAATACGGAGCGTCATGGGATTCCCGCAAAATCAAACTCTTGAGCTCAGTTTTGTTGGGTACACAGATGCATTTCCCAAACCACACAACTCCTTGTTCATCCTCTGAAAATCCAGGGGCTTTTCCTGCTTTGATCTTCCTCTTGATGCCTTCAATGCTCTCATGTTCTTTGTGCGCCTCTTTGACTTCATCCATCAGGGTCGGCTTGACTTCCAGGTTGTCCAAATATCCACAGGTAACCAATTCCAAACCAAGTTGTTCTAGTTCTTAAAACAGGGATGGTTGTCTACCATTAATCATGGCATTCGGGGAGCAAGGCTTTCTGCTCAAGGCGTCTGCTACCACATTAGCCTTCCCGGGGTGGTATTGAGCACTGAGGTCATAATCCTTGATTAGTTCCAACCATCTTCTCTGCCTCATGTTCAATTGCTTTTTCAGTGAAAATATACTTCAGGCTTTTGTGATCTGTGTATATCTCACAAGGCTTCCCTAGGAGGTAATGTCGCCATGTCTTCAGGGCATGAACTACTGCTGCTAACTCGAGATCATGAGTAGCATAGTTCTCTTCATGAGGTTGAAGCTGCCTTGAAAGCTAAGCTATGACTTTGCCTTCTTGAATCAGAACGCTTTGCAGTATGGTTCATGAGGCAGCACAGTATATCACAAACTCCTTGTGAATATCAGGTGTCGCCCAAACTGGGACAGTGGTCATCTCTTCTTGAGTTCTTGGAAGCTTTCTTCACACTGGACGTCCATTCAAACTTCTTTTCCTTCTTCAAGAGATGAGTCCTAGGTCGGGCAATACTGGAGAATCCTTCCATGAATTTGCAGTAGTAGCCCGCAAGTCCGAGGAAGCTTCTAACTTCCTTGACGGTGGTTGGGGATTGCCATTGGGTCACAACTTCAATCTTCGCAGGATCTACCGACAATCCTTCCTCGATCAAGACATGACCCAAGAATCCAACTTTGTGCAGCCAAAACTCACACTTGCTGAATTTGTGTGGCACACCAGCTCAGAGAAAGCGGAATGCCCCATATTCCATCCTAGAGATCGAGATGAAGTCTTCTGGAATACATGACTTCTTATCGTAGAACAAACCAGCTCTCTATTACAACACGAGTACGAATACAAGGTCTCCGATATTACAATGAATAACATCGGCACGGTAATGCTACGCCAACCACAGTTGCTCTATGCAAGCAGCATAACAACTTGAGGCAGCGGAACCTCTACTGGTAGTAGAACAACGAACAACGATGATGGACTCCAATCCACAGGGACTGTGGCTAGAACATTTATCCTAGCTTGCGAACACAGGAACCACACCAAAACAAGCAAGCAATCCAGGCACGACCTGCAAACTGGCATGACACAGCAGGTCAGTACATTGAATGTTCTTGAAAGCTCACAATAAAGAAAAGCAGTCAAGACAAACAACAGCATGGCATTACCAGGTTAAATCAATCATGTGCATGATACTAACAGAACAACATGGCATGCACCAACTAATCATGATACAACTAGAACAAGCATAGCATGAACATACGAACATGATGATACTACGTGCAACAGGTTAACATGAGCATGCACCAACTTACTCTTATTCGGCGGTTACCTCGTAACCATATCATACATCAACTTACCCACTTTGGTATCAACGATACCACTGTGATCATCATGTGATCACGTAAAGATCAACCAACTTCGGTACCCACGATACATTCATGATCCTCTCTTGGTCACTACCAATCTCTTTCTCATCATCGAACCAGGATTATAATGAAGCAAATTATTATTATTGTTGGCTCATGGTGTGACCGACTATGAACTGGTCCCATATCCGTGGGCTGAGCTATCGATAGATTAAAACACACTTTGTAGAGGTTAGTACACTTTACCCACACCACGAAACCCATGGCCTCGCACTCCCATACGTGTGGACCAACGATGTCCCGACAAAACCGATCTACGGCTATGTCACTCTCCCGGCCACTCCGACCAACTCCCCTCTGGGCTAAGTCATGGGTGGCCCCGTGTCTACCAAAGACACCCAACGACCATCGTCGTGGCAAAACATAAACGGTCCCAAACGAGGACAAGGTACCATAACAACAACAACGGGCACACCAGGCTTATGTCCGCCTACCTAATCAAGGTAGAACGCACCCATAACATTCCCTCGTTGGAGGCACCGGCGAGAGGCAGCCAATAGACCCAATTAGGGCTTTCCCATAAAAGGTAAGTATGGCTGCACTGCTCAGCTCGATTTGGTGGCACCATGACTCAACCAACAGTTGTTCACGTTCATTATTATCCAGTTAAACTTGATTGCAATAAGCTGAGTCATATTAAAATAACATGATGCAACTACAATGCACGAGCATGATATCAACATAAGCATGGAGGTGCAACATAATCATTGAGCATAACCACAATGAAGCATATATCCACCTAAGCATGGCATACCGACGAGCATGATCATAACACTACACACGAGCATAGCATGACCACTAGCCTCATAAATAAATACCATGCAAGAACATAAGAAGAATACTACCAGGTAAGCATGTAACCAACTGGATGCAAAGGAACATGCATAGCAACGGTACTGGATAACGGTCGGTAAACAGACATCAGACTAAACATCACCACAATCCGTAGGTACTACTACTACCAAGCATAACATGTGAACATGATACTAGCAAGTAATACTTGACATCATGACGCATCGGAACATAGCATGAAACCACGAGCATAACCGAAATAACGACATCAGTAGCAAACACGCATTCATATAACGGGTAAATTTTTATTAAATATTCAAGTAGAAACCATGGCTACTGCATAGCTATCATGCAAGTGGCTGTTGTGGCTTGCCTGGGGTGACAAAGACTCTGGGAAGAAGTGCGACGAAGCTGTGAAACGAAACGCCGGATGGTTCTCTCTCGAAGGGGGCTGAATAGGGAAAGGACATCATGGCCATTTTCACAGTGCGAACACCTTATGAAAATGGCACCAACAAAAAGAGCTCGACGAGACAAAGAAGTGAGCGTTGGTTTCACCTTAATCGGAGCTACGAGTGCGGAGTTCTGAGGTGATGAAGATTATGGACTTTTCTGTAAAATAATATTCAGAGCCGGGGTCCCTGAGTGGATATGGCAGAGGCGCAAAAATCAGAAATACGCTTTCAAAACTGAAAAAATGCATTTCGGGCTGAAGAACAAAGAAACTACGCTTTCGAGAGGCAAAAGGGTATTTTAAGAAATACACTTCCACTTAAAAACACGTGGGCCCGGGGCTTGTTTCACTTACAGATGGGGTCCACGGGCAGGGGGGCCGATCTAGGTTGTCCTCTTCCTCCCGCTTCCCTCACGCGAGGAACAGCAGAGGCCGTAGCAGGGGATGGGCCGGACGGCTCCGGCGAGCTCCGGCCCGGCTGAGCACATTGGCGGGGCCGCAAGGGCCTGGCGCACCCGCTCAGAGGGTTAGCCGCCGCCGGGATAGCCGAGAGCGATGGCGAGGTGCGGCGCTAGAGGGGGAACAGAGGGTAGGCGTTTGTGGAGGACACTGGTGATGCGGGCTGGCTAGAGATGTGGGGCAGCTCGGAGGGACGAATGGAAGTTAGTGGAGCTGGAGGGGAGGCTAGAGGAGCACTGTGGTGGCCGAAAATGAGCGGACTCCGGCGAGTACCGAGGAGGAGCGACGAACTCCAACGAGTTCTGGTGATGAACTCCGGCGAGTTCTGGCGACTCCAGAGGGCAAATGGGGCAAGGAAGGAGTGGATGAGGAGCGGGGGACCACGGGCACGCCGTGTATGGGCCAGGGACGGGCTCGGGGAGGCTCTAGAGAGCTCGGCCGACATGACAAAATGGAGCAGAGGAGGGTTGTGGCATGGGCGCGGCAATGGTGACCAAACCATAGCAATGTAGGGCGGGGCAGCGATGCAGGACGACGCGGACGAGCATAGGTGAGCTACCAGACCTGAAAGGGACGCGAGAGGCAGAGGAAATCGACGGGAACAGCGGCGACAACGTGCGAGAGCATGAGTTTGGCTGATTCACCTGGTGGTCACAGCATGCACTCGCGCACACGGTGCACTCCGAGCGGCAAAATCATGTCTGGTTGATGGACCATGGTACCCTTAGTCAAAACAAGGAAAGAAATCGGTCCAAGGCCAAAGAAGAGATTAGCAGACGGATCCATAATAGAGCAACATGAGGGTGTTTGTGTTGCGGGGAGACAAATTCAGAAGTAGGCAGAGGCTGAGCTTTGGCATGGCTTGATCACATGCCAAGGTGATTGTGATGACCAAGTATCAGACGAAATGGAGCTACCTAGAGTGCACTCGCAGTGGAAAGTGCTCTACTGACCAGATTAGGGAAATATGAAGTTGCACTCACAAAAATGGTTTGCATGAGCTAAAATTTGGCATAGAGGGGTTATTTGATGATATGAATATGTCCAAAGAGTTTCATGTCATTTGGATGAACCAAAGTAGTACTTGCAGCATAAAGCATCTCTCTGTACAGAAACTTGGACACATTGCACATTGCAAATGGATTAATGAAATGGGCAAAACTTGGTGGAGGGAGTTTATATGGATAAGAGAATGTCCTGTTAAATTTTTCAGCTTAAATGAAGCAATATAAAATATAGTTGCTTCACAAAGTGAAAATCTGACCAGAAACCAAGATTTGGAGCTAGGCTCACATAGATGAGTCACATGAGCTCAAATTTGGTAGAGAGTGAATATTTGATCAAATGAACGATGTGTCAAAGTTTAATCTCATTTGGACATGCCTAGAATATACTTCCTTCACAAAGTTCCTTTCTGAACAGGAACTTAGAAAAATTGCTGAAAAATATTTACTAGGCAAATGAGGTTGAAATTTAACACAGCGAAATGATTTGATTATGGAAAAGATGTCCAATAAGTTTGGAGGAAATCAAGAAGAAACAAATAGCACTTGCTTCACAAAGTGCAATATAGGGCAGAATAGGAAAATGATTATTGGAGGATTATTTTTGAACATGGCAATGAAAAGTTTTGCATATTTTAGGAAGATATGACGCAAACAATTTATTAGAATTAGTTGGGAATTTCAGGAGTGACAGAAATATAGGTTGCTTCACAACCTATGGCAAATAGGGTTATTCCTTTAATAGAAATGGAAATTTCCCTAGAAAAAGGATATTGGATTAGGTCAAGGATGAAAAATGACAAGGCCTTGAGATGATGATGAGGATGGCAAGACACTATAAAACCTAGTAAGACATGATCTTCCCAAGTTTCAGAACCACATAGCCACAGAAAAACAATTTAAATAAAACATCCAAAGAAAATCATCAGAAAAAGAAAAAGGCAAAATCCAGGCTGTTACAAACACCTCCCCCCC
>LR738715.1:468108480-468211464 GCA_902687465.1 Secale cereale | reverse complement strand
AAAACCCCCCCCCCCCCCCCCCCGCTTAAAGAAATCTCGTCCTCGAGATTTGGTGGCTTAGGGACAAGTAAATATTATGACTTGAAGAAACCGTTTCCAACTCGGGTTTCTCCTATTTACTCTCATATAATATTCCCACTGAATTGGATCTGACTGAATGCCTTGATCTAGGGTGGTTTGCTTCAACGTACGTGGCATTCTAACAGGGCTTACCTCATATGTTCGTGTTAATACTGACTCAAATTTTCTTTCATGTTTGCTGGCTAGCTGAGGCCCGAAATATTATCTCTACTCTCATAGGTGTCTTTCTCGATATTAATCCTTGAGAGAGGTGTTATTATGTATTGAGTATCGAGAATATTCCACGGTGTTGGGAACACATCTTCCCATGGAACAAGGACCTTCTTCTATCCAGGCATCGTGCTGCTCGAATATATATGCATACCTTCCGGGTTCAAAATAGTAATATGAATCATACCTTGGTCTTGTTCATGTCTCGAGTCTTGAGATATTTATCTGGTTCACATGTGCTTATACAGATCTCGTTATCGTTGTTGACTTTGCCGGATAGGGATCGGATAATAACATCACCATGTCGGAGGTGCGGGGTATGATCTCGATAATTTCTGCCAAGATGGTGTCCCGATGTTGTCTTTCTTCAAGACTTGTCAATTCTTGCATCACCCATTGGTTTTTTGTTTCTTGCATAACCGGTGAGGTTGTCAGATGCATACTGTGAATTCTTCTTTGTGCGAAGGACTTGCATGAACTTGGCAGTATATCCACCGTAGGTAGAAATATCTGATTCTCGAGGCATACCTTTGTTCTGACTAATTCTTGTTTCTGACACAACTGTTGCAGATCTGACACTTGAAAAACTCTGCCATATGCTGACAACCCATTGTGTACTTTCTTGTACCAGTGTCATACTGAAGAAGACTGGGCAGCTTGCGTCGGAAGCAACCGGGAGTATCTTGCTGATGAAGACTGGATGGGTTGTGCTCGAAGCTTTTGGCGGATATCTTGCACGGGAATCCATTCATACTTTAGTGATGCAGATTGAGGAATCTTGCCTTGTACGCTTCGCTGATAAATTGCGAAGAAGGACTGGCCTGATTTTCTTTGAATTGAAATGCATGGTTGGACTTGGATCCAATTTTGTTCTCTTGCTGGTTTAATCATTGCTACAATAAAGATGGTTCTCTGACGGGTACTTGTTACTGAAAGTCTGAGCAGAATATAACCTGTATTCAGACCGGATGTCTGCAATACAATGCTGTCAGCCGAAAATCTCATTGCCTTTAACTGAGTGCCTTGGAGTATATCTTTGCTTCTCATGGCTTCTTCTGATTGGTGTCGGTTGATGAGGAATTTCCATAAGGGGGGGGGGGACAACGAAGATTCAAATAAAGAAGCATGAGAAAATGATCGATTGGAACAAAGCACACATCAAACAAGCTAGAAGACTACTCCACACAGGAACACACAAGCATTATACAAGAGAAAATGCACATGCACTACACGAAGGACTACACCCTACGCTTGACAAAACGCTCGGGAGCTGACAAAGAGGCTAAGGGAGTAGCAAGTGGAACTGCTAACTCTAAAACTCCAGATGGATGAGGCGGAGGGGTTGGAGAAGCTTGCGGAGACTGAGGTAGGGTGGCACCAATAAATCTCCAGGCTCGAATGGCGTCTTGGACTAACTCGGAAATAAGAAGACACTCGACCGTCATGTAACAGGACATGGCGAGGATAGACAGGTCATCTTGAGGGTTGACAGAAGGAAACTGGATCCGCTTAGGATTCTCGAGGATGTTGGGATAGTATTGATAAGCACAGTTATCTTGCACCATGCTCTCTTGATGACGAAGACCAGTGATTCCTGCCATTGCGGCAAGCTGAACGACACGCTCGGGAGTAGCACCGTAACCACCGTGGAAACTGTAGGTGCGCTTACCAATAGGAATCGGGGCTGACAGATGGACATGAGCAACATATCCAGAATTCTTCCTCCGGAGAAAACTGGAATAATTGATAATGAGGTGGATCTCCAAGGGGATAAATGCTATGCCACATATCGCCAAGGAGGGTGGCAAAGCTGAGGGTTGTAGGAGTGGGATTGAACGCAATAGGACCAACACCGGGAGCTTTGGGACGACACTAAACTCATGGAAGTCGACCGCCATCTATGCACGAAACATGGATTAGGGGTAACCGAATAAGACAATATGCAGAAAACAAATTCAACAACCAAATGCAGCAAGCAAGGGCAACAACCAGACCCTATACTACCGTTTTCTAATGCTCCAGCGGACTAGGACGCTCTACAGCCAGACCTGCTCTGGTACCAAGCGTTGTGGCACCCCGGCTCAGAGAAACCAGAACGCCCTGTATTCCAGCCCAAAGATCGAGACGAAGTCTTCTGAAATATGACACTGCTTAGCATAGAACAAACCAACTCTCTATTACAACACGAATACGAGTACAAGGTCTCCGATATTACAATGAATAACATCGGCATGGCGACGCTACACCAACCACAGTTCCTCTATGCAAGCAGCATAACAACTCGAGGCAGCGGAACCTATACTAGCAGCGGAATAACGAATGACGATGATAGACTCCAATCCACAGGGACTCTGGGTGGAACGTTTATCCTAGCTCGCGATCACAGGAACCACACAAAAACAAGCAAGCAATCCAGGCATGACCTGCAAACTGGCATGACACGCCAGGTCAGTACATTGAATGTACTAGCAAGCTCACAATAACCAAAACATTCAAGACAAACAACAACATGACATTAGTAGGTTAAATCAATCATGAGCATGATACTAACAGAACAACATGGCATGCACCAACTGATCATGATACAACTAGAGAAAGCATAGCATGAGCATATGGACATGATGATACTACATGCAACAGGTTAACATGAGCATGCACCAACTTACTCTTATTCGGCGATTACGTCGTAACCATCTCATACATCAACTTACCAACTTCGGTATCCATGATACCACTGTGATCATCTCGCGATCACACAAAGATCAATTAACTTCAGTACCAACGATACCTTTGTGATCCTCTCTCGATCATAATCAATCTCTTTCTCATCATTGAACCGAGATTATAATTAAGCTAATTATTATTATTGTTGGCTCATAGTGTGACCGACTATGAATTGAGCCCATATCCGTGGGCACGACTATTGATAGATTAAAACAGACTCTGCAGAGGTTAGCACACTGTACCCACACCACGGAACCCGTGGCCTCGCACTCTCATACGTGTGTACCAACGACGTCCCAAGAAAACCGATCTATTGCCATGTAACCAACTGGATGCAAAGGAACGTGCGTAGCAATGGTACTGGATAACAGTCGGTAAACACGCATCAAACTGAACATCACCACTATCCACAGGTACTACTACTACTACCAAGCATAACATGTGAACATGATGCTAGCAAGTAATACTTGACAACAGGATGCATCAGAACATAGCATGAAACCATGAGCATAACCGAAATAACGACAATAGTGGCAAACAAGCAGGCATATAACAAGCAAACTTTTATTAAATATTCAAGTAGAAACCATGGCTACTGCATGGTTATCATGCAAGTGGCTGTCGTGGCTTGCCTAGGGTGACGGAGACTCCGGGAAGAAGTGTGGTGAAGCCGCGGAACATTACAACGGACGGTTCTCTCTCGAAGGGGCTGAATAGGGCAAGGACATCATGGTCATTTTCACCGTGTGAACACCTTATTAAAATGGCCCCAACAGAAAGAGCTCGACGAGGCAAAGAAGTAAGCGTCGGTTTCACCTCAATCGGAGTTACAGTTGCAGAGTTATGAGGTGATGAAGGTCAAGGACTTTTCTATAAAAAGAATATTCACAACCGGGTCTCTGAGTGGATAAGGCAGAGGCGCTAAAATCAGAAATACGCTTTCAGAACTAAGAAAATGCATTACGGGCTGAAGAAGAAAGAAACTACGCTTTCTCGAAGAGAAAACGTATTTTTAGAAATACACTTCCACTTACAAACACGCGGGCCCGGGCCATGTTTCACTTACAAATGGGGTCCACGGGTAGGAGGGCGATGCAGGTCTTCCTCTTCCTCCTGCTTCCCTCACGCGAGGAACAGAGGAGGCAGGGGAGGCCCCGGCAGGGGAGGAGCCAGCCGGCTCCGACCCGGCCGAGCGCACCGGCGGGGCCGCAGGGGCCTGGTGCACCCGTTCAGAGGGTCAGCTGGCATCGGGACGACAGAGAGCAATGATGAGGCACGACACTAGATGGGGAATAGAGTGCGGGCATTGGAGGAGGACGCCGGCGATGCGGGCTGCTCCGGCAGGGCTAGAGGGGTGGGGCTACTCGGAGGAACGAGTGGAAATCAGTGGAGGTGGTGGGCATGCTAGAGGAGCACTGTGGTGGGCGGAAACCAGTGGACTCCGGCGACCACCGAGGAGGAGCGACAAACTCCGGCGAGTTTTGGGGACTCCGGAGGACAAATGGGGCGAGGGAGGAGTGGATGAGGAGCGGGGGACCTCGGGCACGCCTTATATAGGCCAGGGGACGGCCCGGGGAGGCTCTAGAGAGCTCGACCAACCTCACAAAAAATGGAGCAGGGGAGGGTTGTGGCACGGGCACGGTGATGGTGACCAGACCATAGTGATGCAGGGCGGGGCAGTGATGCAGAACGACGCAGACGAGGACGGGTGAGCTACCAGGCATGAAAGGGACGCGAGAGGCAGTGGAAATCGACGGGAATAGCAGCGACAATGTGTCAGAGCACGAGTTTGGCTGATTCACCCCGTGGTCACCGCGTGCAGTTGTGCACACAATGCACTTGGAGCGGCCAAATCATGTCTGGTCCATGGACCATGCTACCCTAAGTGAAAACAAGGAAAGAAATCGGTCCAGGGGCAAAGAAGAGATTAGCAGATGGATCCATAGCAAAGCAATAGGAGGGTGTTTGTGCTGCGGGGAGACAAATCCAGGAGGAGGCAGAGGCTGAGCTTTGGCATGGCTTGATCACATGCCAAGGTGACTGTGATGGCCAAGTATCAGACGAAATGGAGCTCTGTAGAGTGCACTTGCTGTGGAAAGTGCTCTACTGACCAAATTAGGGAAATATGAAGTATCACTCACAAAAATGGTTTGCATGACCTGAAATTTGGCATAGAGGGGTTATCTGATGATATGAAGCTATCCAAAAAGTTTCATGTCATTTAGATGAACCAAATTGGCACTTTCTTCATAAAGCATCTCTCTAGACAGAAACTTGGAAAAATTGCACAGGCAAATGGATAAATGAAATGGGCCAAAACTTGTTGGAGGGTGTTGATATGGATAGGAGAATGTCCTGTTAAATTTTTAGCTTAAATGAAGCAATATAAAATATAGTTGCTTCACAAAGTGAAAATCTGACCAGAAACCAAGATTTGGAGCTGGGCTCACATAGATGAGTTACATGAGCTCAAATTTGGTAGAGAGTGAGTATTTGATCAAATGAAGGATGTGTCAAAGTTTCATATCATTTGGACATGCCTAGAATATACTTCCTTCACAAAGTTCCTTTCTGGACAGAAACTTTGAAAAATTGCTGAAACATATTTAATAGGCAAATGAGGTTGAAATTTGACACAGGGAAATGATATGGATAGGAAAAGATGTCCAAATTTTTTGGAGGAAATCAAGAAAAGATAAATAGCACTTGCTTCACAAAGTGCCATTTAGGGCTGAATATGAAAATGATTATTGGAGGATTATTTTTGAACATGGCAATGAAACATTTTTGCGATATTTTAGGAAGATATGACCCAAAAATTATGAGAATTAATTGGGAATTTTAGGAGTGACAGAAATATAGGTTGCTTCACAACCTAGGGCAAATAGGGCTATTCCTTTAATAGAAAAGGAAATTTCCCTAGAAAAAGAATATCAGATTAAGTCAAGGATGAATAATGACAGGGTCTTGAGATGATGATGAGGATGGCAAGCCACTATAAAACCTAGGAAGACATGATCTTCCCAAGTTTCAGAACCACATAGCCACAGAAAAACAAGTTAAATAAAAAATCCAAAGAAAATCATCAGAAAAAGAAAAGGGCAAAATCCAGGTTGTTACAATTTGGCATATAGGTGGTGCTCTCGAAGCTTGTCTAGGACCATCCTCAAGTGTTGCTCATGCTCTTCTTCCATGTTCGAGTAGACAAGAATGTCATCAATGAAGACAACAACAAACTTGTCCATATATTCCATGAAGAGCTTGTTCATGAGGTACATGAAGTAGGCTGGGGCATTGGTCAATCCAAAGGACATAACCGTGTAGTCATACATGCCATATCTGGTTAAAAATGCCGTCTTCGGAATATATTAGGGTCTGATCTTCAGCTGATAGTACTCAGACCTGAGGTTGATCTTGGAAAACACCTTGGCTCCATTGAGCTGATCAAACAGGTTTTCAGTCTTGGGGAGTGGATACTTGTTCTTGATTCTAACTTCATTAAGGGAACGATAGTCAACGCACAATCGGATGGTACTGCCCTCTTTGCCACAAACAAAATAGGTGATCCCCAAGGGGAGGCACTAGGGCGGATGAATCCTTTCCTCAACTGCTCGGCCGGTTGTTTCTTTAACTCGGCCAATTCCTTCGATCCCATTCTATAATGCTTCTTATAGATGGGTCCTGCTCCGGGCATGAGCTCGATGATGAACTCAATGTCATGGTCAGGAGGCATTCCCGGTAGCTCATTAGGAAAGACATCAGGGTACTAGCATACTACTGCCAGTTGCTCCAATCCAACTTCAGACAAACAATTGACTTGGTTGACTTGAGCAGAGGAGGGGTTGGGGGTAAAGTTAACTTTGACTCCTTGGTCATTAGTTAGGGTGACATCTGATTGGCACAATCTAACAAGCCTTGGTGTTTGATGAGCCAATTCATTCCTAAGATCACATCCAAGCCTTGTGATCTTAAGACGATAAGGTCTACTAGGAATTCTACCCCATTAATGATGATCCCGACTCCTTTACACCCTATCTTGGCTCTCATCTCTGCTCCAGGTTTTTTACCACCATGGGATTATTCAGGGGCGTAGGGGTCATGCCACTTTTTAATGCAAACTTTTGGGTGACAAATGAATGCGTGGCTCCAGAATCAAACAAGATAGTTGCAGGTGCTGAGTTGACAAGGAACGTACCTAGCACGACGTCCGGGTCTTCCTAAGCTTCTTCTGCTGTGATGTGGTTCACACACACCTTGCCATTGTTGGGTGGGTTGGGGAGCTAGGTTCCTTGGCGGCATTCCGCAGCCTTGTCCTGGGTTTTGCGCATTGGGGCACGGAGCATCGGGCTTCTTGTCGAGGCACACCCTTGAGATGTGTCCTGACCGACCACATCCAAAGCAAGCGACTTGTTTTGAGTTGTTGGTCTTGTTGCCACCATTGTTATTGGGGTTGTTCTAAGCTGGTCTAGGGTTGGCATACTACTGAGGTTGATAGTTGGTGTGGGGTACAGGAGCTCTTGGCTGCAGGTAAGTTGGCCTGACTGGGGCTGGGTGCCATGGGCGAGGCTTCTGGTTACTGGAACTTCCCTTGCTGACCAGCTTGCGCTTGCGAGTGTCTTCCAAATCACGCCGCTTGTCTTCAAGCATGAGTGCCTTGTTCACCAGGTCAGGAAAGGTTGGGTAGTCACACACAACGATTGAGTACCGCAGAGTCTGATTGAGGCCTTCCATGAAGCGCTCCCTTTTGGCAGCATCGGTGCTGACATCTTCAGGGGTATACCTTGACAGAACACTAAACTTCTGCATGTATTCCTTGACAGTGCCACTTCCTTGCTTCAGAGCTCGGAATTCGTGCTTCTTGATAGCCATGATTCTAGAAGGAATATGGCCCTTGCAAAATTCTGCCTTGAAGTCATTCCAAGTGATGGCTTGCCCAGCATGCATGACCTTGAACCCATCCCACCAAGCTCTAGCAGTTCCCCCGAGACAGTGAGCGTCGTATGGCACCCTCTCATGGTCTTCAGTGCAGTCGACAAGTTCCAAAAGATACTCAATGGTGCGGACCCAGTCGTCTGCATCTAGGGGTCCAGCGATCTTGATGAAGGTTTGCGATGCATGCTTCTTGAACTCTGCCAACATGGATCGTCCATTGTCATTCCCCGCTGGCTGACGGTTGTTGAAGATAGCTTGAGCAATCATCTGGAGGGCTGCAATGTTGGCTTGGCACTCCTCTCTAAAGGCTTGGAGAAGCCGAGTCATGTCCATGTTCGGGGGAGCTGGTGTGACGCCCCAAGACCGACGCTCCAAAAGACTTCCAACTATTTCGGGTTTCGTCGTGTGTTTTATTTGCTTGCTCTATTTTACTTTGCATTGCATCATGTCATCATGCCATCATGTCATAAATCTTTTGCATCTCAACTAAATAAATTGTGTGGATCTTCGATCCATTTAAATTGAGGGAAGGATGACTTCTCTTTATAACATATCCTCCAAATATTTAGGGAGCTATATTAAAATATTCCATCAGTTTGGAATCACCGAAACACACTTGCAAATATTCCCATGCCTCTTTTGCTTCAAGTGTCACCTTCAAATCTTGTCCACAATTCTTATCCATTTTATCGAGGTTCCTCCAAAAATCCAAGCATTTTTGGACACATCTAAATCCTAGTCTTTGTTCAAACCATTTGAAATAAATTCATAGGAATTTGAATTTATTTTCCAATCATGCCCACTTCTAATTTTCTGGGATCACCCTCATTTTTGCAAGTCCACCAAAATTGCCCTCATGCCCAAACTTACTCCTAACCCCACCTTTTTCCCCTTCTCTAAAGTTTTGCTTGTGTTCTAAAAATAGCGGAAGAGTAGGAAGAATAAAGCCCTTCCCGGTCGGCCCATTTTGGCCCAAGGCCCACCTAAGCACTTAACCCTAGCCCGACCTCCATCCCCTCGTCCCTCTTCCTCTCATCCTCCCGACTGTGCCGCCATCTCCCCAGCGCCCCTCCCTGCTCGCTCTCCTCGCTCCCGTTTTCTCCTCCTGCTTGCTCTCCTTGCTCCCGATCCCCATGCCCGATCCACTCGCGCCCCGCCGTCCTTCTGCCTCCTTCTTCCACCAGCACCGCGATGCCCCCTCTCCCTCTTTCTTCCTTGCTAGTGACGCACCCTCCTCCTCATCTCCTTCGCGCCGCTGCCTCGCATGGCCGCGCCTCCCAGGGTGCCGCGCCACTGGTCCTCCCTGTCGCCCTCGTTGGCGACCAGCGCCTCCCAGGCCCCGCTGTCCTTCTCCCTCGATGCCGCGCCGCCTACCACCGCGAATCAGGCTGCCCCCGAGCCCTCCTGCGAGACGCCCGCGCCGGCGACCTCCTCGTCACCTCCCAGCGGCCCCGGCGCCCGAGTCCGACCTCAGCCTGCTCCACCGTCGCCCTACTCAGCCCGAGCCCCGCCTCCCCGCCGGATCGGGCCGCTCCAAGTGCTCCACTAGCGACGACCCCGACCTCTAGTACCGCCACGACGACCGCCTGTCCTCTGCCTCCTCCGCGCCTGCATCTCCACCGGACCTGCAACCTTGTCGCCACCATGGCCTCCTTCACGCAAGGTTACTGCTGCCTTGCCCCACGTGTATGACTACACGACGAGACGGCAAGACCCATAACCAGACCGTCAAGCATCGTCTCCGAGATTTTGTTTTGCCAAGTACCACAACGAAGCACCAAGTACCTCTACGATGACCCGAACATCTATAGAAAATGAGGACAACTACCGAAGCCAAGTACCCCTTCGAGTCGCCAAGTTCGACTACACCGTGTACCCCTACCGTCGCAAGAATCGGGACCGGCAAGTCCGAAGACCCCAAGTACCACGACGACCGTTGCGCCAATTACCACAACGCCCGGAGCCCTCGGATACGTCAAGTTCCTCTTCAAAACGTGTACAACCCCGTCGTCGAGACCCGTGTACAACTACCATCGATGTGTACGACTACAAAACGGAATGACTACTTCCCACGGCGACCCGTGTACCACTACTTCCCTCTTCCGTCGAACTCGTTCCACCCCGAAAATGCACGCTATGAAGGTATAACCGCCGAGCCGATGACCCTGTGGATGAATGTTGTGTGATGTATGAGATGAAATACTTGTTTGTACCGTGCCCGAATCGTCGCTTGCGATGCCCCTCGTTTGCCTCGCCACCAACTCATGGGAACCCAGTAACGGGAACACTCCACCATCTTGCATGACACGCTCACGTCGACCCTTTCTTTTGCACCGGTCTCTCAACGAGTTACCGGTACCGAAATGTTGTTGCGGCATCATTTACGGTTATCGCCGCCGTGGCACCCCTTCTTTCCACCACGGCGACAAATGCTCCATATCTTATAACCTGCCTAGTTTTCATAAAAAATGCATAAAACTTGCAAATGTCATCCGCATCATGATAACAACATTCAAATGTTTAAATTGTTGTTTGCATTATAATTGCTAAATATGACATGGGGATTTTCCGGAATTGTTGTTGTTATTTCCGGCCTCATTTAAAATGCCTAGATAGTGTAGTTTGCTCATGCTTCACCTCTTGCCATGTTAAAGAACATTTAATATTGTTGGGTACATAAATGAAAGCGAACTAAATAATTGAATGTGGTGTTTTGTCAATATGCAACTCGTTGCATATTGAGCTCCACTTAACTTGTAGTTTTGTTGTTGCACTTTGTCATGCCATGCATATTTAAACCGGACCTGCATCATACTTGCTTGTGCATCATGACATGCTTAAGCTTGTGTGTTTACCATGTTGTTTGCTTCTTTCCGGTTGCTTCTCTCGTTAACTCCAGTTTCGTTCCGGAGTTGTGAGGATTCGTTCGACTTCGTCTGTTTGTCTTCTTCATGGACTCATTCTTCTTCCTAGCGGGATCCCAGGCAAGATAACCGTTCCCTGGTATCACCTCTATCTTTGCTTTGCTAGTTGTCTCGCTCTATAGTTATGCCTCGATGCCTATTCTTGTCTTGTCAGCCTCCTTTGTTGCCATGAAACACACTAACTGCCTTCCTAGCAAACCATTGATTGGCTAAGTATGCTTTTGCTCAGCCCCTCTTATAGCGTTGTAAGTTGCAAGTGAAGTTGAAGATTGCTCCATGTTCTGGACTCGTTTATGGGGATAACACAATATATATCCTATATTAATTAATCCACATATATATTGGTAATGGGTGTAAGGCTTGGCCTTCTGCTTGGTGTTTTGTTCCACTCATGCCACCTTAGGACCCGATGAACCAGTGTTATGTTCCTTAATTTTGCGTTCCTAACACGGTTGGGGTTTATGGGCCTCCCTTGATAATTCGCACTACTTAAAGCTTTTCCAGCAAGGCCCAACTTTGGTACTACATTTTCCTAACAACTAAAACTTTCCGAGGGAGTAATTAACCCGAGGATTTATTAATCAACTCCCGGGCCAGTGCTCGTTTTGAGTGTTGGTCCAAACTAGAGCCACTTGCGGTGCCACCTAGTTTCTGGGGTCTTTGGTTGCTGTACGTAGTGCTCATCCGGTCGTGGCCTGAGACGAGATACGTGCGGCTACTATCAGGGTTCGGCACGCCGGGAGGTCTTGCTGGATTAGTTTTACCTTTGTCGAAATATCTTGAGCAGGGGATTCCGAGAATACTCGAGTCTTCCCAACATGGAGTTGCGACTCCGCGGATCGTGAGCTTGTGATGGGCTAAGTTGGGACACCCTTGCAGGGTTTTGAACTTTTGAAAGTCGTGCCTGTGGTTATGTGGCAGATTGGAATTTGTTAATATCCGGTTGTAGATAACTTGACACCATATCCTTAAGAATACACTACTTGTGTGAGTACGGTGATGGTCTCTTTTCGAAGGGGTTTCGGAAAGTGAACACAGTGGGGTTATGCATGAACGTGAGTAGCTAGGATCACTTCTTGATCATCTTTGGCGACCGTTGGCACTTTTCTCTTCTCGCTCTGAATTCGTAAGCTAGTTGCTTAGTGCTTGCTGCAGCCACTTTATTACCTCTCCACACCTAAAAGGCTTTGTTAGTTTTGATACCCGGGAATGGGATTGCTGAGTCCTTGTGACTCACAGATTACAACACACACCAGCTGCATGTACAACTAAGTACGACGCAGGAGATGGACAAGAACTTCACTGGGAGTTCAATGAAGAGCGTGGTCGCATGTATGTGACGTATCCCGACGATCATTAGTGGTTCCTACTAGGGGCGATCAGGACTTGTGGTTGTGGTATCTTTTCTTGTTTGGATTCCGTCCGTAGTCGGACCCTGTGTTATTTGGATGAACGTATGTTATTGTATTCATTTTGTGACGTGGCGAGTGTAAGCCAACTATTTTTACTCTTTCATCCTTGTTCTTTATAGGAGTTGTGCAAAGATACGACGCTTGCAATCATTCCAGAATGTGCTTATGTCTCTAAGTCGTGCCTCGACACGTGGGAGATATAGTGGTATCCTGGGCATTTTATGGTGGTGGTGGAGCTTGTCCTTGGGTTTGTCCTGGTTGGCTCCTGCTTGGGTGGATCCTTCGGCTTCTTGCTGCTGGGTAGAGGTACCAGTACGAGTTACAACAGGCATCCTGTTGGAGCTGTCAAGGTCTCATGATTGGGAAATATGAGGGAAAGTAATATATATGGTGTGCCTAGTAAGGGGGTTGGTATGACACAAGTTGTTTTTATTCAAGGGACAAAAGGGCCCAACACATTCATTGAAAATCCAAATGTGTGATGTAGTCGTTTACATGTTCCTGAAGGGAAGATAAGACTTCCATCGAAACACATCGAAATCAAACAAAATACTAAATTGTTTCTTTTGAACCATTACAAGGACTTGACTTTGCATAGGGTTACACGATCTATCCAACCGTAGGGGTTACGAACTGGCATATCCGAGTTGTAAATGATGCCTAAGTGGCGGAATGCTCGGTCGTGTAGTCTGGTTCTTCTGGATCTTCCTCCTTGTCTTCATACGTATGGCATTCTTTGTCACTTGAAGGTGTGGGGGAGTGGATGAGCTGAACATGACGTTGCTTTTCCGGTGGTGTAGGGAAGAGCTTACAATTGCCCCTTGCCGTCACACGACATCGCTAGGGTTGTTCTCCATCCTTGGCCCATATATCTCCTGGGGGTCTTCCACCTCGATAGGCGATAGCGGGTTGCCTAGGAGGAGCACTTCTTTATTGATCCTATCCGTCTTCTCCTACGCTTGACGACGAAGTGCCCTGGCCTCGTGGAGTTACTTTCGGATCTCCGTCGACTTTGAGGCCAAATGTTGTGCCAAGCTATCGGCACAAAGGAAGAAGTAGGTCTGGAATCGGACTGGAAGTCCTTCCGTGATGGAGCTCATGTGCTGCTCTCATCTTCACCGTCCTTCCGATAAGGCAAGAAGTGGGTCGTTGACTCGTCTGCCATCTCCGGAAGAAGGTATCGGAGGCAGGTTAGTTCCTTGAGTGCAGCTGTCTCAACAGTGAGGATTAGTGTTGCCATCTGGGATCCCTCGAAGAACCACCTCGTAGGAGGGTCATTAGCCTTCACGATCACTTCCACATGGTACTCTATCTCGCTGTCGCTAAACCAATGCTCATGGTAGGTGAGGGTGGGGGCTCGGTGAAACTGGCACTCCTGGAGGATATCCCCGAGAAGCATGGGGAACCCGGTGGTTAGGAGTTCTTCGGGTAGAGCGACCATCTACAAAGGTTCAATGGGAGAGGTTAATAAACGGACTATATCTTAGGTTTGGAAAGTCTCAGAAAAGAAGATAAGTATAGCTGCTTTGTAAAATGGTCTCATCCAAACTAACGCCCGAATGCATGTGTACAGTCATCCCAGAGATCAATGCTCACTGAACACACAGAAGCTGAATAACAAGAGTCTTACATGCATACATATCATCTTACACAAATTATGACCATTATGGTCAAATCTTACATAGATAAAGCCTCAAGGGATGAACATCAAATAAAGTAAAAGCAGCGGAAATATTCGTTGCTAAGTAGAACCCATGCCATCTGCCTTAACCCTATAGGCATTCTGACTGGGAGAGCGTCCTAGTTCGCTTGTTCGTCACCGAAGTATTCTCCCTCATATTCTTGCTCTTCCATGCCTGGCCAATTAAATAACATGTGGCAAGCTAATGGGTACTTTGAATGTACTCGCAAGCAACCCATGTTTTGGAAAAAGGTATGAACATGCATGATATATCACTAAGTAGGTAATTTTGTAGAAAGCTATTTTTGAGTGCAATGTCATGTACTACCAACTAGTAAAGCATGCATCATAAGAATTCAGATATCCATGTGAACAGGTTACAGACATCAACATAACCCAAGTTTGGATCAACTCCAACTTAATCAACACGTCGAGTCATTTGACTCGACTCAAGTAGCTCTCTTCACACAGCCACACACACACACCAGGTTTCATAAACAATGGACGTAGCCCAAGAGCGGTTATCCAACTGTGCTTGACCATGGACACAGCTATTCGAATAGTTTTACACTCTGTAAAGGATGCACACATTACCCACAAGATCCGGGAAGCTTTCGTGTCATCCATGATCCCGCAGTACCTCAAGTTCATGGGGGAAGCACCCGATCATTATGTTTCCCTAGGCGAGACTAATATAGATTCCACTCATTAGTACACGACCGTCGTGTATAAACATAAAGATCTTGGGACTCTACCCTTTTCATTATCACACATACACGAAGGGACCAACAGTGTGTCCGGTGCCCTGCAAAAACAGTCATGGCCTCCTATCCATGCACAACCCCGTCTCGAGAGTGAACTACATCACTAGTAATGTGGGAACTATGCCAGCATCAGGCTAAGTAATTTATAATGCCCTGGCCCATAAGGGGTACAATGGTTGCACATGTGAGGTTGGAGTAAGGTCGCAACTTAAACCAATCCATTTTCGAAAACAACACACTCACTTGCCTCCGTACACCACTTTGTCATCAAGTGGTTACCTAACTCAACATCTCCCTCGGGCATTAGTGGCACCCGACGGGGTTTTCAAAAAGTCTTTTGAAAATAGTTTTATCTCCATCACTATGCATATACCCGTCCCATTTGCATAGCCACTACTTTAGGATCCTATCTACTCCCACCCGCATAACCCTCATAGGAAGGCAGGGTCATGCACAATGCAAGTTTCAACAAGGAAGTAACGAAGGCAACCCACCAAAGTGGTTACCACCTGAACACGATTCTGATGCAACGATAATAAGGTGCTATATGACATGCATAAAAAGGGATACATAGACATGGTGAAAGGGCTGCTTGCCTTGGTTGGCTTGGTCTTCAAAGTGTTCAATTATTTCTCCTTCTTCTTCTCCAACTACTTCGTCAAACACGAGAACTATTTGTCGCAAAAGAAACAACGGGACAATAAGGCAATAGCAAAAACAAAAAAAATCAAAGTGCTCCAAAAATGTCAATTTTTCTCCGATAAATATTAGGATGGAAACTAAGAACACCAAAATTCTTAGTTTTGGATTTGGAGTTACAAAATAAAAGAAATGGATTTTTAAAGAGGGTCTAAATGCTCAAATTTGAATTTAAATTTGAGCAGTATAGAAAAGTGTGATGGATGTGCATGAAAGTTACACCATTAAATATGTGGGATTATTAGAAGAAATTAGGAGTTGGAATTATTGCATTTGAATATTTATTTTATCCTGTGGAATTTTTTGAAAATTTACAGAAAAAGAAAAAGAAAGAGAGCACTATGCCTCTCGGCCAGAACGGCCACATCGCAACGGCCCAGAGGGAATAGAGGCCGAGGCGAACCGGAGCGGCGCGCGTGCCAAGTTTAAAACCTGACGGGTGTGGCCCGGCGTCAGAGAGAGAGAGATAGGGGAGCGAGGGAGAGGTGAGGTTGATTGGCGGGCTCCACCTGTCATCTAGAACCTCATGCCAGAGAGGCAAGCGAGCTCACCGTCGACGTTTCCGGGCACGACGGGGCGTGCTGATGGCTTGACTGGACTCGTCGTCATGTCGCCGTTCGGTTGGTGGTGGTTGCGATCGCCGGAGTGGCCTGGTTCACCGGTGATGAGGTCACACGGCGGAGGAGCTTCGTGCATTGGTGGTTTTGGCCGTTTCTGGCTGCAAAAGAAATGGGGAGGAGAGGGGAAAGGGTCAGTGGGCTGCGGTGGTTCCAGATCGATGAAGAGGAGTGGCGGAGGAGGCCTGTACTTCGGGAACGCCAGTGAGTCGTAGCGACGGAGCTCGAGCGTGATCTCGAGCTCAGGCTCATATGGAGAGGTGTGGGTGATGCAGGAGGCAATAGGGAGCGACTGATGGCAAGGGAGAGGCTCATGGAGGCCTTAAATAGGCAGTCCAGGGGTTGCCATGGACCCATGCACCGGCGAGGTTGTTGACGTTGCTGTAGGTCATGGGGGCTCGCGGGGGGCGAGTCTGGGGCGCTTGTGAGGTTGGTCTAGGACTAGGGGGAGGAAGAGAGAGAGCAGGGGAGTGACAGAGCGCCACGCGTGTGAGCTCGCCCATTGGGGCTCTCGGGCAGCCATGGCGCGTGTGCGAGGGTGGCAGCAGGAGGGAGAAGGAGGAGGGGGATAGGGGCGTAGCGTGTCGTGGACGTCGAGGTGCATCGGCAGGTGTGATGGGGAGGCCTGATGTGGTCGGAGGCGTCGGGCAGAGGGTGGCTACAGTGCCTTGGCGCATTGTAGCGCGCTCCAGAGCGCGTCTTTGGCCGGCATGGTCATTTTTCTGGCGCTCTAGGCTTGGCCTCTAGTGTCTGGGTGCTCTAGTGGGAAGTAAAGAAGTGGGGAGGGGCATTGGATGCCTTGGATGGCTAGTAGGAGAGGAGAGAGGTTAAGGGGGAGAGAGAAAATGGCTGTCTAGAGAGGTAGAGAGAGGTTTTTACCCCCCCCCCCCAATAATGGAGCCGTGATGTTTCCTTTGTTACTGGAGGTAGAAGGGGACTAGGAGGAGCTGTGGTAAAAAAATGAATTCATGGGGAATGCTGGAAGAGGTCAAAATGATGATTTTGAAAAAATGGCATAAGGTGTTTGATGCAAGTTTGAGCTACTTGCACTTATCCCCTCATTGTGCGACTTGATGGGTGGTGTTGTGCATGACCATTTTGCATTGTGGTAGAAATTTGAGCTCATTTGGATAAAGTTGCCAATGCAAATTTTGTTAAACCTAAAAATCAACAGAAATGGATTTGCTTAAATCTAGCTAAGCTAATATCTTTCCCTTGATGCACTACTTGGTGCAGTGTCATTATTTGGGTACTTCAGCATGTCCACAAAGTTTGGGATCAAATGGGGAAAGTTGGCAATGTAAAGTTGTTCAAACTTGGATCTGGACAAAGATGGAATTGGCGCACTTTTGTGAACCAAAAACTATTCTGATTGGAATAAAACTTTGCAAAATCATCACATTAGAAATATGTGACTTGCCAGAAGTTTCTTGGAATTTTTAGAGAATATTCCCTTTGTAAATATTTTAAATGCTTGAAATATCTATAAGTTTTTTTGAGGGATTTGACCAATACTTTGAACATGACCATGTGCTGAAACTCTTATATATGGACAATATATGTACACTGAGGTTCCCTAAATTTTCTCAAATATTTTTAAAACGTAAAAAATATTTTAACATATTAAAGACCATTTCTGGCTTAAGGAAAAAGCCTTTAACTAAAATAGAAAAATATCTTTTAAAATTATATTTTTGTGGTTTATGGGAGTCCTATACGCAATAAGAGTCAAATATACTTTTTCAAAGATTTTCCATACCCCAAATTAAGTACTTGTAGTGCAAGCCTCAATTCAGGGGTTTTTGGAAAACGTAATTTAGATATTACTTTTAGGAAAAAATTGTTTTGTAAGAAAATACTATTCTGCCCTATACACATGGCATGATCATTGGGCAAAAGTTTGAATCAAGGAGATGAAGTATAGAAGGTGGAGCTATGTTGACCTCTATGAGCACTTGAAATCACAGACAAAAATTCCAAATCAAATAAAAAGCCAAATAATGCAAAAGTTTTTGTTGATCCAATTTTTTCATGCTTTATTAATGGAAATGACATGTTACAAAATACTGGATGTGACAGCAGGCAAGTGTGGGTACCCTGGTTCCCAAAACGCCGACAGTAGCTCCCGGGCCCAAGGTGTGCCGGGCCTCGCCCCGAAGTGACGACGAGGGTGAAGGGCAAAAAGCCGCAGGCCCTTGACCGCCCGTGGGCCAGACTCGACGCGTGGCGCCTGACGGGTCGCTAGCACCGCCACTTCCTCCTGTTGCCTCGGTAACCGCCATTGCTGACAAAACCGGGCGCATGCCGCAGAGCCGCGCGCCTGCCTTTTGCACCTTCCTTCCCATGCAAGCTCGCGCCCTTCTCGCCGGGCCTTGCACCAGCCTTCACCCTAATTTCCGCCATGGCCCCCAAGAAGAAGATGGAGAGGGCCACGACGGCGGCGGCGCCCCCAGCAGGGCCAGAGCTCGCGCTGGGCCGGTCCACTATGGTCAATGTCGAGGGACTGGAAATGGTTCGGCGCGTGATCGCCGCCGACTGCAAAGAGTGGAAGGCGACGAAGATTTGGCCCGTCTCTCGGCCCTTAGTAGATCTGTTAGCCACCGAGATTAATCTTCATCTCCACGCCCTTTTCTCTAGCTTGCTGCCGCCATTTTCTGACTTCTTCAACGCCGTGTTGACGCACTATCAAGTCCATGCCCTGCACTTCGATCCTAGGTCCATCCTTCTTCTCTTTGCCTTCGCGTTCTTGTGCGAAGCTTTTGTGGGGATCACCCCATCCTCGGCCTTGCTTCGCCACTTCTTCTCCCTCTAGCTGGCCGCCCGCAACCAGTGCTTGGTGTGCGTGTCCTCCGAGCGGTGGATGTGCCGGAGGGCGCGGGCATGGTCTTTGCACGCCTCCTAGACGCGAAGGGGTTCCTCAAACAGTGGGTGTATGTGGACGCCACCATACGCAGCCTCTTGCCCCAGACCCCCAGGGCCCCCGCCAAACCTAGCTCGGGTTGGGGGCACTCGAAGTTAGTCAGGCCGCAGCTTGCGTGGGTCATGACCAGATTGGCCGCTCTGAAAGAGGTGGGGGTCACGATAGTGATTGTGGTGAGGGAGTTCTTCTGTCATCGGATCGCCCCCTTCAGCGTCACTCCTGCTCGATGTGGGCCTTCACAGGTTGTGAAGACCCTATGAGGCTCCGGAAGCCTTGCCTTCCTCCATGCGTGCTACAAGGGGGGCTCTGCCTCTTGACAGTGAGGGAGGCTCCCGAGCTTCCTCAGGGCAGACACACTTTGGACGATTACTCGAACGGAATCAAGATTGGCAAGGCGATGTCGCGCTTCGATTAGTGGGGGTTGCTTCCCAAGGCCCATGCGAGGCCTCGCGACAACCCCCTCCTGGTGGGAGCAAGCACCGAAGGCCCTGCTGTTGAGGCCACTAGGGAACTCGGGAAGCACTGGGGCAAGGGGCCTGCCCCTCAGCAACTCGACCTCGCAACATTTGGCGTCAGAGATGCCGCCCTTCCCGCGGGTGTGGCCGCGACATCCCCGGTAAGAGGGCATGCGCCGGACAACAGGGGCTCCCAGGGGAAGGGGAAGCGCGACGGCTTGGATTCATGGGTGTTGAAGAAGAGGAGATGGATCTCCTTGGACGACTAAGCTTCCTTCTTTCCTTGGTTTTGCCCTTAGACTCCTCCTAAGCCGTCTCTCCCCAGGCTCTCTCCAGGCGAGGAGGCAAAAAAGGCTCTGCCGCCATACTTCAAAACATCGGTGAGCTCGGTCACCGCGCTCGTGCCCGCCAGAGGGGAGCTTCTTCCCGAAGCGGTCTTCGGAGGCCCACGATCCTGAGGCCGCGGCGCCTCCCGAGGACGGTAACATCACGTTCACCTGGGTAGTGCCAACTTGTTCCCGCGTCGCCTGGTGGCGCTTGCGGCCACCTCAGGCCAACCAGCATCCTGACCTTAGGCCCGCCAAGGGCCGAGCCCTCAGTCTCGGGCGCCGACATCGGACTGGATGGCCCCGAGTGCCCCCTCTACACCTCGGGGCCCTCACGAGCCACCATTGTGATTGGGGACGTGGAGAGGGTCCTGGAGGGAATGCTGAGTCTCGCACGTGACCGTGTCACCGACCGACGCCTCCTTCTTTAGGAGGCGAGGAGTGTGCTGGACCGTCTTAAGGCCGGGCTTGAAGGATCGACGCCCGTCATGAGGCTGAGCGCCAGCACCTAGCGCAGGAGCGACGCCGTCTTGAAGTAGCCATCAACTTTAGCCGTCTTCAACAGGAGGCCTGTCGTTCGAAGGACGAGGTGTCCTTAGCCACGACCAAGGAAGCTCGTGACCGTGCCTTTGAGGAGGATGAGGACGCGGAGCTTCGACGAGAGTCCGGGGAAGCTCGAGAGCAGGAGCTCCTTGTTGTGAACGTTGTCGGCATTCTGGGAAGCGCAGTACCCAGACTTGCCTCCCTGCGGCCCACGGCGTGGCTTATCCGACAACATAGTATGGCCCATCTACAATGTCACCAGAATAAGACCCTCGCGGGGGACCAAGCCTTGCGAGGCAGACGACACCAAGACATCCCAAGGGAGCGGCCACCTCAGGCGGCCTCCTGAGTAGCGGAGATTCCTATGCAGGTACCCGGCCTCACGAGGCCACCATGACGCAAGCCATGACGACCCATGCTAGGCGGGCACCCTCGGGCGCAGAGAAGGCAATTTTCTCTTTGGTGCTAATGAGGCAAGGATAGGCGTGGGTTCCCGAGGAATCTGGCAAAGGTATCCATTTTGGTGCAACAAGATTGAGGCTGCCTGCACGGCAGATCGGATGTCATTGCTGAGCCCACCATAACGTCCTGGCCAGAAGCTTTGCACGCGAAGACCACCTTTCTTCAGGATAAGAGGTACTACTTGTCCCCTTACAAACCTAGCTGCTGTGGGATCCCTTCCCGCCTATATTTTGGGGGAAGAGGAGCGATGCCAAGATAAATATAGGATAGCCACTACTAGAAGGGGGATCAGATCCACGGAGATCAGACATACTACACCCTCACCCGCAGATCTTGCAAGGTTGTTCATCCGTTGTACTAGTTCATCCTCAGCCCCTCGCGAGGCCAATCCACCACAAAGCAGGGGTAGGGTATTACACCGCATTGTGGCCCAAACCTGGGCAAACTTTCTTGTTCATCTCTTCCTTGCTTGCATGACTACAGCTAGGCCGTGGAGCAATGAAATCGTAAGCTGAGGAGACCGAGTACTTCGCACATGTCTAGTGTTCGAACCTCTCTTGAGTCTACGGAGCCCCAAATCCAACATTTGGCATGCCAGGTAGGGGCATTTCGAGGTCCTCGCTCCTTCACCGACCACGCTCCGCCTTCACCGAGTCGCATCCATGGCGGCGGTGCCCAAGGCCCGTTGCGAGCGATGCACCATTCACGCTGCCCAGGCGGTGTCCTCCGGTCTCGGAGCTCACCATCGCCCCATGCTCCCCACAGCCAGCACCACACCTTGTGCCCCCAACCGCCAGCGGCACGGCCCGTTCCGGCCCTCCCCCGAACAACACGGCAATCGTGCCACCATGCGGTCTTCCAACTTTGCCGCCACGTCGTCCTTGCACACTCACCGGGAGCAGGCGAACACGCGGCTACGCTCCGCGTGGCACGTGATTTATTGCGATGCCAGCTGGCGGAAGGAAGTCACAACACCTTGCTTCATCGGGTCGCCGAGCTGCTCGATGCCGCCTGTGAGGGAACGTAGCCTTTCCGCATCTGGCCAGCATTGCGGACACCACTAGGCATTCGCGCCCGTTCCTGCTACGCTCGCTCATTTCTTTGGAGGAGCCCGGAGGGTCCCGCGTTGGTGGTCTCGTGCGCGGCGCTGCCCCGTGACCCAAGAGGCACCTCCCCGGAGTATGACCAGGCTAGGAGGACCCCCTGGGAGCAACAACGATGAGGTACCCGCAGGTTCACAAGGCCGGGCTCAAGAGATGGTGGGCAGTAGGGCGGAGGGGCGGGGGCTAGCTCTCGGGCCATAGCCCCCGGCGCCTCCATGCCGCCATCATGAAGTTCACTGCACGAGCGAGGGAGGGACCCGCCCGCGTTCCCTTCATCAGCATGGACGACGGGGTCATCAAGGCCGCACGGGATTGGGGTCCCCCACGAGCAGCACCGACACCCTGCCGCCATCTTCGACAATGACGGCCACTAGTTACATCCAGTATCCTTGGGACATGTCTCGCTGACCTTGGGTTAAAAACTGTTTTTATAGCAACTCGATGTACTAGTGTTATGTGCCAGGATATTGAGAGGTAAATATTTTGCTGATGGAGATTTATTGAATGCAAAGCATAAAAGGGGATCTTCTTTCACATGGCAAAGTATTATGGCGGGTGTTAGTACTTTGAAGAATGGGTACATTTGGCGAGTTGGAAATGGTTAGTCCATTAATATTTGGGATGATGCTTGGATTCCTGATTGTGCTACCAGGAAAGTCATCATTGCAAAGGGGGGTCATTTGTTGTCAAATGTGTCACATCTTACTGATCCCACGTCCAACACTCTAGATGAAGATCTTGTTACTCAAACTTTGTGGCCCATTGATTCTCAACGGGCCCTTGTGATCCCTCTCCCACAATATGACATGATAGATTTTATTGCCGGGTGGAATCACCAACATGGAAGGAAACTTTGTCATACTAACGGAATGGGACAAACAAATTTTAATCCGATTTGGCATGATATCTGGAACTTATCTTGTCTGGCAAAGGTTAAATATTTTCATTTGGAGGACATTGCATGTCACTCTCCCATGCCGTGTTACACTTTCCAATAGACATATGATAGTCTTGCTAATTTGTCCTTCGTGTTATTCCTGGCAAGTTGATATAAAATATTTGTTGTTCTAGTGTCAGAAAGCTAAGGAGGTTTGGAGAAGACTTGGTTTGGACGAAGTTATTTATAGAGCTTGTGAAGTTGATTATGCTAGTGAGGCTGTCCTAGAATTCCTATTACAATTGCCATATCAAGATCTAACTATTTTGGGGACCCAAAATATGCATGAGATGATTTCCATCATGATGTGGTATTTGTGGTGGGAAAGGTGTAAACATGTGCATAAGGAGATAGCTCAAGATGCTAAATAGATATCTATGGGGATACAAGCTCTTACGAGTAATTATGTTATTTCTTCCTCTCCTAATGCTTCCATGAAAAGGGAGGTTGGAGCCGCTCCTCGATGGGATTTGTGAAACTTAATGTTGATGATTCTTTTGATCATGACCTTCTTAAGGGAACGACTGGAGTGGTTCTCAGGGACTACAAATAAATTTTATTACAAGGATATGCTGGAGAATTTACTGGTGTGCAGATGTACTCATGGTGGAAGCTCTGGCACTTAGATTTGGGCTCTCCCTAGCACAACAGGTAGGTTGTAATCAACTTGTCATCAATTCTGACAACTTGGAGGTCATCGAGACTATGAACAATGGAGGACGGTCGGCGGGAGAGGTGGAAATTTATGATGATTGTTATTTTATTGCTTGTGAATTTTTTGTCTCCAACTTTGAAAATTGTAATTGCGAGGCAAATAAAGTAGCTCATGAACTTGCAATTTTGGCTAGATTTTTTGATATTGTTGATTAGTTTGAGGAGCCATTGAATGAAATTGTACCCTTCCTCTTAAAAGATGTATCAGTTATCTTGATTGAATAAAGTTAGTATGTTTAAAAAAACTGCAATGTGCTTGTCCGCCTTTTGTCCATTTTGATTGTCTTTTCCGGCCCCTTCTGCATTTGGGCTGGCAGCGCGTGCAACCGCGGACGCATTTTTGTCTTCGCCGACGGTTTGCGGCCATTTTTAGCTGGAAAATTTTCCCAAGTTCATGTAATTTAAAAATATTCTCAGAGTTGCATAACCAAATAAATATCTCACGGTTTACCAGCCAAATAAAAGTTAAATTGTCTCAAATAAGTTTGAAAGAAAAATTAGCCAATACATCTAGTGATTGCCAACGCGAGCCCACATATGCTCAACTAAATCATGTTGTAGTTGGATGTGAGTTTTCCAATCACGCATTTGATGATGAAATTTGGTGAACTGTGCAAACTTTGCTGCTCCTCCATGTTTAGGCGCAACATTGTCACCCCAAAATTGAAACCCTTGATCATATATTTCATCCGGACACTCATCCTCTACAATCATGTTGTGCATGATCACACAACCACTCATCACCTCCCACAACTTCTTGGTGCTCCAACTTACAGCAGGATACCGAACGATGCCCCATCGAGATTGAAGAACACCGAAGGAACGCTCCACATCCTTCCTAGCACTCTCTTTTTCTTGGGAAAATCTCTTCCTCTTCTCTCCTACGGGATTGGAGATTGTCTTCACAAGAGTAGCCCATTGAGGATAGATAACGTCAACTAGGTAGTATCATTTGTAATGGCGGCCATTGATCTCAACATTAACCTTCGGGCATTTGCCTTCTGCAAGCCTTACAAACACCGGAGAGTGTTGAAGCACATTGATGGCATTGTGAGATCCGGCCATGCTGAAGAAAGAGTGACAAACCTAGAGATCTTGTGGAGCCACGAACTCATGTTTAACAATGCAAGCATTGACATGGCCCCTATACAGCCCCTACCGTCTAGAATGCAAGTTCTTCCACTCACAGTGCATACAATCTATGCTACCAAGCATCCCCGAAAAGCCCCTACTCGCATTGATCACCAATAACCGGGTTGTATCTGCAGCTATTGGCTCCCACAATTACTCCAAGCCAAACACTGCCACCACATGATCCTTGCACTCGAAATAGTTGTTGTACGCCAACACCACTAAACAAACTTCCATGATGATACGTCTTTGTCACAGTAGGTCACGGTTTCTATCATGCATGTACATCCCTGATGATTTTATGACATAATCAAGATAGTCATACATGTGCTATCGTAGAAGTGTTCCATGATAATACTGACATTATCATCCTGGAAGTGTCCACTTCCATGACGAAAAATGCTGCATCATGTAAGTGTTTTCGTCAAGGGTGACCGACATGTGGCATCCACCGTAACGGGTCGCTGTTAAGCTATCTGGTCCGGTTTTGGATCCGATAACCCATTAACAGCAATGACCGATGGTGATTTTCCACGTGTAAAATTATCATTGGCCGAAGGAACCATGTGTCAGCTCTGCGTTGGGACAGATGTCATCCCGCGAATGGACAGGGCGCGCCTATGATATGTCGACACGTGACACATCCCACCAGAGGCCCATTTAGGTTAAAAGGCCGACCCATTTGACTTAGTCAAAAGGTAGCGGGCCGGTGCACGGAAAGCCTATTTATGACATGTTCGCATATAACCCATTTACAACCCGCTAACTCATGACCCGTTATGGCCTGTCCAAATTAGGCCCAACATAGTCATGTGGGTTGTCCAATATGATTCGAGCCCGTTGTAACTTTTGGCCCATGTATGGCCATGCCGTCTTTGGGCCCATATGAGACCCTTTGTAACTCTGGGCCCTTTAACGACCCATGGTGAAACTGGCCCATAATGAACAATATTTCACTTTACACACGTTAACGGTCCATTATTCAGTTGGGCCGTTTCTTGCCCGTGTTATCTTTCAGCTTCTAAGGGGCCATTTATTCTTGGGATCATTTCCATCACTCGATTACTTACGGCCCGTTACTCGCTTGTTCCGCTGATGGGCCAAATTAAGCATGTAGTTACAGTTGGCCCGTTTGTGGCCCATTAATCCATTTGGGCCATTTTCATAGTGTCATCTAATATGGCCCATTAACAACCCGTTATGCCCCTCGATGGAATTAAGCCAGTTATACATGGCGACCTATTAACGACCGGTTATGGTCGGGCCCATAAATAAATGATTCCCATTTTAGCCCGTTTATGGCCCATGTTGCGATCCGTTATTGGTCCATGAATAGTACGACCCGTACAAGGCCCATTGATTATATGGCCCGTAGAAGGCCCATGGATCCTATGGCCCATAGGAGGCCCATGGATCGTACGACTCGTAGGAGGCACATGGATCCTATGGCGTGTAGGAGGCCAATGCTATAGGTGGCAAGATGATTTACAATGGTCCGTATGTGGCCCATGGTTATTGTGGCCTAGTTCTAAAAAAAGGTTATTGAGGCCACTTGCAAACCACGAAAAAGGACTGCAATGACTACGAGCAAACAAATAAACAAGATAATAAGGAAATAAATAAGCAAACAACTTACGCTAGGCTATTACAACTATTACACATATTACATCCACTGGGCATGAAAGCTCGCCACTAGTGCAAATATAGGGAACAAAGCAGCATATTACATACACTGGGGGTCTAAATTGGCCAGCTGTGCAAATAAACTCGGCAGCAAAACAAGTCCATGATTGAAACAACTTCACAAGAGCTCAATAAACGTTATCCTCAGTACCCACCATGCTGGCAATAAGCTTAGCAAGCTTATTAACTGTCTCTTGTTTGGCGGTAAAATCCTCCAACGCTTGCTATTGCACCAGAAAGTATGCATCTGAATTCTACAGGGACTAGCTCAGTTCTTCGGTTTCTTGTCGCAACATAGCTGATTGATGTCTTTCAGCTTGTAGTGGAGACTCAAGTAACCAAAATGATTCAGACAGTGAGTTCGAAGAGCTTGTGCCAGCGGTAGTGTCCACTAACTCGAACACTACATCAAGACATGACTTCGGGGTTGTCTCAGTGTCTTCAAGATAGTTTTCCTTATCTGTTTTATCAGCTTTGTTGGAGACCAACAAGGCTGTCTCACTATCTGAAACCTTATATGCATTACTTCCTTTACCATTGCTTAATAAGGTACTCTTCTCCAATATTCTGTCAAAATTCTAAAAGAAGAAACACGGAGACACATAACAGGTTTAGCATGTAGTATATGAAACTCATTTTGGTGGACTAGTTTAGTAGTAAGGTGGACATGATTAAACTACAATTCTTCTATTGCGAAGTAGTACATAATAAAAGCATCAAACAAACATATTTCTATGTGCTATGGTCACTTCTTTGTCCTGCCAAATTAAAACAGAGACATAGTTCAAATCGTATCAGTTCAAGACAAAGCAGTATTGAAAGAATACAGGTGTGGGAAACTGCACGTCAGAACAAGATTTCAAATGGGTACCACGGGTATGCATGTTCAACAACACTATTGGCTCTATTTTGATGCTAGTAATGTGCATGATATGAGAAGACATTTGTATACACAATTAAAATTAAAATCAACACAGGTAAATTTAGAAGGGCAAACAAGTTAAATAAACATGTTTAAACATACATGTTGAGCCATTGGTGTTCCGATTTGATCCTTCAATTTAAAAATAAGTTTGTATGAGTAAATATAGTTATACAAGAGCAAATCAGTGTGCACCGTACCAATGGAATCTTACATAAGAATAGTTGTTCTTCAGGTTTAAGCACTTGTTCTACAAGAGAAGAGTACATTAAGGCGCATGCATATAGTACTTCAAAATGAAAAATTATCTCATAGACCCTACCAGATTCTTGGTTCTTGACTAGTATAGAACAATACGTTCCTAGTCATCGTCCCGTAAATGTGTCTCCGAAGAAAGTAAGGGAATTGGATGAACTTCCTTGCCAGTGGAGTACATTTTCTTCAGGTAATTTTGATATTGCCGCAAAGCATTCTTGAAGATAGCAAAAGTTACCTCATTCTGATTTTACAAATCATCCCTTCTTTATAGAGAAAAATGGGAACATAAGTTGTATTATAACCAGCAGGGAGGTAGAAAGTATGGGCCAAAACAAAGTAATTGCAATGAGTAACATTACTTACACATAACTCCCAGACGAACACATGCAACTAGTTTTTTCCTTCATCTTTAGTATAATATGTCCATGATAGTGATATGCACACATGATTTAACAACATCAAATGCGATAGACGATAAACTACAAATAACTGGTTGTGCGTCGTCAACAAGAATAGGTGTACTAACTGGTGGAGTGTGGATTTGCCGTGGTGGTCCTGGGGCTTTGGGAACTGGAGTGGCCTTACTAACAACTCTTGTTTGGGAGCTCTGTGGTGGACATGGTGTTGTGTCAACTAGAACTGGGTTACAATCTGCTCGAGTTGGGGTTATATTGGGTGAAGCTGGTTCTTTATCCATCAGAGTAGGGGTACAATCTATGAGAGTCTTGGTTGTGTGTGGTAGGGTTGGTTCTTGTGCATGAACAACCGGTGAGCTATCTCCATCAATAGGTAGCACTGTTTTATTTGAAGACCGTACTTTTACTCCGCTAGATACTGCCATCACCCCCTCCAATTCTAATGGTTGATTTTTTTTCCATTCATTACCTTTGAGGATCATTCTTGGTAAACAAGAAAAGTAGTTGAATGTACAAACCTTGTATGAGAGACAAATGCAATAGATAGTGAAGAGAAAAGAGGGCATGAAATAGTTCACATATATATTGTTTAACTAAAAAGGATAGCATGACATAATTTCACATATATGATGTATCTAAACTGGATGGCATGACATAATTCAAAGATATAATAACTAACCAAACAGGATGACATGAGATATATATATGATGTCTTTAGTAAACAGGTTTGCATGACAAATTCACATACATGTTATCTAAGTAATCAGGATGGCATGATATATTCACATATATGATTTATATATTAAGCAGATGGCATTCACATATATGATGTCTGAACTAAGAACACGGTGTTAAATATTGTGTATATGATGTCTAAAATATGCAATGCATGATACAATATGCATGATATGAGCAGTATAACCCAGCCAAGTTAGAGCATACACCTTGCGGGGGGGGGGGAGGACTGGTCATCTATCTTTGAATCCATATTTGAGGAGCTATCTGGACCCAGTAAGAGATCTGCTTCAACAGGTAGCACTGTCTCCTCTAAAGACCTTGTTTTCATTCAGATTTTTCCATCACCCACTCAAATGGGTGATTCACAAGAAGAGTAGTTGAATGTACAAAAATTGTCGACAAATGGAATTGTAATAAAAAGGAATGGCAAGATATAATTCAAATATTTGATGCCTGGCTAAACATGATGGCATTGCATACTTCACATATATTATGGCTGGCAAAAAAGATGAGATTGCATAATTCACGTATATGATATAGAAACTAAATAGGTGGCATTACAGAACATGTCTAAACTAGCAAATGACATATATTATGTAGAAAGTATGAAATGCAAGGCAACCTATGCATGATGTGACCAACATCATCATGGAAAGTTAGAGCAAACACCTTGGGGGTAAATAGGAGTGGCCAGCTCCCTCTGAATCCACCTCTGAACAACTATCTTCATTTGGATTACAATTTGGAGGAGGGGGAGGATTTGCCACTGCAACCACCATGCAGTGATGTCTGCATGACATTGTATTGCCACGCAAAACTCTTCTCTTTTTCTCTACATGTTCAACATGACTGTTTACAATAATTGACACACATACAAAAAAATATAGTGATATTACATAAGGAGAACATACAAAAATCTAGTGCGATGGTAACAACCAGTGGATAGATCAAAAAACAATGATAGCAGGATGATGATAGCTTTAATTTAATAAAAAGACAAATGTTGATTGCTTTATTGTTTGTTTCCCACCCTAGATGAACAACATGGGCATACCCTACGTGAACCAGATAATAGACAGACAGACTATTCATTACTACCAACATATGTGCACTGCAAGCATCTTAAAACTCAAGTTTGAACATTATTTATACCTGACTAGAGGTCTAAGAGGTGAACATGATGATAAAGTAGAGGTAATATTAAGCAATGCATAACGTAAGCAAAAACAAAAGAGTATGACCTCTCTTGTCGACCCATGTTGTCGGGGAGGAACACAATCACCTATGGGGCTGGCGGCCCCTTTCTAGTTTGGTGTGGGGGAAGTCACGTTGCACAAAGAGGGGAGGCCATGAAGCAGCACGACGACGGTGACACTGGAGGTTTTTACACAGGTTCGATCCGTCGTGAGGCGTAAAACCATACTCATGCTTTAGTGGATTTGATGGAGGAACCCAAAGAATGTGATGCGCTCGTACCCGGCAAGAAGGCCTCGGGGAGTGCAGCCACACACGTACAAGTTTGCGAGGGTCCAAATTCTTAGTCGCCTTGGGCCTCCTTTTATAGCTTAAGGGGTAACCATAGTGGCAAAACATTCATTATCTCTTGATTAGACATCCAACAATGCTATCATACCTAACTCTGGCAGTTAGGACAAAGTTCATTAAATGCACTACTAGGTGGCATGCCAAGGATGTAGCCCGGCAAGCCTACCATGCCACTTAATCATCTCTTGCTTATCTGCTTGACACATCACTGGACGTGTGTCAGTTGATGGCAATCTTCCTTCAAAGTTGCCGCCACATGCCTCATGGAAGCCACTTAATCACTTGAGGGCTCGACACCGCATTGATAGCTGATTTACATCATGATACGATAGAGCGGTGGCGCCTTGGCAGGGAGATTCACCCTTGGCAGACCCGACAAGCCTGTTGGGGAAATCTTGGACTTGCCCTTGGGGCGGCCTCGACCTGGCTAGGATCTCCTGCCCGGCAAGGGAGGCTTTCCAAATGTGACATCTCGCTGTCTTGGTTTGTCTTGTTCTTCTTGATCTGCTCTTTGACCCTTCAAAGAGCTGCATCTCTTGCTTGGCCCTGTTATACATGTTGTCGCTGAAGATAGAGCGCTGTTGTGTCTGTGTATGAGTCTCGGCAACAAACGTGAATGTTCGTTGCACCGACAGGAGCCCCCAGGCCTGGCCCATACGTGCCGCCAGGCATCATTGGGGTAGGCCCCAAGAAATACACAGGCGAATACTACGGTCCATACGCGGTGGGATCCAAGTCCTTCTCGATATCTTCCTTGCTTCTGCATTAACCTATGATGGAACAATTTCCTCTTTTCCTGCTTGTCGTGCAAGACAACGTGGGGTGATTTTAAGCCACGACCCATGGGTTGCCCGCATCCCATGTTCACGGGGTGGTAACTGCCATTTTACTCACCCACCGCACCTATCATTTCCGCCACATACGCTGCATGCATTGCACACGTATGCTGCATGAATTGCACAGGGTTGGCGGCGGAAACATTGGGCGCGGGAAGGAGTGCCATGACAGAAAGCCAGGTGCCGCAGATAGGCGCAGGAGGGCAGTCTTGATTCTGTGCGCAGCGACGCATAGGAGCTGGTTTGGTGGAGCGGGGTGGTTTCTCTCTGGGTGGTGAGGAATCAACCCCCGACCATGTTCTCCTATAAAAAGGGGAGTGGCCTAGGGACTAACTCACACACATATTCTCCTCCTCCTAACATCTTTCTCCAGCCATGGCGAGTGGGAGAGGACGTGGTGGTGCTTCAGCAGTGGCGAGGAGGACCTCTTCTCGACAACTCCTCCCTCTCAAGCTGGTGATGTAGAGGCGGAATCTAGCACTCGCGGTGGTGGCATGGGACGAGGGCGTGGCCGTCATGGAGCCCGGGGCCGATGAGGGCGTGGCGGTGCCCAGATCGCCCCTCCTCCAGTGGCCCTGGTTTCGAACGAAGGTCACGTCAGGGACCAACCACTGGAGTTTCTCATCAAGTTGCCGAGGCCCCCACGCAGCCATGTCCGACTTCCAACCCCTTTCGCAAGGGTGATGGAGGTAGAGCAACCACCGGTATTGAGGCTGCACATGAGGGGTTGTTGCAATGGCAACATGCAGGTGGACGTAGAGTTCCCTGCTCCTCATGTCATGTTTCTCCGGTGTGCCTGGAGACCTTTTGCTAGTGCTCATAGCTTGGCGGCAAGACACGTTTTCCATTTCAAGTTAATGGACGCCACCCTACTCTCTGTCAAGGTCTTCGGGCACTTGGGTGCTTGTTTAGGGTGCTACGCGAAAAGCTCGACCGACGATGAAAGCTCCTCCTCAAGCGACATCGATGAGGAGGATAGTGACGGCGATGATGGCGGCGCCGAGCGGGAGGATAACAGCTTTGACTCCGGGTGAACACCGGTCGCACCGTCACCGTCAGCAAGGTGGCAGCGGTAGCACCATTTGCATCTGGATCTTCTTCCTCAGCAAAGCGATTTGTCGGGGAGTTGGGTGTGGATGTCTCCACCTTCTCCCGCAATCTTCCAGTTGGGCCCCAGCAAGCTTCCCCCTGGACTCCGGCTTCGTCTTCCTCGTTGGTGTCCATGCTGCCGTGTCCCTCTAGTCCTGGTGGTGGTGACCAGGGCATCGCCTAGCTGCTCCCACCATCCATCACCTTTGTCTGCACCCTCCTGATCTTGTCAGGTAGCGTCCCGCGGGCCCTGGTGGGGTCAGGCTGGGCTTCTGCCCAGGTGCCCCCTTTTCCTTTTTTGCCTCCCGCTTTGGTTCCTAAGAGGAGAGGGACAAAAAAGGGTTTACGGGGCACTTATCTGTTTTCAATCTAAAACATGTAGGCATTGCCAAAGTTTAGCCTTAAACATCTAATCTCTTTCATCCATATTTGTACTCTGTATGGTTCATACTTCTTTATCTGTGTATTAATGAAAAAGACATGTTTGCCTGGTACCTGTGCATGTATTATATCCATGCAGAGGAGGAACTCCTATGAACTTTCAAGTAAAAAAGGTCCTCCCGCAAGCTGTCTTTCCGGTCCCTTCCATTGTTGCCGAGAGGCTTAGCCTGGCGAGCTTAGGGAGGAAAGGAACTGGCCCCTCGCCAAACCTTCTGTTCCAAATGTCACTGCGACTATCTTGACTGAAGTAACCCTCAAGTCGAAGGATGGGAGTGCAAATGTTTCGAAGGCGACAAGGTTTTCCATACACACAAGTTTTTCTCTTACAGAGGCGCACTATGGATATTTTAAGGAGAACTTATCTGATTGGCTGCCGAGGATCGATATGTAAGCTTGTTCCTACACCTTCTTTCTGGGATCTGAGGCAACGGCAGGGGGCCCTATAGTTAGTACAGAAGGAAAACATAAGATCATATGACCCTCTCTAGATGACCATGGCAAATTCAGTCTAAACTAACCACACATGCAAGTTTTTAGGCACCAGTGCTTCGTTTTATTTTCTTTGCACAGGGTCTACAGCTGGCTTTGTACAAAGGATTACATGCACATCGGCAAGGCTTGTACAAAAGGTGGTTGCCAGGGTTGGGCCCGGTAGCCGCGCCTTATGGGTGGAACTTGCGAAGATGCTCAATATTCCATGATTTTTCCACCTTGATGCCATCTTCGGTCTCCAGACGGATTGTGCTAGGTCTTGTGACTCGTATTACCCGATAAGGGCCTTCCCACTTCAGTGTCAACTTGTTGGAACCCTTGGTAGACTGAACACGCCTAAGGACAAGGTCGCCTTCCTCAAGGCTCCGGGCATGAACCTTCCAGCTATGATAGTGGCGCAAGGCTTGCTGGTAGTGTGCAGCATGCACAACAGCCCGGAGACGATCTTCCTCAAGGAGCAAGACATCATCATGCCGGTGCTGCTCTTGCTCTACTTCATCGTAGGCAAGTACTCGAGGTGACACGTATATGAGTGCAGTGGGGAGCACTGCTTCTGCCCTATACACTAGGGAGAAGGGAGTCTGCTGGTGGCTTGAATCAATGTTGTACAGAGGGACAAAAGAACCACCGGTAGCTCGTCGGTCCAGCATCTGCCGCACTTTTGCAACTTATCAAAAGTTCTTGTCTTGAGTCCATGCAGCACTTCAACGTTCATCCTCTCAGCTTGTCCATTGCTCCGGGCATGGGAAAAAGAGACGAATGAGACCTTTCTTCCGAGGGCTTGAATGTATTGCATGAAGGCGCGACTTGTAAATTGGATGCCATTATCACTGATCACTCTCGCGGGCACTCCAAAACGGCACACCAATCCCTTCAAGAACTTTATAGCTGACTGTGCGGTTACCTTCCTTACCGCCTCCACTTCCGGCCACTTTGTAAACTTGTCGATTGCAACATACAAGAATTCGAAGCCCCCGGTAGCACGGGGGAAAGGGCCCAAGATGTCGAGCCCCCAGACCGAAAATGGCCATGATAAAGGAATTATCTGGAGAGCTTGAGCGGGCTGATGGATGTTCTTGGAGTGGAACTGGTAGGCTTCACATCTAGTTGCTAGCTCAATCGCATCTTGGAGGGCCGTGGGCCAGTACAAACCTTGCCGGAAAGCTTTTCTGACCAAGGCTCTTGATCCAATATGAGAGTCGCACATGCCTTTGTGTATTTTTGCCAAAAGTTCCATCCCCTCTTCCAGGCAGATGCACTTCAATTTGACACCATTGTGCCTTCTTCTATATAATGTGTCATCGACAAACTAATACATACTGGCTCTCTGGGATACTCGCTCGGCTTCTTCTTGCTCTTCGGGGAGGTCTCATGTTAGAAGGTAGTGGACTATGTGCCGTGCCCAAGCTGGAGCCCGAGGCTCGTCAACAAGGACAAATGTCACTTCCTCATTCGTGGGAGCACTTACCTTGACCGGAAGAACTTGTGGTTTAGTGGGAGGGTGCTGGTCACCAAGCGAAGCAAGGTTGTTCCCGGTAGCCTCTCTACCGAGGGCTTTGGGACCCTGCCACGGGATGCTTCCGGAGTCCAGCATCCCCCTTTTTTGGCCATCATTGAAGGGTACACTGATGGTTGAGTCAAGTGGAGGACAAAAGTCCCTGGTTCCATAGGGAGCTTCTATGCAGCGCATTTCGACAGATGATCAACAATGTTGTTTTCTGCACGTAGTACATGCTTTGTTTGTAATCCATCGAAATGCTCCTCAAACTTTCTCACTTACTCCATGTATGCCTCCATCAATGGGCTCTGGTAGTCCTTATTTACTTGCCTCACCATGAGTGGCGAGTCTCCATGAATAATCAATTTCTTCATCCCCAACTCTACTGCAATTCTAAGCCAAGCAAGGAGCCCCTCATACTCGGCAGTGTTGTTGGTGGCCTTCTGCTGAGGGAAGTGCATCTGAACCACATATTTGAGATGCTATCTGGTGGGTGCAATAAGGAGAACGCCAGCCCTAGCGCATTACATCGAGAAGGTACCATCAAAATACATGATCCACTCCTGGGGCATTTCCTTGCCGGGGATAACTGTCTCTGGGATTTCTTCATATGGGGTGGGCATCCATTCCGCATTGAACTCTACCAGCGCTCTAATCTGAATAGTCACGATACTTTTGTACCTCAGGCCAAAGCTTGATAGCTCTAGCGCCCATTCAACTATTATGCCTGTGGCTTCAGGGTTCTTCAGTATGTGATGTAGTGGGAGACGAGTGACAACCGTGATCTCATGGGCTTGGAAGTAGTGACGTAATTTCCTCGAGGCGATGATGACGCCCAATATCAACTTTTGCACTCCAGAATACCTTGACCTAGCCCCTTGCAATAGGGAACTGAGAAAGTATACTAGCCGTTGTACCACTTTCTTCCTTGCCGGGGTCTTGGGATTGCCTTCGTCAACTTGCTCTTCTTTCTCCTGATCTGTGCCTGGGCTTGCCGCGACTAGTTCTGTTCCGTCCCTGGAGGGAAAATAGGCTGCATCTACTTCATCGTCCGTTTCCCACTGTGCCACCAGCGCTGCACTAACCACTTGATTCGTTGCCACTAAATATAGCCGCAACGACTCTTGTGGCTTTGGAGCGACTAAGGTGGGAGTGTAGGAAAGGTATGCCTTCAAGTCTCGCAGTGTTGCTTCTACCTCCGGGGTCCACTTTATCGGTCCCGCCTTCTTCAAAATTTAAGGAAAGGAAAGGCCCTCTCAGTAGACTTGGAAATGAACCTGCTCAACGCGGCAACGCATCCAGTTAGGCATCTCACATCCTTGATAATCCTGGGCGCTTGAATCTGCTCAATTGCCCTGATCTTGTCAGGGTTGGCCTCGATCCCTCAGTGAGACACAAATAAATCAAGTAGCTTACCGGTGGGTATGCCGAATACACACTTCTCAGGGTTTAACTTCAGGCTGATCTTGCGCAAGTTCGCACATGTCTCTTCCAAATCTTGAATGAGTGTTGATCTATCCTTGCTTTCAACCACGATGCCATCCATGTAAGCTTCTACTTTCATGTACAACTGAGGTTCAAAACCGATATGTACTGCTCTTGCAAAGGTGGAACCAATGCTCTTTATCCCGAAGGGCATCCGTACGTAATAGTACATGCCACATGGGGTTATGAACGCGGTCTTCTCTTCGTCTTCCTTCGACATGAATATTTGATGGTATCCGAAGTATGCATCCAAAAAGGAAAGATAATCGCACCCTGAAGTGGAGTCCACAATTTGATCGTTGCGCGACAAGGGGAAAGGGTCTTTCGGGCATGCCTCGTTTAGATATGTGAAATCTATGCAAAGCCTCCACTTCCCACAAGCCTTGCGCACAACCACCGGGTTTGCCAACCAAGTGGGATGCAACACTCCCCTGACCAACCCAGCTGCTTCAAGTTTCTTAATCTCCCCGATAATAAACAGTTGTCATTCCAAAGCCTGCTTTCTAACCTTCTGCTTGACGGGCCGGACATGAGGGCAGACAGCAAGGTGGTGCTCGATTACCTCCTTGGGAACACCGGGGATGTCAGATGGTTGCCAAGCTAACACATTGATATTCGCCCATAGGAAAGCAACGAGCGCGCTTTCCTATTGTCATCAAGGGTGGTGCTGATGGTGAATGTACCATCAGTGCCATCCTGCCTCGCCGGGACCTTCTTCACAGCAGGAGAAGCGACCTTGGATCTCTTACTAGTGGAACTCTCTGGCAGGTCGTCGATAGGAGCAACACACTCCAGAGAGGCGCGCTTCCCGGACTCTTTGCCGACATCTCTGCTAGTTTTCTTTCCCTTCTCTGCTTCCTTGGTGTGAGCTACAACTTCAAAAGCCTCAGCAACTATCGCGTCTCTGTACATATTATCTACACATATAATTGCATATTTCTTGTCTGATGAGAGGGAAATGATGCCTATCAGCCCTAGCATCTTCAAAACATTGTAAACATAGTGGGATACTGCCATGAACTTTGCCAGACTGGGCGTCCAAGAATCCCATTATAAGGCAGAGGGAGATCGACAACATAATAAACAATCATCTCAGTTCATTAATTCAGTTCTCCGCCAAATGTTACCGGCAGCATAATCTTTCCCTTAGGCCGGCTCCTGCCGAGGTTGATTCCTTAGAACACGCCAGTAACTTTGAGCTCTTCTTCGTTGATTTGCAGCTTGCAGACCACTTTTGGGGAGATCAGGTTCAATCCAGCCCCACTGTTAACTAGCATCTTTGTGACTTTGAGGTTGCGTATTGTTGGTGAAACCAACAATGGTAGACACCCTACCAGAGTGGTATGGTCGGGGTGATCCTCTTCATAAAAAATGATAGGCGTGTGAGACCATTTGAGCAGCTTCCGAGAATCTCTGGCTGGCTCCACATCATTGACCTCTCACGCCCACTGCTTGAGCTGGTGGTGACAGGAGTCTAGGGATGCACCTTCGTCACTGCACAAGGCTTCAGTTGCTTTCTAAAAATTTTGCTCCCAAGTTTCTTCGTCGTCACCCTTTGTGGGGACCACGAATCATAAGTCGTGATCACCGAATGCACGTGTACAGTGATCCCAACGATCAATGCTCACCGAACACACAGAGCTGAATAACAAGAGTCTTGCATCCATACATATCGTATTATACAAATTGTGACCATTATGGTCAAGTCTTGAGTATATCATTACAGCGGAAATCTTCAATAACAACTTGGGCCCATGCCATCTGCCTCAACCCTATAGGCATTCTGACTGGGAAGCGTCCTAGCTCACTTGTTCGTCACCAAGAAATCTTCAACATATCCTGTTCTTTCATGCCTGGCCAATAAAATAACCAGTGGCAAGCCAATGAGTACTTTGAATGTACTCGCAAGCAACCCAAGTGTGATGACAGAATAATTATGCAAGGCTCTACTGCTAAATTGGCAGTTTTGTGGAAAGCTAGTTTTTCATATGCAAGTATGATCAACATATGACAAGGGCATGCATGCGTCTGCAACAAGTATCAGGAGGTTACAGACATCAACATCGTGAAAGAGTCATGAACAACTCTTGCTCACGCTCATCGTGACTTTCTCACAATCACATCAACAGATTTACCAAACCTTGTTGTTTTCTAGAACCTTATGGACATAGTCTAAGCAGCACTACCCAACTGTCCTTGACCGTGGACACGGCTATTCGAATAGTTTGACACTCTACAGAGGTTGCACACTTTACCCACAAGAACCGCGGAACTTCCGTGTCATCCACGACCCACGGCACCTCAAGTACCCGGGGTAAGCACCCGATCACTATCTTTCCCTAGACAACAATAACACAGAGTCCACTTGATTGGTAGCAGCCCCGTGCCAAACATTTCACATCTTATAAATTATGGAGCCTCGCTCCCATATTCATCTCATACCACAAGCACGGGGTACCAATGGTGTGTCCGGTGGCCTATAAAGACAGTCATGGCCGCCTATCCAAGCACGACCCCGTCCCGAGAGTGACCTCGTGTCACCCCCGTCACTAGTAATGCGGGCACCGCGCTAGTATTGGCCTAGGTAATCAATAATGCCCTTTCCCATATAAGGGTAGAGTGGTTGCACATGTTTGGTTGGGACGGTAAACAAATCTTAAATCTAATCCATCTCTGCAACAACACTTTCATCAAGCCTCGGTACACTACTTCTTCACCAAGTAGTGCCCTAGTTCCTCATCATCTCCCAGGGGCGTTAGTGGCACCCACTAGGTTATTTGCAAGTATGTCAAACCACACTTATTTCTCTCAATGCATAACCTAACCCATTTTGCGTAGCCAACTACTATAGCATATATCTATCTACTCCCACCCAGATAACCCTCATAGGAAGGTAGGGTCGTGCTTGATGCAAGTTTCAATAGTAAAGTAACAAAGGTGCCAACCAAAGTGGTCACCACCTCTACATGATTCCGATGCATTGATAATAAGGTGCTATGAGACATGCATAAAAAGGTTTCTCGAACATGGTCAAAGGGCTGCTTGCCTTGTCCTTCAGAGTCTTCAAACCTTCTGGTCCATCTCCAAGTATTCCATTTATTTTGTCAACTAATGATGGAAACAATCATAATAAGCAACACAACAAGGCAAAAATAAAAAGTGCTCTAAAAATAGGAGTTGGACTTTTCTAGGATATCCCTAGTTATATGAAAAATAACCAGAGTGGTTTCATTGGGATTGGATTAGTGGATATTTCTGATCATTTCAATATGTTGGAATCAATGGATTTATGGATTTGCAAGAAGTGTACAGAAATATATTTTAAAAAAATGAGCAAAGGCACCCATTTAACAAATCATGATTTTAGAAGCATATAGGAGTTGGTTTCATTGGATTTGGACTTCAAATGAATTTCCTACGATTTTGCAAGTTGACAAATATGAAGAAATGGCTCATTATTTGGTGGGGTACAAAAAGTATTAATAAAAATGTTCATAAACTAAGTTAGGATCTTAGAAGTGCCTAGAAATTTGAATCAATGGATTTGGATCATCTATGAGCTCTCTGTGATTTTCTAAAGTTCCTCACAGAAATGGAAAAATAGCATATTGATAAATATTTGTGAAGAAAATATTTCTGGAAGAATGAGAAACTAGCACCATGTGACAGAGCATGAATTTATGGACTCATAGAAATTTGAATCATCAAATTTGTACTTGTAACGAATTGATTATAGATTTTACAAAATTCTGGAAAAAGAAAAAGAATAAGGAGTTACCCTTATTTCATGCACCGGTCGTGGCTTAGTTAAATGGCGGCCACTGGGCTCAACCCAGTAGCTCAGCTCTGCACGCGAGGGAGGTGACGTCGATGGCGCATTCGGCCAGGGCGCCTTCCCATGGTGGAGGCGGATTGAGCGGAACCCGCCTCCACTTAACCCGGGGGGTCCGGCGTGCCACATGTGCTGAGGCTGACTGGTGGGGCTGCCGGTCCCATCGGCCGGCCTTCTTCTTCCCCGCGCGGCCTCCCCATGCCGCAGGAACAGGGGAGCGAGGCCAGGCTCGTCCCGGCGAGCAGGGGCATCGCTGCGGGCACCCCGAGTACCAGCGAGCTCGTGGGGGAGGGGCGCGACCACCTGGATGGGTCCTAGGCCCTGGGGAGGTCGAGGTCACGAGCGGCGTCGGCCATAGCGGAAGATGGTGATGCCGATGATGGGTTTGGTGCTATGGCCGGCGGGAGGAGCGAATGGAGCTCGGGAGAGACCTGTGGTGAGGTTGTAGGTGTCCTAGTGGAGTCGAAAATGGGAGCGGGAGGCCATATGGCGTGAATTTAGGAGGAGGCCGACGGTGACACGCCGGTCATGGAGACGGAAAAAGAGCACCATGGGGAGAGCGGGCTTGTCCGAGAGGTTCACGGGATAGAGGGGGTTCTAACCAAGACGAGAGAGAGAGAGAGTCGGGGGTGCCTTAAATGGGTATGGCCGTGGTGCACCGTGGGCACGCTCCAGGCCATGCTCGGGCGAGCTCTGCGGAGAGGCGAGAAGAGAGGATAAGGAGGGGCCTGACAACGAGGCGTGTCATGGACGTCGAGGCGACCTCGACGGACACGCTCGCTCTGCCCAATGCCGACTGGGTGCCTCGGGAGGGCCGAGCTACAGTGCCTTGGCGCACTGTAGTGCGCTCCAGAGCGCGACTTTGGCTGGCATGGGCGTGCCGTTGCGCCCTGGCCGTGTCCCCCAGTGTCCAACAACCCTAGGGGGTAGTAAACAAGGTGGGCATGGCCTTGGATGCCCTGGTTACCCAATGGAAGAGGAGGGAGGTTGAGGGAGAGTGGTAATTGGGCTGTCCAGCAGAGTAAAATGGGGTTTTACCCCCCTCAATCATTGAGCTATGGTGCAGCCATTGCTGCTGGAGGTTGAAGGGGTCTAGGAGATGCTGTGGTAAAAAGTTGGGCTCAAGGAGAATAGTGTAAGTAGTCAAAATGGTGATTTTTGAAAAGGGACAGAAGGTGTTTGATGCAAATTTGGGCAAGCAAATTAACTCCACTTGACATGAGACTTAATAGGATCAAATGGCATATAGAAATAGGGTATTCCACCAAGTTTAAGCTCATTTGAAGAAACTTGCCAATGTAACTTTGGTGAACCCTAGAAATCAGCAGAAATGACTTTTCCAAGATTTAGACATGTAAATCATCCCTCCTTCATGCACCACTTGGTGTAGTGTCATGATTTGGGGTTGTGATCATGTCCCAAAAATTTGAGGCCACAAGTAAAAAGTTGGCAATGTAGAGTTGTTCAAATTTGGATTTGGTCAGAAAGGGTTTTGGGGCACTTAGATCAAGTTATCCTTATCCAAAACTTGTGCAATTTGTCGTAGATGCATATTTACATCATTTGAGCATGTGCACCAAGTTTGAGAGCATTTGGGCAAGTTTGGCAATGTAAAGTTGCTCAAACTTCAAAATGGACAGAAATGGTTTTGAGGGGATTAGATGATGTTTCTTGATATTCAAGGCATGAGGCTTTCTAAGATCATCAAATATGTCATATTTGACGTGATAGAATTTCCCTGGAATTTTTGGAGAATATTTCCTTTGTAAATATTTCAAAAGATTGAAATATCCAAGAAGGGTTTTGGAAGGATTTGCCAAATATTTTGAACATGACCATGTGTTAAAACTCTCATATATGGACAATATATGTCCTAGGAGTCTCTATGAATTTTGGCAATTATTTTTGAAACAGTTAAATAATTTTAACCTATTAAAGACCATTTCTGGCCTAAAGAAAAAGCTTTTAAATAAAATATAAAAATAACTTTTAAAATTATAATTTTGTGGTTTATGGGAGTCCTATACCTAATAGGATTCAAATATGCTTTATGAAAGATTTTTCACACCACAAATAAGGTACTTCCAGTGCAAACCTCAATTCAGGGGGGTTTTGGAAAACTAATATTAGAAAATACTATTTGGCTAAATTATTTCTATAAGAAACTACTATGCTGTTCTACACACATGGCATGATCATTGGGAAGAGGTTTTGGATCAAGGAGATGAAGTATAAGAGTTGGATGGTTTATTTGATTTTTAGAGCACTATCAAACAGCAACCGGAAAACCAATCAAGCAAGGTTAAAAACACTCAAAAGTTTTTGCCAAACCACATTTTAGCATGATTATTAGCTTAAGTGATGTGGCATGAAAATCAGGGTGTGATGGACCTACCCCCCTTACAAGAATCTCATCCCCGAGATTCCCAGACTAGGCGTGGAAAGGAATACGGAGACTTGGATACGGGGTAGTCTTCACTTCTTCTTGTTGGTTCTGCTTCCGAGTGACGCTCCATGGAATCTTGAAGTACTTGTTGGTGTGGCTTTGCCCTCTTTGATGCAGGTTGCTGAGGGGTCTCTTGCATAGGTTAGCTTGAGCTAGTCGTCAAAGGCTTGGTGATCGATGTCCTTGCAGGGACTGGGCTAGTTAGGAGGTTAGAAGTACTTCCAGAGTTGTGACTCGTGGAAAATTTGGTGCACGGTGGGTAACTCAGGTGGTAAGTCTAGCTGGTAGCCATCTAATATTCGTTTTGTAGTGGTCTTGAAGAAGGTTGATGAATCTTGGCGTGAGCATCCCTTCGACATGGAAATTCTTGGTTTCTTCGAGAAGAGTGGTTTGCAGATACGCCTGGTCTTCGATGCGGAAGTTTACTTCTTGGTGATGGTGGTTGGTGTAGTTCTTCCTTCTTGACATGTCCGTCTTCAAATGTCTTCTATCTAGCTGACCGTCTCTTCTTTTGTCTTCAGGCAGACAAGTAAGTCATGAAATAATGATGTTACCCAACTTGTCCAAGTACTCCATGAAGTCTACGGGGTACGCGAGGTAGGCTGGGGTATTGGTGGTGGTCTCCGTTGAGTATTGGCAATGGTCTTCTTGACTTAGAGCCAAGGCCCGTGGTCAGGATCTGACCATGTTGTGGCTTGGTGGGGCTTAAGGGTCTCAAGGATTCTAGTGTGTGAGTGAACGTTTATCATCTTATCCCTCAGCATGGTTTTTGAGATGCCAATAGTTCTACCTAGTCCTACAATCCTTATACCACCGAAAGCATCATCTTGCATAGACCAACTTCAATCACCACTCATGCCATACATATCCTCATGACTCCCAAAAGGAGGTCTAACAAAATTATACATGTCTACGATCCGCGAAAATCATATGTATGGCTACCCCTAAGAATCCATGGGTAAGGCATACAAGCTGCTAAGCTTGAATTAAACACGACAATCCAAGTGCTCATCCCATTCTTGCAAGGTGCAAGATAATGCATCTCTATTCTAAGGAAACATGTCATATGCCACTCTAAGATCTTGTTTCCTTCCTACAGATCAACTCCAACAGCCTGTTAACTTCCATCAATCACCACATAATCCAACAATTCTACAAATCCGATGTCTACGGTGTTCCACAAGATCTCAAGTCCCTATAATACCCAAATACTTGGAAGGGCTATGCCTTACTATACTAAGTTCACCAAATTGCCACGATCATGGTCAAGTAAACTCCAAGGTCATGATTATATAGATCCCTAAATCATCTCCGACAAATAATCCAATCTCCTAGTTTATTGTCCACCGAGAAACATGGAATCATGATCGGGATCATCAGTCTAAATCAAATTTACTCCGAACCATGTAGACATACTTAGCATCTCAACTAGAATCTCCTACTGAAATCCAAATCTCATGTCCAACGAGAATTCCTACTTGCTTCCCCAAAGTCATTATCAAAATGTCAAATAGCTTTTATCAATATCCCCTGGCTAGGTCAAATCCTTGTACCTCCAAGAATTTCAATTTGCGATCACCATTGCCCTGCAAATCCAAGTTACTCCAAGGTGATGAAAGTTACGCTACTCTATTAATCATGATCCCATCAACATGAAAACCTCACAATCCATCAAGGTCTTAGATAATTCCTCGAAGTCACTGGTATAAAGTCACCAATTCATCTGTCCTATATCCTCAAATTGGTCTTTCTATGGCATCGTCAGTTCCTGTGCTATATTAGGATGAAAATGTGCTTACTCACTGTGTTCACTAGTTCCATTATGAACCAGTGTTGTGCAAGGTTATAGAGGCTTAATTGGTTCTCTTGTAATACTATGGGTTAAGCACATGGTTAAGGATTCGTGCTGGAGTATCTCATGAAGTCTCAAAGGGTCTAGGAATTTTTTTTAACTTTAGGGGTAATCATAACTCCACGGGGTTGCACATGGTCGTGGAGGTTGTAGCAGAAGTCTTCAGTGCCAGTTGGTTGCTGAGGTAGAATCCTTGGTACTTCTTGTCTCGCCGGTCTTCAATGGAGCAGATAGAAGAGAGGGGAAAAAGTAGCATAGAGGAGGGGAATGCCTAAAGGGGGTTCTATAGTGCAAGTGCAAACAACAGGTGCAAAAAGGGCGAAACAAAGGAAACAAGGCAAGGAAGATGATATAGCCATGTACTGGTTGCCTAGGGCAAAAGTGTGACTTATATCAAAACACGATCAAATAAAATCAAGCAACACGCAATCATGGTTCTGTTCGAACCATCATACGGACTCGACTGCGCATAGGGGGTACACGACTCATCCTACCCTAGGGGTTCTCGGACTCAGCAGTCGTGACTTGTGCCTCGTGCAATCTTCTGAGTTTTCCTCATGTGTCGCTATGTCCCTTGTAGTTGTTTGATGAACGATCCGGGTTGAGCTTGAAGAATCTTCAACAACTTCTCGCCTGATGAGGTGATGTGGTGAAGGTGTCTCCTCGTAGCTAGCATTGGCTCGGTCTTCGGTTGTCTTCTTATTCATGACGATGTCTTTTGTCTTCTAAGGCGTCGACGGTACTGGGTAGGTAATCCTTATGCAATGACAATAACAAGGCATAATAGAGGTCCAACATGTCGGTTACATTGATGACAACATCGACACCAAGAGCGGGGGACGAAGAGAACCGTTTCCCTGCTCACTATAGTGAGGCGGACCAAATGGCGAGGTTCTCATCCACCGGTGGTTGCCGATACAACAACGGTAGTGACATGATTACTCTATTAGCGAGGTATATCATGATCTTGCATAACTCATGCCATGTTCGTCAAAGGCCAAGGTCGCATCATCTTGGGGCAGTGCCAAGGATGTCACCATCTTCTGGGCCTTCATCTCCTCATTCCTCGAGGATGTATCTTCTGTTGGCATCGTCTTGTTGTGGTGTCGCCAATCTTGTGTTCATAAGACGTGGGTGAGTGTTTGGCAAGGTATCATCCTTCTAGATTATCCACGAGGATTATAGGAAATCCATTGGTCAGGGGCATAAGGGTTCTAGCGACCAAAAGTTTTGAAGGGGAAGAGATCAAGTATAGCCTAGTTTTTGAAAAACTGAGAAGGGAAGAGAAGTATAGATAGTTTGAAAACTAGTAATAGTTTCGAAAATAATTTTACCCTAACTAACGACCATGCTAACTAAGGCTTCCTACAGTAAGGATGGCTCTGATACCAGCTCTTTGGGGACCCCGACTCATAAGTCGTGATCACTGAATGCACGTGTACAGTGATCCCAGCGATCAATGCTCACTTAACACACAGAAGCTGAATAACAAGAGTCTTACATCCATACATACCGTATTACAAAAATTGTGACCATTATGGTCAAGTCTTGAGTATATCATTACGGCGGAAATCTCCAATAACAACTTGGGCCCATGCCATCTGCCTCAGCCCTATAGGCATTCTGATTGGGAAGCGTCCTAGCTCGCATGTTCGTCACCAAGATATCTTCAACATATCCTGTTCTTTCATGCCTGGCCAATAAAATAACCAGTGGCAAGCTAATGAGTACTTTGAATGTACTTGCAAGCAACCCAAGTGTGATGACAGAATAATTATGTAAGGATCTACTGCTAAATTGGCAGTTTTGCGGAAAGCTAGTTTTTCATATGCAGGTATGATCAACATATGACAAGGGCATGCATGCATCTGCACCAAGTATCAGGAGGTTATAGACATCAACATCGTGAAAGAGTCATGATCAACTCTTGCTCACGCTCATCGTGACTTTCTCACAATCACATCAACAGATTTACCAAACCGTGTTGTTTTCCAGAAACTTATGGACATAGTCTAAGCAGCACCACCCAACTGTCCTTGACCGTGACATAGCTATTCGAATAGTTTGACACTCTGCAGAGGTTGGACACTCTACCCACAAGAACCGGGGAACTTCCGTGTCATCCACGACCCGCGGCACCTCAAGTACCCGGGGTAAGCACCCGATCACTATCTTTCCCTAGACGACACTAACACATAGTCCACTCGGTTGGTAGCACCCCGTGCCAAACATTTCACATCTTGAAAATTGTGGAGCCTCGCTCCCATATTCATCTCATACCACAAGCACGGGGTACCAACGGTGTGTCCGGTGCCCTGTAAAGACAGTCATGGCCGCCTATCCAAGCACGACCCCGTCCCAAGAGTGACCTCCTGTCACCCCCGTCACTAGTAATGCGGGCACCGTGCTAGTATCGGCCTAGGTAATCAATAATGCCCTTTCCCATATAAGGGTAGAGTGGTTGCACATGTTTGGTTGGGACGGTAAACAAATCTTAAATCTAATCGATCTCTACAATCAACACTTTCATCAAGCCTCAGTACACTACTTCTTCACCAAGTAGTGCCCTAGTTCCTCATCATCTCCTAGGGGCGTTAGTGGCACCCACTGGGTTATTTGCATGTATGTCAAACCACACTTATTTCTCTCAATGCATAACCCTGACCCATTTTGCGTAGCCAACTACTATAGCACATATCTATCTACTCCCACCCACATAACCCTCATAGGAAGGTAGGGTCGTGCTTGATGCAAGTTTCAATAGTAAAGTAACAAAGGTACCAACCAAAGTGGTCACCACCTCTACATGATTCCGATGCATTGATAATAAGGTGCTATGAGACATGCATAAAAAGGTTTCTCGAACATGGTCAAAGGGCTGCTTGCCTTGTCCTTCAGAGTCTTCAAACCTTCTGGTCCATCTCCAAGTATTCCGTTTATTTCGTCAACTAACGATGGAAACAATCATAATAAGCAACACAACAAGGCAAAAATAAAAGTGCTCTAAAAATAGGAGTTGGACTTTTCTAGGATATCCCTGGTTATATGAAAAATAACCATAGTGGTTTCATTGGGATTGGATTAGTGGATATTTTTGATCATTTCAATATGTTGGAATCAATGGGTTTATGGATTTGCAAGAAGTGTACAGAAATATATTTCTGAAAAATGAGCAAAGGCACCCATTTAACAAATCATGATTTTAGAAGCATCTAGGAGTTGGTTTCACTGGATTTGGAGTTCAAATGAATTTCCTATGATTTTGCAAAGTTGACAAATATGAAGAAATGGCTCATTATTTTGTGGGGTACAGAAAGTATTAATAAAAATGTTCATAAACTAAGTTAGGATCTTAGAAGTTCCTAGAAATTTGAATCAATGGATTTGGATCATCTATGAGCTCTGTGTGATTTTCTAAAGTTCATCAGAGAAATGGAAAATAGCATTTTGATAAATATTTGTGAAGAAAATATCTTTGGAAGAATGAGAAAATAGCACCATGTGACAGAGCGTGAATTTATGGACTCATAGAAATTTGAATCATCAAATTTGGACTTGTAACGAATGGATTATAGATTATACAAAATTTTGGAAAAAGAAAAGGAATAAGGAGTTACCCTTATTACATGCACCGGGCGTGGCTTAGTTAAATGACGGCCACTGGGCTCAGCCCAGTAGCTCAGCTCTATACACGAGGGAGGTGACGTCGATGGCGCATTCGGCCAGGGCGCCTTCCCATGGTGGATGCGGATTGAGCGGAACCCGCCTCCACTTAATCCGGGCGGGTCCGGCGTGCCACGTCTGCTGAGGCTGACTTGTGGGGCCGCTGGTCCCATCGGCCGGCCTTCTTCTTCCCCGCGCGGCCTCCCCGTGCTTCATGAACAGAGGAGTGAGGCCAAGCTCGTCCCGCGAGCAGGGGCATCGCTGCGGGCGCCCCAATTACCAACGAGCTCGGCGGAGAGGGGCGTGACCACCTGGATGGGTCCTAGGCCCTGGGGAGGTCGAGGTCACGAGCGGCGTCGGCCATGGCGAAAGATGGTGATGCCGATGATGAGTTCGGTGCTACGGCCGCCGAGAGGAGCGAATGGAGCTTGGGAGAGACCTGTGGTGAGGTTGTAGGTGTCCTAGTGGAGTCGAAAATGGGAGGGGGAGGCCATATGGCGTGAATTTAGGAGGAGGCCGACGGCGACACACCGGTCATGGAGAGGGAAAGAGAGCACTAGGGGGAGAGGAGGCTTGTCCGGGAGGTTCATGGGAGAGAGGGGGTTCTAACCAAGATGAGAGAGAGAGTCGGGGGTGGCTTAAATGGGTGTGGCCGCGGTGCACCGTGGGCATGGTCCAGGCCATGCTCGGGCGAGCTCTGTGGAGAGGTGAGAAGAGTGGATAAGGAGGGGCCCGATAGCGAGGCGTGTCGTGGACGTCGAGGCGATCTCGACGGACACGCTCGTTCTGCCCAATGCCGCATGGGTGCCTCGGGAGGGCCGAGCTACAGTGCCTTGGCGCACTGTAGCGCGGTCCAGAGCGTGACTTTGGCCGGCATGGGCGTGTCGTTGCACCCTGGCCGGGTCCCCCATTGTCCAACAGACCTAGGGGGTAGTAAACAAGGTGGGCATGGCCTTGGATGCCCTGGTTACCCAATGGAAGAGGAGGGAGGTTGAGGGAGAGTGGTAATTGGGCTGTACAGCAGAGTAAAATGGGGTTTTACCCCCCTCAATCATTGAGCTGTGGTGCAGCCATTGCTGCTCGAGGTAGAGGGGTTCTAGGAGATGATGTGGTAAAAAGTTGGGCTCAAGGAGAATAGTGTAAGTGGTCAAAATGGTGATTTTTGAAAACTGACAGAAGGTCTTTGATGCAAATTTGGGCAAGCAAATTAACTCCACTTAACATGAGACTTAATAGGATCAAATGGCATATAGAAATAGGGTATTCCACCAAGTTTGAGCTCATTTGAAGAAACTTGCCAATGTAACTTTGGTGAACCCTAGAAATTAGCAGAAATGACTTTTCCAAGATTCAGACATGTAAATCATCCCTCCTTCATGCACCACTTGGTATAGTGTCATAATTTGGGGTTGTGATCATGTCCAAAAAATTTCAGGCCACAAGTAAAAAGTTGGCAATGTAGAGTTGTTCAAATTTGGATTTGGTTAGAAAGGGTTTTGGGGCACTTAGATCAAGTTATCCTTCTCCAAAACTTGTGCCATTTGGCATAGATGCATATTTACATCATTTGAGCATGTGCACCAAGTTTGAGAGCATTCTGACAAGTTTGGCAATGTAAAGTTGCTCAAACTTCAAAATGGACAGAAATGGTTTTGAGGGGATTAGATGATGTTTTCTTGATCTTCAAGGCATGAGGCTTTGTAAGATCATCAAATATGTCATATTTGACATGATAGAATTTACCTGTAATTTTTGGAGAATATTTCCTTTGTAAATATTTCAAAAGCTCGAAATATCCAAAAAGGGTTTTGGAAGGATTTGCCCAATATTTTGAACATGGCCATGTGTTGAAACTCTCATATATGGACAATATATGTTCTAGGAGTCTCTATGAATTTTGGCAAATATTTTTTAAATAGTTAAATAATTTTAACCTATTAAAGACCATTTCTGGCCTAAAGAAAAAGCTTTTAAATAAAATATAAAAATAACTTTTAAAATTATAATTTTGTGGTTTATGGGAGTCCTATACCTAATAGGATTCAAATATGCTTTATGAAAGACTTTTCACACCCAAATAAGGTACTTGCAGTGCAAACCTCAATTCAGGGGGGGTTTTGGAAAACTAATTTTAGAAAATACTATTTGGCTAAATTATTTTTATAAGAAAATACTATGATGTTCTATACACATGGCATGGTCATTGGGAAGAGGTTTTGGATCAAGGAGATGAAGTATAAGAGTTGGATGATTTATTTGATTTTCAGAGCACTAGCAAACAACAACCACAAAACCAATCAAGCAAGGTTAAAAACACTCTAAAGTTTTTGCCAAACCACATTTTAGGATGATTATTAGCTTAAGTGATGTGGCATGAAAATTAGGGTGTGACACCCTCTTCACTGTCCTCGTCCCTCTCTTTCTTCTCTCGGCCTCTAGCCAGCTTTTCCTTCTGCTACGGGGCCTTGCCTCATCGGCCTCCTCTGCTACCACGCCCCTTCTTGGCAGCACCTTCTTGGTCTCTTTCCTTGTCGCGCTTCTCATACTCAGCTTTCTGCTTCTTGACAAGTTGCTCGACTTGATGACATTCCTGGAGATCGTGGCCTTTAGTGCGGTGGATCTTGCAGTATGGCCCATTATATTTTCCAGCTTTCTCCACCGTTGTAGCATCCCGACAATTAGTGCACGTGGCATCATCTTTCCCCGAAGGTTTGGTTTTGGCTTTCTTGTCGGTAGCTGGACTGTCGGAGCCCTCGATGGGCAATACTGACTTCTCCTTGCATTTCTTATTGCTCTTTCGGCCCTTCTTCTTCAAGCTAGTAGCCTCGTCGACGTCGTCCTCCACTCCGGGAAGTCGTCTTCCATCCTCAGCTCGAGCGCATTTGTCCACCAGGGTGTACGATTCATTGACGGTCTTAGGAAGCCGGATGCTCATCTTGGAACGTATCCATCTGTTGTGCACGTTTGACTGGAACGCGGCAATCACAACTGCTGGATGTATATCTAGAATGTCGCGGTGCACTCGCAGAACCTCTGCATATACTTTCGTAGGCTTCCCCCTTCCTTCTGTGCAAGGACTTGTAAGTCGCTGGGTCTCCCATGCTCTTGATGGTCGCACGTGAAGGCACCAACAAACTCGTTGCACAAGTCATCCCATGAAGAAATGGAATTCTGTGGTAGGTGCATCAACCACAACCTCACATTTGGCTTGAATTCCAAAGGAAAGTAATTGCCGAACACCCTTTTGTCCCTTCCACCGGTAGCTTAGGACAACAATCATGCAGGTGCTCAGAAACTCCATCGGGTTCAGTTTTCCATCGTATTTCTCACGGATTTCTGGCTTGAAGACGTGGGCAGACGGCCAACGGAGTTGCCGCAGCTCGCGATTGAAGGCAGGGCTTCCGACCTCAAAAGGTAGGTACCAGCAATCACTGGGCACAGGTTCGTCGATGTCTAGCCTGTTGCGCCTGTCGGATTGACGGCCGTTTCCCGTCGCCGTTCTATGCTGACGTGCACATCTTCCCTTTGTCGGTCTTCCATAACTCGCCGCTGATCCCAGCGGGCTTGTGGGGCCAGACGAGGCCATTGATGCTTCGTCAGCTTCGTGGCCAGGTTGATCTCTTTGCTACCCTTGGGTCCACTACCGCGGAGGGCACTGTACTGTAGTTGCATCCTCTGCGGGGCCAACCATTTGCACCGCTGTTGCGGCTCGTGGGCGGCGCGATGGCTCTGCCTGCTGGGATCTTTCAACTCTAGCGATGCCGATCAGGCTCTCGATGGTGGTGCTCCACTCATACATTTGACCGGTCGCTGGTGGGAATCTTAGTAGGAGAGGGGCCTACGCCATGGCTTCCATGGCCGTGCTCGGCATGGCTGATGAGGCTCGCTGCGACGTCGCTCATCCCTGGTAGCACCAGTAGGAGCGTCGTCGCGTTCTTGTCGCCGCGAACCGGTCATGAAGGCGGTTTGGAAATGGGTAGGGCTCGCTTGGGTGTTGGCGGCCCCGTTCGGCGTCCTGTCTTTTTCGCCTTGGTCTGGGCAAGGCGCATGTCCAGCAGCTGTACTAGCTGTAGGAGCTGCAGGAGGATCACGACATGTACCAGAACAGGCGTTATCGCTGCGGCTGCACCCGCTAATGCGGCGAGGCGGTGGAGATGAAATGTTCTCCCCATCTGTGGCCTGCGGGTTACGACCGTCGGGATTTTATCGATGTCGCCCTTCCTCGGTGGCTTCTGCTCCAGCTTCGACCGCGTGGGACACAATGGCAGCGCCGCCTACGCTGGTTGTGTCTCCCGCGGCACCCGCCTCTCCCAACATCGCTGCAACGCCCGCGACATCAATGGCTGCGTGTGAGGGGGCCTTCGAAGTGGAAGGGTGAGCCGTTGCGTCGGGTTTCTTCTTGGGCGCCATGGACGATGAAACTGATGACTAAGAAATAAAGGACGAAGATTGACACGCTGTTCACAACCTCACTTTCGCGCAAGCGCTTTCCCCTCCTGGCACGCCAAAGATGTCGTGGAGGAGCATGGTCACCTATGGGGCCGTCGGCCTCTTTGTGGTTCGGCGTGGGGAAAGTCACTTTGCACACAGAGTGGAGGCCATGAAGCATCACGATGACGGTGACACTAGAGGATTTTACCCTGGTTTGGGCTGCCATGAGGCGTAAAACTATACTCCTACTTTAGTGGATTTGCTGGAGGAACCCAAAGAACATGCTGCACTCATGCCCGGCAAGAAAGCCTCGGGGAATGCAGCCACACGCGTACAAGTTTGCGGGGGTCCGAATTCTTTTCTAGGCCGCCTTGGGCCTCCTTTTATTGCTTAAGGGGTATCGATAGTGGCAAAATAGTCATTATCTATTGATTAGTTAGCCAACAGTGCTATCAGCTAACTCTAGCATTTAGGACAAAGTGCATTGAATGCACTGGTAGGTGTCATGCAAAGGATGTAGCCCAGCAAGCCTGCCACGCCGCTTAATCATCTCCTGCTTATCTGCTTGACACACCACTGCACGAGTGTCATTTGTTGTCAATCTACCTTCCAAATAGCTGCCACGTGTCTAGTGGAAGCCACTTAATCACTTGAGGGCTCGATACCGCACTGATAGCTGATTTAAGTCGTGATGTGGTGGAGCGGTGGCACCTTGGCTTTCCCCGGCAAGCCTGCCGGGGAAATCTTGGAATTTCCCTTGGGGCGGCCTCGACCTGGCCAGGCTCTCCTGCCCGGCAAGGGAGGCTTTCCCAAGGTGACATCTCACTGTCTTGGTTTGTCTTAGTCTTCCATATCCGCTCTTTGACGCTTCAAAGAGCTGCTTCTCTGGCTTGGCCTTGCTATACATGTTGTCGCTGAAGATAGAGGGTCGTTGTGTCTGTGTATGAGTCTAGGCAACAAACATGAACGTTTGTTGCAACAACATGTGTACTCCTCAGGTTCATCTGCTGAGTCAATGATGGTTATGCAGTTGTGGTGGCTAGTGGCAGCGGGGAAGTAGATCCGAGGTGGTGAAAGATGGTCAAGAGTCATGATGTATGGTATGGTGGACGCCTCCATCAATGGAGCAGCTCAGGTGAGGTGGACGACGGCACAACAGTAGTAGGAGACCACAAAGTTTCCTTCGCCGCCTATCGGTAACTAAAGTAATTCTGTAAGGGATCCTTTGGCTTGCAGGATTCTAAAAATGCAGGGATAGGGAAAACACTAGAATATGATAGGAACACATGTGGGAAATAGAGCATTTGTAAACACACAATTTATGTCAACTTGGGTGCTTGGTTCACAGGAATTGGAATAGCAGAGGAACGCAAAGAAACATGGCCAAATTACAGTTAAACCACATGAAAATGTGTAGAGTTAGAATGTTATTCTGGCACTAATTCACTTAGTATTGCTTATATGCTTAGGATTTTGAAAAGTAGGTCCTGGTGGATGTTTTTCTCAATTCCTTTCCACCAAATGCATGAATAATTGAATAGTAGAGTACTATTAGAAATTTCCTATGACTACGTTTTCCCTTCACGTTTTCCTTTGAACCAAAATAGCCCTAAGGGATCGACGTGAATGTAGAGTAACAGGTGATGTGATAAGTGCACAACCTCTTTGACATAGCCGTGTTGACCTCAAAATCATTGGGTTGGTTGCTGAAGAAGTTGCCACAAAGGTGGCTATAGGAGGTGTGGAAGAAAGTTTGAGGCGTCTGTAGACGGTGTCGATGTTACTACTATGTTGTGATTGATGGTTCCGTCGTTGGAGCAGCTCTAGCAAGCTATATGACGTCAAGGCTGAAGCAGTACAAGATATAGATCGTTAATCTCAATTGAGATTCTAATATCATCCCCAAGAAATGATGTAAAACACATTACTAAAACGTGGTAGATTTAAGTTTTGCTTCACCAAAAAACACACGATTCCAACAGATGAGGTAAAAACTGTTGACTCAGAACTTAACTGTCGAAACTGAATGTTACTGTCGAAACTGAATTTTACTATTAAAACTGAATGGACTAGTAGGAGAGAAGCACTGCACACGTGGTTTAGGTCGTTCGTGCACTAGTAGTAGAGAAACAGAAATCTAAATCTGCAGATGATCGATAGGGAACACACTAGCAGATAGCAGCCGGAGTAGCAGTGCTTGGAGCAGCAACGTGAACTAGAGCCATAGCAGTAACTCGTGTAGTTGCAGCAACCCATGTACCAACATCAGCGGTGAGAGTGAGAGGAAGAGCAGAGCAGCATCGCGAGCGAGCGAGTGCCGGAGCAGCAACTCATGTAGCTGCAACAACACATGTATCGGTACCAGCAGCGCGGGCAATAGCAAGAGCAGAGTAACATCACGAGCGAGAGAAAGAGTAGAGGAGCATCGCGAGCGAGCGAGAGCTGGAACAGCAACTCCTGTAGTTGCAGCAGCCCATGTACAAGCATTAGCAGTGCGAGCGAGAGGAAGAGTAGAGCATCAGCGCGAGCGAGAGGAAGAGTCTTGATAACCCACAAGTATAGGGGATCACAATAGTTTTCATGGGTAGAGTATTCAACCCAAAGTTATTGATTTGACACAAGGGGAGCCAATGAATATTTGTAAGTATTAGCATTTGAGTTGTCAATTTAACCACACCTGAAAGACTTAATATCTACAACAAGGTGATTAGTAGCAAAGTAGTATGGTTGTTTGATAGCAATGTTCAAGAAATCGTTAGCTGGTAGCTGCTCGGTCGGTTTAGGAGTAGTGATTAATCGGTGAATCGGCCTATTAGTTGGATTAAACGGTAGATTGAATAGGAACTTGCCAATATATATCTAGATTCTTTGTGTATTATACCATACTCTCATGCTCTCACCTATGTAGTATACCGAAGCATGCTCCTATACACATATGAAAATGATAGACAAGAGGTAAAATTGTTAATCCTAGCTATTAAGGGGAAGCATGAGGCTAGAAGGGGTTACGTGCCAAAAATTTGGAATTTGTTTTCCCACCCGTTAATGGGTCAGCATGGAGTAATCGAATGACAACTGATTAATCTGTATAACTGGTCAATTAACCGACCTGACAAGTTAATGCAGCGAATAGGTGTTATTCAATTCGGCCATGCTATGAGTAGCGATTAACTGGCCCGTTAACTTATTCATCGAGTCAATTCTTGAATAGTGTTTGATAGTAGCGGTAACAATAGCAATAGTAATAGTAGCAGTTTTGTAGTGATTTTAACAGCAGCAACGACAAAGTAACTTAGGAGAGATCAATAGATGACAAGCGTAGTCACTAGATCAGTGATGGATAATTGCATTGGATGATATTCATCATGTAGCAGTTATAACCTAGGGTGACACAAAATAGCTCCAATTCATCAATGTAATGTAGGCATGTATTATGTATATAGTCATATGTGCTTATGGAAAAGAACTTGCATGCCATCTTTTGTCCTACCCTCCCATGGCAGCGGGGCCCATAAGGAAACTAAGGGATATTAAGGCCTCTTTTTAATAGAGAACCGGAACAAAGCATTAGCACTTAGTGAATACGTGAACTCCTAAAACTACGGTAATCACCGCAAAGAATCCCAATTATTGTCACCTTGGGGTATGCGGATGATAACACGTAATAGGTGCATATAACTTGCAAGATAGGATCAAGAACACACATATATTCGTGAAAACATAATAGGTTCAGAACTGAAATCATCGCACTCGGCCCTAGTGACAAGCATTAAGCATAGCAAAGTCATAGCAACATCAATCTCATAACATTGTGGATAGTAGGGATCAAGCCCTAATAAAACTAACTCGATTACATGATAAATCTCATCCAACACCACCACTGTCCAGCAAGCCTACGAAGGAATTACTCACTCAGGGCGGTGAACATCATGAAATTGGCAGCGTAGATGGGTTGGTGATGACAAGGGCGACAGATTCCACCCTCCGGATCCCCAAACGGACTCGAGATCAGCCCTCCCGATGAAGAACACGAGGTGGTGGCGGCTCTGTATCGTAGAACGTGATGAATCCTTCTCTTTGACTTTTTTCTTGGTGAATAGGTATATATGGAGTTGGAGTTAGGGTTGCGAGAGGTCCATGGGGCCCACAAGCTCATAGGACGCGCCCTAGGGGTGGGTGTGCCCCCTGAGCTTGTGGCCCATGGGTGGCCCCTTGTGGTAATTCTTTCTGCCAGTATTTTTATATATTCCATAAAAATTCTCCATAATTTTTTAGGTCAATCTAAGAACTCTGATTTCTGCACAAAAACAACACCATGGAAATTCTTCTGAAAACAATGTTAGTCCAGGTTAGTTTCAGTCAAATCATGCAAATTAGAGTCGAAAACAAGAGCAAAAGTGTTTGGAAAAGTAGATACAACAAAGACGTATGAAAGAGCATAGCAGCAGCGCGAGTGAGTGAGAGCCAGAGCTGCTGCAGCAGCTCTGGTTGGTATGGCCTCCACCACCGAGGGAGCCTCGCACTGGGGGAGAGCCGCCATGGAGGATATTACAGGCGGCGCCGGCGACGAGGGAGCCTACCCATGGGGGAGTGGTGTCGTGACCCAACGCATAGCAATACACATCATACGTACACAGAACATGCAAGTATGTGTTGGTACAACATGGCATCACATCATAACTCTACGACTCAAAAGTATTTATTTAGAGGCCTTGAAGAGCCATACATAACATGATATTACAAACATGGGTCTCATGACCCAACATACAAAGACACACTAGCAACAAGCGAAAGCATAAACATGTAGGAGTACAGACAACTGAAATAAAAGAAGGCTAGGTAGCCTATCTATCTATAAGACCCTCCATAGGAGCTAGACCTCCGTTTGGGATTCCCAAGCCAATCTTCGAAGCCCATGTGGAACTACTAGTGAGACTGAAGTCTCCTCTGCAAAAACATAAATTAAGCAAACAGGAGTACAAATGTACTCAGCAAGACTTACATCAGAACTAACTACTTATGCATCAGGTATCATCAAGGGGGTTGTGGAGTTTAACTGCACCAAGACAACTTTGAGTCAGTGGCTATCCTGAACTACAACTACTAGTAATTTCGTTGAGGTGAGAAAACAAACACGAGTCCACATATTCACCACATCAAATACACCACTATGGATCTGCTCCCACCTCCCTACGAGAAGGCCATCCATAACACTCACACTTACCTTGCACATTTTAGATTATCCATTTCAACTTGTCTATGAACCATATAAGCTTCCCAAGTAGTCCATATCCCAGGATGCGACTATTTGAATAGTTTTGATAGCCCTGTAGGGGTGTACTTTTTCACGCACGCTCTCACCACTTAACATCATGTACCTGTCATGTATCTCGACAACTTTCAAGCGGAAGCCTAGCGAGCGTTTGGCCCGCGACCTCACTAACCACATAAGGCTATAGTCTAGGTTTATAGCCTATTTAAAGTTGTATATACAATGAAAGTCTGGCTGAGGTTTCTATGACGACCCCAAATGATGAGAATATGGTTCCCAAGAGCGCCGTTTGGGTGTCATCCTGGTATACCGTTCCTCGGTGTCTCTACCGCATCATAGACCGCCCCTAGGGTCAGCTCTATGCATGGCCCCCAATATATATTCTAAAAACACCACAAAGTAGTTACAACTCCTAGAAAGAGATAAAGGCAATTAATAAGTCAAGAGGGTCCATGGGTTTTAGGCCCAATGTGTGGTAGTACCTGTCTTGGATCACAAACAGATAACTCATTTCCTGAGGATGGTTTCAGTGAGACAACCCACCATGTACATGACCTCTCATCGCTACCTTTACCAAACCGTGTTCACAAACTTATCTCTCACATAGTAGGACATGGTCAAAATCGTTCCAATTCATCCCAAATGAATCAGAACAGGCACAACTCTAAGCATAGCAGGCATTAAAAACAAGCATGGATAAGTATCCACAACATGGCTCAAGCAATTCCTACTCATGCTAGAGGTTTCAACTATTTACTGTAGCAAAGACAAGTCATGTAGAGGAATGGGTTCGACTACCACAACGTGTAACGGTGGAATCACGGTTGTCCTAATGCAATAAAGAGAGCAAGAGCGAGAGAGTGGGGTCGCATAAGAATGCTGAAAGGGGGAATGCTTGCTTGGCACTTCCGAAGATAGTATAGCTCTTCATCAGTGTCAACGATCACAATGCTAAAAATATTGGCTAGCGAGAAGGAACAACACTGACTAGCAACGAAGGAACACAACCAATGCAATGCACAACCAAATGTATGACATGGCATTTTAAGGTACAAAATTCGCCTAATGGAATATTTAGCCAAGTTAATTGAAGTGGAATTCAAACAAGATCGAATTCCAAGTCCAAATGTTATTTCATATATTGTCTTAACTATGAATTGTCTTAGTTGGTGATGCTAACTTGTTCAACTATGCATGTTCATGTCATAAACAGATTCTTCATATTTTTTGGATCATTTTTCATATATAAATTACTTTAATTGGAGATACGATTTAATTTCTATGAATTTTAGAAGTTTAGGCAATTTTCTGAAAATAAATAAATCTATTTATTTAGAATCCAGAAGAACATAACCACGCCATCATGATATCACGATGACGTCATCAGGTCAAAGGCGCCAGCCCAAGTCAAACCTGATGGCTAGGACCCATATGTGACTGTCTTGGTGGCTAAACATGATTAAGTTAATCCTAACTAAAAACATTGGCTGCTACTGGGCCCATGTGTCATTGACCTTAGGGGTTTAATTAGTGGGTAACAATGGGATTAGCCGACAGCTAATCACCAACGCTAATCCGACATGGTGGCATTAGCCGGCAGGCCATTTCCGGTGGCTATTGGATGAGGGCGTTCGATGCGGGCGTGGGCTTGCTGGAATGCCCAGAGCGTGGTGCGTCCAATGATGGTATCGGCTGGTGGTGTGGTGGTCTAAGCCGACAGCGGCAATAAGGTAAGCGGCGGAAGCAGTTCGGGCTAACACGGGCACACAGTTGCAGCTTGCAACCGGGTGAACTCAGCAGCATAGAAGGACATACGGGGGCAGTAGGAGAACACATGTGCCATGGGGGCAAACAAGAGGAACTCGAGAGTGCAGGCTCCCGGCCATGGCTGGCAGCAGCCTCGGGTGCTCGCGGGGCGACATCTTGCACGCAAATTAGAGCATGGGGAGAGAACCAGGGGCTCACGGTGAGTTCATAGAGAAGCTCAGCGGCTCGAGATGGCTCGAGCAAAAGCAATCGATGACGGTGATCTCGACAGCCCAAGGAAGAACGTGACGGTGGCGACAGTGTTGCAGGGCACTCGAGGATGAGGATGTCATCTCAGACAAGCTGCGGCGCTCGGCGTGGACGCTGGAGATGCTTGCACGAAAACTAGTTGATGTTAGCAACGTGGACGACAACTATGGACAGCGGGGCTCTCGGTTGCCACGTGGAGCAGAGACTAGAGAGGGAGAGGGCACGAGCTAGGTCAGGCGAAATAGAGAGGAGGCCATGGGGGTCTCACTACGAACGGATGGGGGACGAGGGGAAGCAGGAGGTGGGAAGCAGGAGCTGGCCAGGGGTGAGCGCACGCTCGACATCGAGTTGGTCCTACTGACAGGAGGAAGACGACGCGGGAACGTGTTGGGCTGGGCCAGCTATTCTGGGCTGCGAGGTATGAAGGCCCTGGTGAGGTTTTATCTTTCCTTTCTTTATGTTTTGCATTTTCTTTTATTTGTTTGATTTGATTTGAAGCATCAAATCATTCATAAACTTTCTGTAATTTTTATGTGAGCTCAGGAAACTAGTCCAAGGTCACACGCAAACTTACAAAAATATTTGAACTTTATTTCTTATATAGTAGAAATAAATCCAACTCAAATATGTTATTGATTTAAATCCAAAGTCCCAAAAATAAATCCTTAAAAATGTTCATTATTTTTGGTTTGGACCAAACCGTTGCCAAAATTACCAAACACCAAAGAAGAAATTTTTGGAAACATTGAATAAATTTTTTAGGGTTCTCGTCTTTCTTTAAAAAAAATTCCTGTCAGGACCCCGATCCTAAGTCACACCGATCTAGCTGTACCACGTCATATCACTTTGCGGCCTCACGCACGGTAACCCCACGGGTGCCACCTTACCTGGCCCGGGACCGTTTGCGCATTTTGGCACACGTATATGACAATGTCGCTAGCATCCACATGACAGAGAATCCGGGCCGACATGGCTAGTTATAAACCAAAAGTGGCACTAAATTACAGAGACAGGCATCCATGACCCAGCAACGAACGTGTCGGTCATCAACGTATGAACCCAAGTCGTAGCAAGCTACATGGACTTAAAGGAACAACGCGTGACATTTCCCCTAAGGGACAGACACAGGAACGAAGAAGGACACATGCCGGCCAGCCTACATGTTCCGAGCAGTAGCAAGCTACCAAGGCTCATTGGAATCACTAGGAGGCATTTCCCTGTAAGATAGGCTACCAAAGGAAAACAACTAGGTGTCGGATCCCACACATACCAAGCATTTCAATCATACACGCAATATGCTCAATATGTGCAAATACAACATTGCATCACAACAGAACTCTATGACTCAAAGTACTTTATTTAAAAGGCTCCAAGAGCCATACATAACATATTCATGCAGGTAGGGGTCACATGACCCAACACTCAAGTCATACAGTCATACAAGCACAAGCGGAAGCTACATGTCTGAGTACAGACAACTTAGAAAATAAAACAGGCTTGGTGTAGCCTGACTATCTACAAGGCCCTTCACAAGCTCCAGATCACCGTCTGGGTGTCAAGCTACTCGTCGACGTCAACGTCTATGTAGAACCCATCGGCAGGGGCAGGGTTCTCCTCTGCAACAGTTATTAAGCAAACATGAGTACAAAGGTACTCAGCAAGTCTTACCACAGAACCTATCATACATGCAACATTATCAAAGGGGGTAGTGGAGTTTATAGCAGAATGCCAGCTTTGACCTTAGCTAACCTATACTACAACTCTCAACAGATTGCAAGATGTTGTTACGAACACGAGTCCTCTAATCACCATATCAATACACTACCGAGGATCCTCTTCCGTCATCCTACGGAAGGGCCATCCACGGCACTCACACTTATCTTGAGGCTTTTAGTAGTATCCATCAACTTGTCTATGAACTGTAAGAGTAACCAAGTAGTTCGTACCGCGAACAACGGCTATTCGAATAGATTGATAACCCTGCAGGGGTGTACCTCTTCACACACGCTTCCACCACTTATCGTCGTTTACTCGGCGTGTACTCGGCAACCTTCAAGCAGAAGCCCAGCGAGGGTGTCAGCCACGACCTGACTAACTACTCAAGTCTCTCGTCCAGGTTTATCGCCTATTTGGGTTCCATCCGTGGGGAGATTCGGCCGGGGTGTCGCTCACGGCCCCAAACGATGTGTACAGGGTTCCCGAGTCACCAAACGGGCGATCGGTACACCGTGCCACGTACCTGTCGCATCACAACCCACCCCGAGGGTCAGCGTTGTGCACGACCTCCAGTAAGCTATAAACACCAGAAACTAGTTGCAACTCCTGGACAGAGATCGAGGGTAATTAATAAGTCGAGAGGGTCCATTGGTTTCGGGCCCAATGCATGGTAGTAACTGCAACTTGAACCACACATACAGATCTCGGGTCCTATGGACGATTTCAATGAAACAACCCACCATGTACTCCTACATGGCCTTTCATCGATACCTTTACCAAGCGTATTCCACACTTCCTTCTCTTTATCGGTAAGATCATTTCACTCTGATCCATCACCCAGATGAATCAGACCAGACACAACTCTAAGCATAGCAGACAACATAAACAAATAGCATGGTGGATCACACATCACATGGCTCAATCAACTCCTACACATGCTAGTGGGTTTCAACTATTTACTGTGGCAATGACAGGTCATGCAAGGGAATAGGGTTCAACTACCGCAGCAAGTAGCAGTTCACGCGCTGTTGCCTTAATGCAGTAAAAGAGAGCAGGAGCGAGAAGATTGGGTTTGTATCGGAATGATCAATGATTGCTTGCCTGACAAGGTAGTTGTCGGGTACTGCTCTTCAACTGGATACGCAGCAGTATCCTCGGGAGCAGGACCTAACACAGGGAATACCGACGATACAATCATTAACAAACAAATGCAACAATATGATGCATGCTCATGACATGGCAAGATGCATGTGTGTTGGCTAATGTAACTAAAACCAGAAGGGTTTGAACCTATTTGAATCAAGGATTCAAATTGAAGTTCAAACTATTATTTAAATAAGTGCATTGTCATGTTTTTGATATAAACAGCAAGTTAACTTGTTCAAACATGCATGAAACAAGTGCCATTAGCAAGATTGGATTTTTCTGATCATTTTTCATATATAAATCTTTTCCATCTGAGCTATGGTTGATTTTATATGATTTTTAGAAGTTTTGGCTATTTTCTGGAATTTCCTGAATTATTTTAAATCTAAAAATCCCAGAAAAACCTTTACTGCGTCAGCATGACATCATGCTGACGTCAGGCAGTCAACAGGAGCTAGTCCAAGTCAAACATGACATGTGGGCCCTGCATGTCAGTGTCACAGCTAATTAACTGAGTTAATTAGAGTTAATCTAAAACTAATTAGCTGTCAGTGGGGCCTGGGCCCACGGGTCAGTGACTAAACTAATTAACTAAATAAATTAACAAAAACTTAATTAATCTAACTAATTAGCAGAAGGTGGCCCACACGCCAGTGACCGAGGGGTAGTCAACCCCCTGGTCAAACAGGTCAAACCCGCCGGCGACGTGACGCTGGCGAGGCCAAGTGCGGCGGCGTGCTTTGGAAAACGTCTGTGGTGCACGGTTCGAGCTGTGGCCAGGCGCGTTGGAGAGCTCTTGCTCTTGCGCGTCGGATGGTGGTGGTCGCCGGACCTGGGGTGGCCGGAGACGACGGCAACAAGCTCGACGGCGGCGACCGGCGTCGGGCGTTTGTGGAGATGCGGCTGCAGGGGCCTAGGCGATGCGTGCGTAGCACCGTTCGCATCTACGTGCTGTGGTGAGTGTGATGGACGGGTGCCCGTGACCAAATGGTCACCGAAGCATCGTCGGCGGCGAGCACGGCGGCGGTGCGTTTCGGTGATCAACAGAACGGCGGCTACACGGTGCAAAAGGAACGGAGGAAGGAGGGGTTCGACGTAGAAGCTCACTGCGGTGCTAATGAGCTCGACGGCGGGGTCGGGGACGCGCTGTAGCTTCGTAACGGCGGCGAGGTACTCCGGCGATCCGAGGAAGGGGACGACGGCGTGGGGTCATTGTAGGGCTTCCGGTGGCTCGTGGCTCAGCGAGGAGGAAGAGGACGACGCGGCGGATCCTCTGGACACACTCACGGGGCGAGGGGGTGGCTCTGAGTGCGGCTACGGCGAGCGGCGGCGACGGCGGCTCGGTGATGGAGAAGAAAGAGCCAGGGGAGGGCGAAGGAGATGAGGGGGAGAAGTGAGAGCGGTCGGGGCAGCTGCGTGTCGACTCGTGGAGTCTTCCAGGCCATCGGGGAGGCAGGCAAGCAGCCTGGAGGTGGCCGGGCGCGTGCCGGCGCGTGGCAGCCACGCGCGCGTCCTTCTGGCGCGAGGAGGAAGACGACAGGAGGAGGGCTGGTGGGCTGGGCCGGCTTGCTACAGGGCTGGGCCGAGGTAAGTACTTCTTCCTATTTTCCTTTTCCTATTTTCTGTTCTGTTACATTTCTTTTGCAGCTTTGTTCAATTAATAAAAATGCCTAAACATTTTTATAACTCATGACACTTGCCATACCTGCTGTATATAATATGAACAGTAGGAAACTTTATAGTTCATGATTATTTGAGCATTTAATATATTTTGTAGCATTTAAATGCCCAAATTCAAATACCATATGATTTAATCCAGAGCCCTAGAGTGTCCTAGAAAATTGTGCACTATTTTTGGCAGAGGTTTAAGACCAAGGCAGAAATGATGAACATTTTTGAAGGGCATTTTGGGTACATTGGAAAATATTTTATCAAACCCTACTTGTTAGGGGAGGGGTGCTGGGGTTTCTGTTAATCCCATTTCCAGTTTAATTGAAAGTAAACATGATGCACACTCTAGTCAGGTCCTAATGCAAGTACTAGCTAGGGATGTGACAACTCACCCCCACTTAAAAGAATCGCGTCCCGAGATTCGGGTTCCTCCGGAAAGAGGGTGGGGTACTCAAGTCGAAGACGATCCTCCCTTTCCCAAGTAGCTTCACTCTCGGAATGATGTGACCATTGAACCTTGAGAAACTTGATATTGTGGCGTCGAGTGGTGCGCTCGGTTTGATCAAGAATACGAACGGGGTATTCTCGATATGTGAGATTATCTTGGAGATCAAGCGTTTCGTGGTCCACTCCGCGGATAGGATCCGAGAAGCAACGCCTGAGTTGGGAAACGTGAAAAACATCATGAACTCTGGAGAGGTGCGGAGGTAGTTCCAATTGGTAGGCAACTTCTCCTCGTTTGGCAAGAATGCGAAAAGGACCGATGTAACGAGGGGCCAATTTGCCTTTGATACCAAATCGATGGGTTCCCTTAAGAGGAGTAACCCGAAGGTAAGCCTTATCGCCGATTTCAAAAGTCACAGCCTTATGATGACTATCATATTGGCTCTTTTGGCGAGACTGGGCTGTTTTCAATCTCTCACGAATGATGCGAACTTGTTCCTCTGCTTCCTGGATCATATCCGGGCCAAAGAATTTTCTTTCCCCGGTCTCTGACCAGTTAAGAGGTGTTCGACACCTTCGTCCATATAAAACTTCGAAGGGGGCTTTGCCCAAGCTGGCTTGATAACTATTGTTATAAGCGAATTCGGCAAACGGAAGACATTTTCCCATTCCATACCGAAAGAAATGACAGAGGCTCGAAGCATGTCTTCCAGAATTTGATAGACTCGTTCCACTTGACCACTTGACTGCGGATGGAAGGCAGTACTGAAAGAGAGATGAGTTCCCATAGCATTCTGGAAACTTTCCCAAAATCGGGAAGTGAAAAGACTTCCACGGTCTGAGTTAATCTCCAACGGTACACCATGAAGTGATACTATTCGAGAGATATATAAGTCTGCTAGCTGGCTAGCGGTAATACTCTCTCGAACAGGCAGGAAATGAGCTACTTTAGAGAGGCGGTCGATAACGACGAAGATAGCATTATTCCCTTTCCTGGACCTGGGAAACCCGGTAATGAAGTCCATACCGACTTTGTCCCATTTCCATTCAGGAATAGCTAAAGGTTGAAGGGTGCCAGCGGGCCGTTGATGCTCTGCTTTGACTCGACGACAAACGTCGCAGTTAGCAATGAACTGAGCGATTTCTCTTTTCATCCTAGTCCACCAGAATCTTTGACGTAGGTCTTGATACATTTTGGTACTACTGGGATGAATCGTGAGAGGAGATTCATGAGCCTCCTTGAGGATCAAACGTCGTAGGTTTCGTACTTTAGGAACCACTAAACGGTTGCTAAAGAATATGACTCCTTGATCATCAATTGAGAAACATCCTGCAACTCCTTTCTTGATGTTCCTCTTAATACGGGAAATTCCGGGATCAACCTTCTGTGCTTTGATGACCTAATCCATGAGGGTAGGTTTCGCCACCAAGGTGGAAAGAAATCCTCGAGGAACAATGTGAAGGTTAAGCTTACGAAATTCCTCGTGGAGAAGTGGTTGACTTTGTTGTAACATTAAATTGTTACAATATGACTTATGACTTAGTGCATTAGCCATGACATTGGCCTTTCCAGGAGTGTAAGTGATTCCTAAGTCGTAGTCGGTGAGCAACTCAACCCAACGTCTTTGCCTAAGATTCAAATCCGGTTGGGTGAAGATATACTTCAAACTTTGGTGATCAGTGAAGATTTCACAGCGATTACCAAGGAGGTAATGTCGCCATGTTTTGAGTGCATGGACTACAGCTGCAAGCTCTAGATCATGAGTAGGATAGTTATCCTCGAGTGGACGCAACTGTCGAGATGCGTATGCAATCACTTGACAATCTTGCATGAGAATGCAACCTAGTCCTTGTCGCGAGGCGTCGCAGTAGATTATAAAATCCTTGGAAAAGTCTGGTGGTACCAGTACAGGTGCAGATGTCAGGCGTCTTTTCAGTTCCTGAAAACTGGACTCACACTGTGGGGTCCACTCAAACTTTTTATCTTTCTTGAGGAGTTCGGTTAGAGGTTTAGCAACCTTGGAGAAATTCTCGACGAAACGTCGGCAATAGCTCGCTAAGCCAAGAAAACTCCTAACTTGCTTGACCGATTCAGGAGGAGTCCAATCAAGTACGGCTTGAACTCGCTCGGGATTTACAGCAATACCCTTTCCAGAGATCACATGACCTAGATAGGTTACTTCTGGCAACCAAAATTCACATTTAGAGAATTTGGCATAAAGGCGGTGCTCTCGAAGTTTTGTCAATACCAGCCTTAAATGCTCGGCATGATCTTCCTTGTTCTTGGAGAAAATGAGTATATCATCGAGGTATACCACGACGAATTTGTCTAAATACTCCATGAAAATAGAATTCATTAACCGAGAAAAGGTAGCTAGGGCATTGGTTAATCCGAAGGACATGACGGTGTACTCATATTGGCCATAACGAGTAACGAAAGCCGTATTAGGAATGTCCCCGTTCTTGATTTTGATTTGATGGTAGCCCAACCTCAAATCCATCTTAGAGAAGACTGAGGATCCAGCGAGCTGATCATACAGGTCGTTGATCCTGGGGAGCGGATACTTATTCTTTATGGTGACCAGATTGACAGGTCAGTAATCTACAACCATCCGCTCCGTTCCATCCTTCTTCTTGACGAAGAGGACGGGGCAAGCCCAAGGGGAAGAACTAGGACGGATGAAACCTTTCTGCAAGGACTCATCGAGTTGTTTCTTTAGCTCAGCTAATTCTAGTGGTGCCATCTTATAAGGTCTCCTAGAGATTGGGACAGTTCCAGGAATAAGATCTATCACAAACTCGACATCTCTGTCAGGTGGAACTCCTGGCAGTTCTTCAGGAAAAACATCCGGGAAGTCACGGACGACCGGGATACCTTCGAGTTCTGGTAGAGGGCTGGCATTGAGAGAGTAGAGCTGACGTTCAGCCATTCGAGTCAAGACATTGACTATCTTGCCGGATGGATGTGTAAGTTGAACGGTCCTAGTAAAGCAATCAATTTTGGCGTAATGGGTTGTCATCCAATCCATACCCAAAATGATATTTATGTCCGAGGACTTGAGAGCGATTAACGAGGCAAGGAAAACAAGTCTATCGACAAGGATTTCATTTCCATGGCTTACCCTAGAGGTTTGCCACTTTGAACCAGGAGTTTGAATAACCATGGAAGTAGGCATGTCACAAAAAGTCATGTTGTGCAATCGAGCATAGCTCTCAGATTTGAACGAATGTGATGCTCCAGTATCGAAAAGAACAGATGCCGGATTGCAGTTTACGAGAAGCGTACCAAGGATGACGTTAGGATCCTCATAAGCTTCTTCGGCAGAAACATAGTTGACATGACCACGTGCAGTGGGAATTGGCTTGACATAATTCACCTTGCCGGTTGGCTTACCACGGCCAACGGGTTTTCCTGGCTGATTCTGGGGACAATCACGCATGTAGTGTCCCGGTTCTCCACACTTGAAACATGTCACAGTGGTGGTGCGTGGAGCAAAGTTGGAGGGTGGATCTCCATAGGTCTTAGCAGGTGCAAACTGTTGAGTTGGGCGAGGCGCCTCATAGGATGGCCTCGGTGTGTACTTGGGTGGCAGAGCAGTGTTAGGAACCCACACACGGCGCTTGTGAGAGCCAGAGCCGGATGAGGAACCAAAGTCTCGAGTATGCTTGCGGGTGGCCTCGAAGTCGGTCTGGCCTGTCTCAGCACTGATAGCCTTGTTAACCAACTACTGGAAGGAGGTGCACTCATGCAGACGTAAATCTCGATGGAGTTCAGGGCTGAGTCCCTTGCGGAACCTCGCCTGTTTCTTGGCATCGGTGGATACTTCCTCAGGTGCATAGCTTGCCAGATTACCAAACTCACGACTATAGCCATCCATAGTTAAGCGGCCCTGGGTGAAATTGCAGAATTCCTCCCGCTTGCGATCCATGAGACCTTCCGGAATGTGGTGTTCACGGAGTGCCTCACTGAACTCAACCCAGGTAGTGACTTGGCCAGCAGGACGCATAGCTTCAAAGTTTTCCCACCAAAGACTGGCAGGGCCCTCAAGATGGTAGGCGGCGTAGATAACCTTGTCAGCTTCGGCCACACGGGCAGAGTGTAGCTTGTGGGTGATACTACGTAGCCAGTCATCAGCATCCAGAGGTTCAGCGGAGTGATGGAACTTTGGTGGACACATCTTGATAAAATCGTGGATTGACACCACGTCATTCCTCTGACGGAACCCAGTGTTTTGCTCTATGCGTTCCAGCAGACGGTTGGTCTCTCTCTTATTCCGTTCTGCTTCAAGCATAACTTCCGCCAAGGAGGGTGGCTGGGGCAGATTTCCATCTCTAGCCCCACTAGCCTCACCCTGCTCCTGAGCAGCAGGAGTGTTGCGAGTGTTGACCATCCTAGGAAAACAAAACAACGGTTTAGACAAGGATGGCAAAAATTTGAGATAGAAGTGCAGAATGTAATGGATGACACAGAATGCAGAGATGTTCATCCATATGACATGGTAATATAGGAACTGCTATATATACACCAGTGGTCATACACACCATACAAAGTTTAGTACAAGCCAAGGCTAAAGTACAACTGCGGTGAAAGACGATACATCCCATCAGAGGCATTCCAAGCTCCTATACATTATTTAACTACACCTCCGGAATTCAGTACACACTAAGTCATATTCCACAAGACGCGCAGGACTGTGGAAATACAACTACTACAATACTACTACTACCACGGACTAACTCAGACATTCGCGTAGTAATCCTCGTAGAGATTACCACCGTAGCCTGGAAGTGGTACAGACGGATCTTGGAACTCGCGAGCACTCGAAGGCTGAGGACTATAAGGACATGGGTGTGGTCTCGGTCCCGATGCTGGCGGTAACCGACGCCCACGTGGAGGTGTAATACCCCCAACGTCACGCCAATCCATGCGATCAGGCAGACGAGTCCGCATAGGATACAAATCCTGCATGTCCAGATATCCGGCGTGCACAGCAGGTGCAAGCCGTGTCAAAGTAGTCCAGTGAGCGGCTCGAGTGTTATGCAGCTCCATTCGGAGGGCACGGACCTCACGGTCCCTATCCTCCAACATCTGAACAGTAGTCTGAAGCAGTGGCTCTTCATGAGCAGCATCAGTATACAGACCAGTGTAGTAGCCTTCCTCTCCGGGGAGTGAAGCTGGCATGTAACAGAACTCAGTGTTCAGCAACAGGGCATGCCTAGCACGGAGAATGGTCATCATCGAATAAGCGGCATCCTGCACTGCCATCTCGATGGTAATCCCGAGTCCATAAGACCAATGGATGGGATCATTAGCTCCGGGATATGAGGGGTATATCCGGACTGTGCAGAAATACTGACTTTGATTAAAATCCCGATACTGTTCCTCCACGGTGTATTCAGGATACCAGCGATAACCGGTCTCAGTCATCACACGGACTAGCATGGCCGTGTGACCGGGCACATTAATGCACTGAGTCAAACGAACCACTTGGTGAGGGATGCGGCCAAACATCTGAAACACAAAATAATGCAAAGGCATTAGTGTTTCTGGAAGAAATCGGGCAGCATAACAACTGTAAATGCTTAAACAAAGATTTGAGACATCATACAAATGATAGCATAGCCACTCAACAATTCCATATCAAGGTTCCGGTTCAACAATCATCATACTCAAAAGGATAGAAACTGAACTGAGGCTTGAAACCAACAAACCTAAGAGTCTACGGATTAGTAACACGTGAACCTAGTAAGGATAAGAGGCCTAGTCCTAATTCCCCGTAGAAAGAATAGACAGACTCAGATCAGAAGGGCATAAGGTAAAGGAGTAAAAAGAGCCTTACGTTCCCTTCCACAAACAATTCCCCTACATATAACTAAGAATTTTTCTAGACTCAACATCGACCAGTTTGGCTTGAGAAACCTACAGGCAGTCCAGCTCTGATGCCAACGCTGTCAGGACCCCGATCCTAAGTCACACCGATCTAGCTGTACCACGTCATATCACTTTGCGGCCTCACGCACGGTAACCCCACGGGTGCCACCTTACCTGGCCCGGGACCGTTTGCGCATTTTGGCACACGTATATGACAGTGTCGCTAGCATCCACATGACAGAGAATCCGGGCCGACATGGCTAGTTATAAACCAAAAGTGGCACTAAATTACAGAGACAGGCATCCATGACCCAGCAACGAACGTGTCGGTCATCAACGTATGAACCCAAGTCGTAGGAAGCTACATGGACTTAAAGGAACAACGCGTGACATTTCCCCTAAGGGACAGACACAGGAACGAAGAAGGACACATGCCGGCCAGCCTACGTGTTCCGAACAGTAGCAAGCTACCAAGGCTCATTGGAATCACTAGGAGGCATTTCCCTGTAAGATAGGCTACCAAAGGAAAACAACTAGGTGTCGGATCCCACACATACCAAGCATTTCAATCATACACGCAATATGCTCAATATGTGCAAATACAACATTGCATCACAACAGAACTCTATGACTCAAAGTACTTTATTTAAAAGGCTCCAAGAGCCATACATAACATATTCATATAGGTAGGGGTCACATGACCCAACACTCAAGTCATACAGTCATACAAGCACAAGCGGAAGCTACATGTCTGAGTACAGACAACTTAGAAAATAAAACAGGCTTGGTGTAGCCTGACTATCTACAAGGCCCTTCACAAGCTCCAGATCACCGTCTGGGTGTCAAGCTACTCGTCGACGTCAACGTCTATGTAGAACCCATCGGCAGGGGCAGGGTTCTCCTCTGCAACAGTTATTAAGCAAACATGAGTACAAAGGTACTCAGCAAGTCTTACCACAGAACCTATCATACATGCAACATTATCAAAGGGGGTAGTGGAGTTTATAGCAGAATGCCAGCTTTGACCTTAGCTAACCTATACTACAACTCTCAACAGATTGCAAGATGTTGTTACGAACACGAGTCCTCTAATCACCATATCAATACACTACCAAGGATCCTCTTCTGTCATCCTACGGAAGGGCCATCCACGGCACTCACACTTATCTTGAGGCTTTTAGTAGTATCCATCAACTTGTCTATGAACTGTAAGAGTAACCAAGTAGTTCGTACCGCGAACAACGGCTATTCGAATAGATTGATAACCCTGCAGGGGTGTACCTCTTCACACACGCTTCCACCACTTATCGTCGTTTACTCGGCGTGTACTCGGCAACCTTCAAACGGAAGCCCAGCGAGGGTGTCGGCCACGACCTGACTAACTACTCAAGTCTCTCGTCCAGGTTTATCGCCTATTTGGGTTCCATCCATGGGGAGATCCGGCCGGGGTGTCGCTCACGGCCCCAAACGATGTGTACAGGGTTCTCGAGTCACCAAACGGGCGATCGGTACACCGTGCCACGTACCTGTCGTATCACAACCCACCCCGAGGGTCAGCGTTGTGCACGACCTCCAGTAAGCTATAAACACCAGAAACTAGTTGCAACTCCTGGACAGAGATCGAGGGTAATTAATAAGTCGAGAGGGTCCATTGGTTTCGGGCCCAATGCATGGTAGTAACTGCAACTTGAACCACACATATCCTATGGACGATTTCAATGAAACAACCCACCATGTACTCCTACATGGCCTTTCATCGATACCTTTACCAAGCGTATTCCACACTTCCTTCTCTTTATCGGTAAGATCATTTCACTCTGATCCATCACCCAGATGAATCAGACCAGACACAACTCTAAGCATAGCAGGCAACATAAACAAATAGCATGGTGGATCACACATCACATGGCTCAATCAACTCCTACACATGCTAGTGGGTTTCAACTATTTACTGTGGCAATGACAGGTCATGCAAGGGAATAGGGTTCAACTACCGCAGCAAGTAGCAGTTCACGCGCTGTTGCCTTAATGCAGTAAAAGAGAGCAGGAGCGAGAAGATTGGGTTTGTATCGGAATGATCAATGATTGCTTGCCTGACAAGGTAGTTGTCGGGTACTGCTCTTCAACTGGATACGCAGCAGTATCCTCGGGAGCAGGACCTAACACAGGGAATACCGACGATACAATCATTAACAAACAAATGCAACAATATGATGCATGCTCATGACATGGCAAGATGCATGTGTGTTGGCTAATGTAACTAAAACCAGAAGGGTTTGAACCTATTTGAATCAAGGATTCAAATTGAAGTTCAAACTATTATTTAAATAAGTGCATTATCATGTTTTTGATATAAACAGCAAGTTAACTTGTTCAAACATGCATGAAACCAGTGCCATTAGCAAGATTGGATTTTTCTGATCATTTTTCATATATAAATCTTTTCCATCTGAGCTATGGTTGATTTTATATGATTTTTAGAAGTTTTGGGTATTTTCTGGAATTTCCTGAATTATTTTAAATCTAAAAATCCCAGAAAAACCTTTACTGCGTCAGCATGACATCATGCTGACGTCAGGCAGTCAACAGGAGCTAGTCCAAGTCAAACATGACATGTGGGCCATGCATGTCAGTGTCACAGCAAATTAACTGAGTTAATTAGAGTTAATCTAAAACTAATTAGCTGTCAGTGGGGCCTGGGCCCACGGGTCAGTGACTAAACTAATTAACTAAATAAATTAACAAAAACTTAATTAATCTAACTAATTAGTAGAAGGTGGCCCACACGTCAGTGACCCAGGGGTAGTCAACCCCCTGGTCAAACAGGTCAAACCCGCCGGCGACGTGACGCCGGCGAGGCCAAGTGCGGCGGCGTGCTTCGGAAAACGTCTGTGGTGCACGGTTCGAGCTGTGGCCAGGCGCGTTGGAGAGCTCTTGCTCTTGCGCGTCGGATGGTGGTGGTCGCCGGACCTGGGGTGGCCGGAGACGACGGCAACAAGCTCGACGGCGGCGACCGGCGTCGGGCGTGTGTGGAGATGCGGCTGCAGGGGCCTAGGCGATGCGTGCGTAGCACCGTTCGCATCTACGTGCTGTGGTGAGTGTGATGGACGGGTGCCCGTGACCAAATGGTCACCGGAGCATCGTCGGCGGCGAGCACGGCGGCGGTGCGTTTCGGTGATCAATAGAACGGCGGCTACACGGTGCAAAAGGAACGGAGGAAGGAGGGGTTCGACGTAGAAGCTCACTGCGGTGCTAATGAGCTCGACGGCGGGGTCGGGGACGCGCTGTAGCTTCGTAACGGCGGCGAGGTACTCCGGCGATCCGAGGAAGGGGACGACGGCGTGGGGTCGTTGCAGGGCTTCCGGTGGCTCGTGGCTCAGCGAGGAGGGAGAGGATGACGCGGCGGATCCTCTGGACACACTCACGGGGCGAGGGGGTGGCTCTGAGTGCGGCTACGGCGAGCGGCGGCGACGGCGGCTGGGTGATGGAGAAGGAAGAGCCAGGGGAGGGCGAAGGAGACGAGGGGGAGAAGTGAGAGCGGTCGGGGCAGCTGCGTGTCGACTCGTGGAGTCTTCCAGGCCATCGGGGAGGCAGGCAAGCAGCCTGGAGGTGGCCGGGCGCGTGCCGGCGCGCGGCGGCCACGCGCGCGTCCTTCTGGCGCGAGGAGGAAGACGACAGGAGGAGGGCTGGTGGGCTGGGCCGACTTGCTACAGGGCTGGGCCGAGCTAAGTACTTCTTCCTATTTTCCTTTTCCTATTTTCTGTTCTGTTACATTTCTTTTGCAGCTTTGTTCAATTAATAAAAATGCCTAAACATTTTTATAACTCATGACACTTGTCATACCTGCTGTATATAATATGAACAGTAGGAAACTTTATAGTTCATGATTATTTGAGCATTTAATATATTTTGTAGCATTTAAATGCCGAAATTCAAATACCATATGATTTAATCCAAAGCCCTAGAGTGTCCTAGAAAATTGTGCACTATTTTTGGCAGAGGTTTAAGACCAAGGCAGAAATGATGAACATTTTTTAAGGGCATTTTGGATACATTGGAAAATATTTTATCAAACCCTAGTTGTTAGGGGAGGGGTGCTGGGGTTTCTGTTAATCCCATTTCCAGTTTAATTGAAAGTAAACATGATGCACACTCTAGTCAGGTCCTAATGCAAGTACTAGCTAGGGATGTGACAATTCCGAAGCTTTGGAAATTCCCTCAAATCAAGTTCCTAAAAATTAAACATGATGCATGATGATTATGCAACTATTTACAACAAAATTCTAGGGCCATGATAACGCACCCCCACTAAACACGAATCTCGTCTCGAGATTCAAGACATAGAGTAAGAGGAAGGGGGACACCGAACTAATATAATCCTCATGAGCCAATTGCCCTTCTCGAAGATGTTGATTCATCACTTCATATTGATCTTGACGTCCTTCCTTTGAGAACTTCATGCAACACGATACATCAGAAATAAACTCTAGAGGAATCGATCTTCTCGAACATCGAGCAACTCAAGATCAACTCATGGAGTGACACGTAAGAGCATCTCTTGAGTTGGGACACAAATGGGTACCAGGACCAATGGAAAGAAACATAAGACGATGGTTCACTTGGTAGGCAACAATTCTACGCCTAAAGAAGATGGTGAATGGTTGTCAAAGTTGTGAGAAGATAGATTTCCATGATTCTATAATGGAGCACCTTAGGGAGTTGACTCATTGAGTTATTCCCCTAAGTAGCAAACATAATTACTTTTGATGCAGAGATCATTTAAACTATTCATACTAGGTTAAGGAAATTCACAAATGATCATTTAAAGGAGTTCGAGGATATGACATACTCAGAATGAAATGGCTACAGTTATAGAACAATCGGTAAATTGAAGGCACATTCCAATTGATATCAAGGATATAATCCAGTGACTAAGCGTGCTTTCAAGAACTTGAGCATTCCCATATTTGTCAGGGTTTTACCAACATCTATGACTAAGATCCTGCTAGCACTTCATACTACCATGATGAATAATGATGAGGATGCAGATACAAAATAAGGCAACACTTTCTCAAATTTTACCTTAGTGATGCCAAGGAAAAAAATCTGGATGATCGACCGAGGGACATTTAGCACTCCGCTTCTAATGTTATCCTTGATGTACTAGCGTAACCCAATTATAGGTAGTTTGGTTTCTAAAACATCAAGCAAAGGTCGAACTTCGAGAACACAAAAGATCCATAAGGAACAACTCCAAGGATAAGTCATAAGAAATCCTCATGGGGAAGTGGCTAAATTGCTAGATCAAGATACTACAATAATTGGTCTTCTGGCTAGGTGGGATAGCCACAACATGTACCTTATCGATTTATAAAGAACAATATTATAATTCTTGGGATATGTTCCAACCATCATATCTCCCTGAGTTTCAAATCTAGTTGGTTTCATGATATTCCGGACTCAGCTTGTCTAGAAAGAGAAAGTTTGCAACACAAATCGACAAGATGAAGTTGCCATATACTCAGGAAAGGAACTAAGGTAGGAAGTTCCAAAACATGAGCTGGTTTTCAAGACATACATGAACACGATGTCCAAGACAATCATGATGAAATAGGTCTTACAACAAAATAATACCGAGCTTTGGTTGGGAATCATTATCAAGGATATCGAAGACTTGCGCGCTTAATATCGACTTATTTTTCTTCAACAAATCAATCAATGGCTTGGTGTGCGAGGGTATACATATGGAATGAAAGTAGCTATCTGTCAAACCATAGAATACTTAACACATGCATGAATGACTTGGCATGATTCAAAAGGAAGTAAAACTAGCTTTCTTGAATTCACAGCGACAACTTGCACCAAATGCACGTGAGTTAGAGGAAGTCAACTCTCTCATCCAAACATATGCTTCATGGACGGGACACAAAGAAAATGCTTACAGAAGTTTCCAACACTAGCTTAAATGTCTCACGTTGTAACGCCCAAGATGCGACTATATCTCCTACGTGTCGAGGCACGACTTAGAGGCATAATCGCATTTTGGTATGATCGCAAGAAGGTTATCTGCACACGTTCCCATGTACAAGAACAAAGAAAAAAATACATAGTTGGCTTACAATCGCCACTTCACACAATGCATAAATAAGTCATACATTCCTCCAAGTACAATCATGGTCCGGCTACGGACAAATCCAAATGAAAATAAGATAACCACCCACTATGCCCCCATTGGCCCTAGTAGGAACCACTACTGACCGTTGGGAAATGTCACATACATACGCCCACATTCCTCATCGAACTCCAACTTGAGTTCCTGGCCATCAACTGAATCGTACTCGGTTGTACCTGCACCTGTGTTTGTAGTAAACTGTGAGTCACGAGGACTCAGCAATCCCATTACCGGGTATCAAAACTATCATAGCCTTTGGATAAGGAGAAAATGTATAAGTGGGTTGCTGCAAGCGCTAAGCGTAGATGAGCTGGCTAGCTTATGTATCATCAGAGCGAGGAGAGAAGTGAAAGCCATCTGCCGTGAACTAATCATGATCACTACATAATCCTGTCTACCTACGAGTCATCCATAACCCAGCCGTGTTATCTTCCCGAACTCCCTCGAAAAGAGACCAACACGACTACTCACACGGTAGTGTATTATGTTTGAGGTTTTTTGTCAAGTTGTCTACAACCGGATATTAACAAATTCCAATCCGCCACATAATCGCAGGCACGGATTTGGAAAGTTCATAACCCTACAGGGGTGTTCCAACTTAGCCCATCACAATCTCTCACGATCAACAGAGGTAAAAACCCCTTATCTTAGGGACTACCCGATCAGACTCGGAATCCCGGTGTACAAGATATTTCGACAATGGTAAAACAAGTCCGGCAAGACCTCCCGACATGCCGACACCCCGATAGGAGCCACGCGTATCTCGCCTCAGGCCACATCGAATGACCTAAACGTATAGGTGCAAAAATACGCCAAGTTGCCAAAGGGCGGCCCCGCACGGTGCTCTAGTTTGGACCAACACTCATGAGGAGCACTAGCCCGGGTTGTTAATTAAGAATCTACGGGGTAGCTATATGCAAATTTTAGTTGTTATCAGGCAAATGGTAAAACCAAGGTTGGGGCTTGTTGGAGGAGTTTTATTCAAAGCGAACTATCAAGGGGTCCCCATATACCCAACCGCGTTAGGAATGCAAAATCAAGGAACGTAACACCGGTTTATCGGTTCTTAAGGCGGCATGAGTGGAACAAAACAGCGAGCAAAAGGCCAAGCCTTCCACTCATTGCCAAGTATATAAGGTGCATTAATGTAAATAATAGATATTGTGTTATTCTGAAAAACCCAATCCACATGGTGCAAACTTCATCTTCACCTGCAACTAGCAACGCTATAAGAGGGGGCTTGAGAAAAAGCGTAACTTAGCCAACAATGGTTTGCTAGGTGGGTAGTTAGAGGTTTCATGACAAGGTGGGGGCTGACATGCAAAAGGATAGGTATCGCGACAGAGCAATAGAGCGAGGCATCTAGCATAGCAACAATAGATGTAATATCAAGGAATGGTCATCTTGCCTGGTAAGTCTTCGGTGTTATCAGGACCTTGCTCTTCGTAATCGTACTCAGTGGTTGTCTCGACCTCGGACTCGACCTTGTCTCCCGGTGCTACCCAACATAAACAAGCATCCAAAATAAACACACTTGAGAAGACAAGAACACATGCTATGCAAGAGAGATGCAAGTATGATGCTACCGAGCTACCTGTATGAAGGAAGATGAAGCCGGGAAGGACATGTGAAGACATGATGAATGTGGGCAAGATCTTGGCAAACCAAGCATGCCACTGGATAGATGGAAAGATTTCGGTCGAAATCGATATAAAGATCATTGGAATTGGATGCACGGTTTGCAAATGGAAAGCAAAACAAGATGCAATGCAAAACTAAAGTTAACAACAACATGGCATCTTTGGAGCAAGGTTTAAATATGCTACAACACCCAAACATGATGAAACAAAGCATGGATAAGAATTAGAAATGATTCTCAATAATTACGAACTTAGAGAACACCCAAAAACTTACTGGAACACAATTAAACTAGCACGGCAAGATTCAATAAGTTAACAGGTTTTGAGAATTAGTGAAAATTACTGGGCATGCAACCAGGAATGCTATGTTGCTGCCTTTGGAGGCACACAACAGCAAGTAAAACAATTATAAAAATCATGAAAATTACATGAGAATGAAGAAGACATAATATACTTCCAATTCATCCAAAGAAACAATTCATTCCATGCAAGGGTTGATAAACATGATCTTTGCCAACTTAAATATTCTGTTAAGAGGCTGATAGTTTAGATTTCAAGCATTTTGAGAGCAAGATAACAACAAGCTACATAAGGGCATATATGCAAACAAAGGAATGGATTGATATACAAATACATGCACATCAAGACATGCTCACTAGTTATTCGAAAACATGCATGGAAAAGATTGTGGCATCAAGTTTATATGGCAACATGTTATTACATATTCCGGACTTAGCAGTTTTTCACTAAGTGTAAAAACAACAACATTGACATGGCATGTTTACAAGCTTGTTCAAGTCACCACAGGGCATATCATGAAAAACCAAGTACATCACTTCAATTATAACATGCTTATTGTCCGAAAACATGTTGACATCTGGCTCAAAAGAAAATCACACGAAATGCTACGAAAAAGACAAATCACCAAGTTATAAGAATTTCAGCAACTTAATAGCAACTAGCACTTTTGTCACAGGGATAATCAAGACATTATGCAACCTAACATGTATGTAAATGCATCCATCCTTAAGAGCATCACAAGACAAACATTTTGACATATCATACACTCCATTTGGACCAACATGCACAAAGATACGACCTCACAAACATGCTAAGATAATATTGACAGACATCTGGAGCTGACCAGTAACATCACATAGCAGTTTGGCAACGAAGATTAAGATATCTAGATGAACAATAACATGCACAAAACTCATGCCAACACACAGAGCACTCTGAGACGAACAAATCCATATATCATATGCGCAAAACGGAGCTACGAGCACGATGATATGACATGATGAAGAGGGGCACATAATATGAGTATTTCAGGACTTAGTAAAAATTACCCTCCGTGAAAAGTGGGACGAGGAGAAACGGGACGGAGAGATCCGGGTTGTGGGGCACCGTTTGGATCCACTCCGGTGGATCTCATCCCGATCCGGCCAGATCCGCGGGGGTCGGGCCGGCGGCGGCTCCGGCGGCCGGAGACAACGGCGACGAGCGGTGGCGACGGAGGCGGTGACCGGTGTGGTGTCCGGCGGCGGGGTCGTGGCCGGCGGCGCGGTGCAATGTTGGTCGGCGAGGTTGCGGTGGGCGGCGGCGCGGACCGACGGCGGGGCGGCGCGGTGTGGTTGCGGCGGCGGTCGGTGGCGATGGCGAGGCCAGCGCATGAGGTGGCAGCGGTTCGGCGGCGACGGGCGGTGCGGGCCGGCGGCGGAGATGCGGTCGGAGCATGAGGTACGGAGGTGGCGGCCCGGCCGGGTGGGCTGGCTACGGGCCCGATGGGCCCATAGTGAAGGAGGGAGAGGCAGCTGGCGGCGGGTGATGTGTCACCCTCTGGTTGGCCGAGGGGGCGGCAGCGGACGCATCCGGCCGGGATGGACGTGTCCGGCGGCGCGGAGGAGCTTGGGCTAGGGTTTTTGCCCGAAATTTGGACATGAGGGGCTGTTTTTATAGGTAGAGGGAGCTAGGAGAGTCCAAATGAGGTGCGGCTTTCGGCCACGCGATCATGATCCAACGGCAAAGAGCATGGAGGGGGTTTATATGGACTAGTGGGCTGTTGTTAAGAGGTGCAGGGCTAAAAGAGAAAAGGCTTCCGTCGGTTAACGTGGTTAACCGTTGGGGCATCAAACGACCTCCAAATGGACTAAAATTTGACAGGAGGTCTGCCGGTAATATACCAAGACCACTCGACAACTCTCGGCCCATTCCGAGGATGTTTTTATCCCACTCATGAAACAAGGCTTGAGATGTGCGACGGGTGCCGTGTGAGAGAGTCGGAAACTGAAACGGACAACGGAGAGGACGTAGACAATGCAACTACACACGGATACAAGTGAGACTATGCCAATGCAATGCACATGATGAATATGACATGGTGATATGCAACACATGCTCAAATAAAAAACCCAAAAACTCAAAATGAAGGAGCCCATAATGGAATTTATTAAGTCAACAATGAATATATTTCCATAAAGGGAATTGTTACATCTAGGGTGTTACAAACTCTCCTCCACTATGAAAAGATCTCGTCCCGAGATCTAGGACTGAAAGAACTCCGGATATTCAGAATGGAGGTGATCCTCGCATTCCCACGTAGCTTCTTGATCGGTATGGTGTGACCACTTCACTTTCAGGAATTTGATTGATTTGTTGCTAGTCTTGCACTCCGTCTCTTCAAGGATAGCAACGGGGTGCTTATGATAAGACAAGTCGGCTTGAAGAACAATTTCTTTGAAGGTGACAGTGCGCTCAGGCATCTTGAAGCACTTGCGGAGTTGTGACACGTGGAACACGTCGTGCATGTTGGAGAAGTTTGGAGGAACCTCAAGCTGGTAGGTGAGGTCGCCTCTTTTCCCAACAATCCTTAAAGGGCCCACATATCTTTGAGCTAGCTTGCCCTTAATGCCAAACCTCTGAGTTCCCTTCATAGGAGAAACACAGAGATATACATGGTCTCCAATGTCGAAAGCCAAGTGACGATGCTTGCCGTCATAGTAGCTCTTTTGGCGCGATTGCGCGGCCTTGAGATTCCCACGTATGACTTTGCACATTTCTTTGGCCTCTGATATCAACTCATTTCCAAGGAGTTGACGTTCACCAGTCTCGGACCAGTTGAGAGGGGTACAACAGTTTCTGCCATAGAGAATTTCAAATGGTGCTTTGCCTGAACTTTCTTGGAAGCTGTTGTTGTAGGAGAACTCGGAAAATGGAAGACAATCTTCCCATTTCATACCGAAGGAGATTACACATGCCCTGAGCATATCTTCAAGAATTTGGTTCACCCTCTCGACTTGACCACTTGTATGAGGATGGAAAGCGGTGCTGAATCAAATCTATGTACCCATAGCTGACTGGAAGGAATCCTAGAATTTGGATGTGAACAAGCTTCCATGATCATAGGAGATTACTTGAGGGATACCATGCAAAGAAACAATTCTGGGGGTGTATAGCTCTGCCAGTTGTGCTGCATTGATGGATTCCTTGACTAGAAGAAAATGAGCCACTTTTGTGAGCTTATCAATGACCACAAATATAGCGTCGTTTCCTCGCTTGGACTTGGGGAAGGCGGTGACGGAATCCATCTCAATGTGATCGAGTTTCCACTCGGGAATAGGCAAAGGTTGGAGAAGTCCAGCTGGACGTTGATGTTCTGCTTTGACTCTGCGGTAGAAATCACACTCGATCACGAACTGAGCAATTTCTCTTTTCATGTGACTCCACCAATAGGATTGCTTATGGTCATGATACATCTTGGAGCCTTCTGGACGTATCGAGAGAAGGGAATTATGAGCCTCGTTCATTATGACCTTCCGTAGGTCACCTTTTGGAACCACAATCCGGTCCTCAAAGAATAATGTGTCCTTGTCATCAATGCGGTAGCACTTGTACTTTGGAGTACCTTTGGCAATACCATGCTTCACTTTTTTCACCATAACATCGAGAAGTTGAGCTTCATAGATTTGATCTTGCAAGGTAGGAGCGACTTGACGGTTGGCAAGAAATCCTTGCGGGGCAATTTGAAGGTTGAGTTTCCGGAAAGCTTCACAAAGATCCGGTTGGAACGGTTTGAGGATGAGACTGTTGCAATAAGCCTTTTTGCTCAAGGCGTCTGCAATCACATTGGCCTTGCCAGGAGTGTACTCAATGCTTGGATTGTACTCTTGAATCATTCCGACCCAACGAGTCTGACGGAGGTTGAGGCTTGTTTGTGTGAAGATATACTTCAGGATCTTGTGATTGGTGAAGATGTCGACCTGCCTTCCCAACAAGAGGTGTCTCCACGTTATCAAGGCATGGACAACTGTCACCAACTCAAGATCGTGAGTGGGGTAGTTCTTCTCGTTTGGCTTGAGCTGTCAAGAAGTGTATGCCACTATCTTCTTCTCTTGCATAAAGACACCACCTAGACCTTGCAAAGAGGCATCGCAAAACACTTGGTATGGTTTTGATTCATCAGGAGGAGTCAGAACTGGAGTTGAGACAAGCTTCTCTGTGAGTTTATTGAATGCCACATCACACTCAGGAGTCCAAGAATATTTGACATTCCTTTGCAACAGGTTGGACAGAGGCTTGGCAATCTTTGAGAAGTTCTCGAGGAACCTTCTGCAATAGATTGCAAGCCCGAGAAAGCTTCGGAGTTGCTTGACATTTTGAGGAAGTTCCCACTTAACAATAGCTTCAACCTTCATGGGGTTAACTGAAATGCCCTTGGCAGAGATAATGTGACCCTGATAGAGAACTTTGTCAAGCCAGAATTCGCACTTTGAGAATTTCGCATAAAAGCGGTGCTCTCTGAGCCTGTCAAGAACCAAACAGAGGTGCTTGGCGTGGTCTTCTTTTGTCTTGCAGAATACCAAAATATCATCAAGATAGATGAGGACGAACTCATTGGTGTATGGGTTGAATATGAAATGCATCATCCAAGAGAAGGTGGGAGGTGCATTTGCAAGCCCGAAGAACACGACTGTGTACTCATAGGAGCCATAACTTGTCCTGAATGCGGTCTTGGGAATATCTTGCTCACGGATACGAATTTGATGGTAGCCCATTCGGAGATGAAGCTTCGAGAAAACCTTGGCTCCTTTGAGCTGCTCGAACAGTTCATTGATATTGGGGAGAGGGTACTTATTCTTAATTGTCTTCTTGTTCAATGGACGGTAATCGCCGCACAATTGTTCCGTACCATCCTTCTTCTTGGCAAAAAGAACACCACAGCCCCAAGGAGAAGAACTTGGTCTGATCAGACCCAAGCGTTCTTGCTCATCGAGTTGCTTCTTCAACTCCTTCAACTCTTTAGGAGATAGCTTGTACGAACACCGACAGGCTGGCTCCGTATAGGTTCAAGTTCAATGAAGAATTCAACTAGACGGTTGGGAGGCATTCCTGGCAATTCTTCAGGAAATACATCTTCATATTCACAAACCACCGGAATCTGGGATATGGCATTAATCTCGCCCTTGTCATTGAGAGAGAATAGCCTGATTTTGTTATCTCGAGCTGCGAAGATAATCATGTCTTCGGAAGGATGAGTTAAATTGACCTCCTTGTTTGCACAATCAAGAAGAGCATCATGCTTAGAGAGCCAATCCATTCCAAGAATGAGATCAATGTCCGAATTGTTGAGAACAACTGAGGAAGCTAGAAATTTATAATCGCCCATCTTGATAAAGACATCCGGAACCATTGTGTTGGCCCTCATGAACAAGGCAGGAGAAACAACTCCAACGGGTTTTTCCAACATCTCGGAATTGAAATCATGCTTAGCACATAACAGTCTTGACATGAAACAATGCGATGCACCCGAATCAAATAACACTTTTGCAGGAAAAGTGTTAACCGGAAGTGTAGCCATGATAACTTGAGAGGAATCTTCTGCTTGAGCTGCGTTCATCAGGTTCACTCTTGCAGACTTGGGGTTGTGCTTGACAATAGCATTGCTTGACGGCTTGATAGGAGGAGGAGGCGAAAGGCGCTTTTGAGTGCACTTGTTAGCATAGTGACCTTTCTGCCCACACTTGTTGCAAGTAACCTTAGACTTGGAGGACGGAACACTAGAGGAGGCGGAAGCTAGAACTTATGCTTCTTTGCAACCACTTATGAGGAGGAAGAGGAGTTGACTACATCTCTGATTCTTTTCTTTGAAGCCTCACACTTGAGCTGGGCAGCTTCTTGCTTGAGAGCCATGTTGTAGAATTGATCAAATTCGGCTAGCTCGAAGAGAGTGAGAGCAAGCTAGAGTTCACCTTTCAGACCACCTCATAATTGGTAGATCTTGCTCTTGGCCTCGGGAATGTCTTGCTTAGCATAACGGGCCAGATTGTGGAACTTGACATTGTACTAGTAGACAGACATGTTGCCTTGCTTGAGGTTGCGGAACTGCTGACGCGTGCCTTCAATGACACTGGTAGGGATGTGGTGCTCACGAAAATCACGACAAAAGTAGGTCCAGCTGACCAATTGACCTTCCCTATAGTCTTTGTACTGTTCCCACCAATCTGCAGCTTGGTCTTTGAGTTCGAATGTGGCAAACTTGACATAATCCTTAGGTCTGACATTACTACACTCGAAGTGTTTCTTGATGTCAGTGAGCCAATCCTCGGCATCGAGCGGATCAACACAGTAGCTAAAGGACTTGGGCTGATTTGCAAGGAGTTGATTCGGAGTAGCAAAGTGAGGCCGGTTGTTGAAGTTAGCTTGGCCTTGATTCCCATGATTGTTCTGGTTGTTCTGAATAGTTTGAAAAGCTTGCATCATCTGAGTATTGGCGGTGGTGGCTTGCATCACAGCTCGCCATGCCTCAGGCGGAGGAGGAGGGGATGGTGGTGTTTCATCATCAACCTCCGGGTTCTGGTTGGGAACTCTTTTAGGTGCCATCCTGGAGATGACGACAACCGTTAGAATCCTAATTGCAAGATAGATTAGCTGAAACAAAGGCTAGACATGTTGCAACATAAATCTTCACAAAATCATCAAACAGAGCAACGAACGAATGAATTCCATAAGCTTAAATGACACATACTACAAAAACAAAGACACATCTGTGACATTTTGGCCGAACGAAAAAAATTTCTCTCATACTTATGACACTTCTATGACGATAATTGTGACAAAACCCGGTATCATCATAGATGTGGTGGGGTCCTACTTCTATGACAAAAAATCATGATAGAAAATGGGCTTTTCATCCTGGGCGGGCCGGAGACGCTGCTGCATGACATTCTTGGGCCGTCCATGACAGAAAAAACCATGGTAGAAGCGAGGGCGAGGAAAATATCGGGGTGTTCCCGGTTACGGTGGGTGGCCGGGGCCGAGCGATGCGTGTTTCTCTCATGCACGCACGTGCATGGGTGCGAGGCGTTGGGCTCTAACTGAACCCGAGCAAGGCGTTGGGCTCTAACTGAACCCGAGCGATTGCACTGCAGGCTACGCGTCACTGAACCTGAGCGATCGATCGATGGCTATTAACTGAACCCGATTGAGCGATTCCTTCACTACTGCTGCTAACTGAAGCCGATCGATGCTGCCTCTGGATGAACAGTGAGCATTTCTGGGGGCCTTGGATGAACAGTTCCTAGTGGGGGTGGCTAAACAGGACGTCGTGATCTTGCCTCTGGATGAACAAGACCCCGATCGATCGAGCCGGTTGGGGCTGGATGAACAGGACCCCCTGGAGGGCTGGATGAATAGGACCACCCCGTGGAGGGCTGTATGAACAGTAGACGGTGGAGGGCTGAATGAACAGTAGCCCGTGGAGGGGTGGTTGAACAGGAGCCCGTGGAGAGGGCTGGTTGAACAGTAGCCGATGGAGTAGCGCGCGGTGGAGGCTGGATGAACAGGAGCCTGTGGATGAACAGTCGCAGGTGGAGGCTGGAGGAGGTCGATGGTGGATGAACAGTAGCCCGTGGAGGCTGGAGGGGGTCGACGGTGGAGATGAACAGTATCCCGTGGAGTCCCGTTTTGCGGTACGCGACACCCCTCCCGATGAACAGGACCCCCATTTCGACCGTAGCGCTCCAACACAAGTCCGTTTCCTCCGTTTGGCGGTACGCCACACCCCTCCCGATCAACAGAACCCCCGTTTCGACCGTTGGAGGTCCGTTTCCTCCGTTTTGCGGTACGCCAGACACCTCCCGATTAACAGGACCCCGTTTCGAACGTGGCCGGTCGAACACAAGGCCGTTTCCTCCGTTCTGCGGTACGCCAGGCCTCGTTTCCATCGGCTGTTCCGTCCAAGCCCTCCCGATGAACACGACGACGCATTCCGTTCGGACCCAGACGGTTGGCTCCCCATGAACACGACGACTACGTTGTTTCTCCGTTCCGACCCAGCCATGTACATGAGCCCTGGCCGTACGTACGCGCGAGTAGGCGTTCGAGACCCCCCCCCCCCGTATGTACGTACGTGGGTGTATTTACTTTCTTGCACCTTGGCCGCTGTATGTACGTGTACATGCTACGTACGCGCCTCTACATCGACCAGTATGTACGTTTATGTTCCCGACCAGAATGACAACTCTACGTACGCTTCGACCAGGTGGGTCCCGACTGTCAGGCACTTCCTTGCGTGCAAAGATGTAGCTGCTGGGTCCCAGCAGTCAGGGGGGCGAATCATTTTTTTTGCCTGGACGCACTTCCTTGCGTGCGAAGATGTAGCTTGTGGGTCCCAGCAGCCAGGGGGAAACATTTTTTTCGCCAAATACAATGGCCCATCCGGTGGGTCCCCGCTGTCAGGTGGAGGAATAATTATTTTGCGCGCAATTAGGAGAAACTTCCTTGCTGCGGCCGTGGACCCAGCTATCAGCCTCTCCACGTACAGTACTCTTCCGATGGAAGTCGTTCCTTGACCACGTTGACCACGCCACGTCGAGAGCACCAGGGCGGTGGACGACGGCGAGGCCTAAGAAGGGGACGACGCGGAGCCAGGGAAGACGCGGCAGCGGAAGCCCGCTCGGAGAGGAGTACGAGGGTTCACTGGTTCGGCTGCGGTGTGAGGCTGCCGTCGCCGTAGGGCCTGGCCAGCGGTGGGAATAGTAGGGGGCGGTGAGGCCTCCGTGGCAGCACAGCCGGCCACGGGAGGCAGGAGCATGCGGCACGACCGGCGCTGCTTTGGGCGGCTGGAGCAACAAGACCAGAGGGTGAAGAAGCACTATGGCCGTTGGATGGACATTGTGCGGTCACTGGAGCTAGAATCGTTCATATTGACTAAGTTGACAAAGCACTCCATCCCGGTCAACTTAGTCGGCCCACAAGTCAGCCACCCACCAAGGTGGGTCCCAACTAGCAGGGGGAGTATTCATTTTTTGTGCGTAATAAGGCGGCACTTCTGGTGGGTCCGAGCTGATAGGGGGGAACGTTTTTTTCGCAAAATACTTCCTTGCGGCTGCCGTGGACCCACCTGTCAGCCTTTCCACATACAATACTCTTTCGATGGAAGTCGTTCCTTGACCAGGTTGACCACGCCGCGCTGAGAGCACCAGGGCGGTGGACGACAGCAAGGCCTAGGAAGGGGACGACGCGGAGCCGGGGAAGACACGGCAGTGGAGGCCCACGCATAGAGGAGTATGAGGGTTCACTGGTTCATTGCGGTGTGAGGTTGTCGTCGCCGCAGAATAACAGGGGGTGTGGGTGAGTAGAGGGATGAGCTGGCCAGCGATGGGAGTAGTAGGTGATGGTGAGGCCTCCGCCGCATCGCAATAGGCCATGGGAGGCAGGAACACGAGGCACGACCGGCGCTAGTTTGGGCGGCTGGAGCAAGAAGACCAAAAGTTGAAGAAGCACTACGGCCGTTGGATGGACATCGCATGGTCACTAGAGCTAGAATCATGCATATTGACTAAGTTAACAAAGCCCTCCGTCCCCGTCAACTTAGTAGGCCCACAAGTCAGCCTGCCACTATACTGGGTCCCAGCTAGCAGGGGGAGTATTCATTTTTTTGTGCGTAATAAGGAGGCACTTCCTTGCGTGCGAAGATATAGCTGGTGGGTCCAAGCTGTCAGCGGCGGTAACTTTTTTTTTGCGAAATACAGAGGCCCTTTCGGTGGGTCCTAGATGTCAGGTGGAGGAATCAGACCTGACACACTCTAAGCAATAGCAGGCATAGCATGGTAGGAACACAACATGGCTTCAATCAACTCCTACACATGCTAGTGGGTTTCCACTATTTATTGTGGCAATGACACGTCATGCAGAGGATTGGATTCAACTATCGCAGCACAAAGTAGCAGTGGAATCATTGTTGTCCTAGTGCAATAACAGAGAGCAGGAGCGAGAGAGTGGGATTGTATCGAAATGAACAAGGGGGGTTTGCTTCCCTAATAATCGAAAAAAGAGCACTGCTCCTCTGACAGGTACTCTGGAACGGTCTCAGGAGCAGGACCTATCGAGAAGGACGGTGCCGAAAATGAACACAAAAGCATATGCAACAATATGATGCATGAAAATGGCATGAATATGTGATGTTGTTTGAGCTAATGCAACTAGAATTCATATGGGTGAAGTCCATTTGAACCAAGGGTTGAAATGCAACTCCAATTAAAACATTTATAAATGCCACTTATGCGTTTTCATATATTCAGTAGGTATAGCTTCATTTGTCATGCATGAAAATGGTACAGAAGCATAGATTGAATTTTTCTGATAATTTTTCATATATAAATTATTTCAATCTGAGCTACGGTTGAAATTATGTGGTTTTTTGAAGTTAAACAATTTTCTGGAATTTCCCGAGTTAAAATAATTCCAAAAAATCATTTATTGCGTCAGCAAGTCAGCAGCGCTGACTGAAGTCAAACCTGACGTGTGGGGTCCACACGTCAGTGACACAGGCTAACAGAGGGGGTTATTTCTAAACTAATTAGAATATTAGGGGCGCTGGGGCCCACTGTCAGTGTCCCGGGGGGTTTGGTTAGATGGTGATTAGCCCTAAGCTAACCACCTGACCAACGGGACCCACCGATCGGTGGCACAGGCGGCGGCTCATCGCCGGCGACCTGTGGTCGTGGTGGTGTCCGCGCTACAGGCGACGAGGGTGGCATCTGAGAGCACCGGGGCATAGCCCGGGCTCGTCCGCATCTAGGGGAGCAAGCGGGAGGCTGCGGGGTGGTCGGAGCTCGCCGGAGCAGAGCTCGCGGCGGCGCCGAAGTTCGGGTGGTCGCGGGGTTGGTGCTACGATGCACGGGAAGGCCAGTTGAGGGGCTCTATGGCCTCCTGGCAGTGTGGTGAACGTGGTGACGCGCTCGGGAGCAAGCTACGGTGGCTCTAGCCACGGCGGCGACATGGCACGACGGCGGCGAGCTTCGGTCGTAGTGGGGAACAGAGCTGGAGTGCACAAAACGGGGGGAGGGAGAAGAGGGGTTTGGAGCAGGAGCTCACAGCGGATCCGACGGCGGTCTCAGCGGGCTCGGGGGAGGCCGGACCGCGACGCGGCATTTCCGACGATCTCCGGCGCTGGAGGTTGAAGACGACGTTGAGGGCGGCTCCACAGGTCGTCCAACGACGAACGGCTCTACGGGGAGGACGAGGACGAAGTGGCGGACCTTCTGGGCGCGTCGGCTAGGCGTGGGGTGGTCGGTGGCCATGACAACGACGAGCGGCGGGGATGGCGGCATTCGCTCCGAGCGAGAGAGATAGACAGAGGAGGGGAGCAGACGCGAGAGAGTGCGAGAGAGGTTCGGGGGGCACGTGGCATCGTCCAAGGCCATCCAGGCGACAAGGGGGAGGGCAGGCAAGCAGGGAGGAGGCAAGGCGAGCTTGGCGACGTCGCGGTGTCGCTCCTCTGTCTACTGGCAGAGGTGGGTGACGACTGGCACTAGGCCAGGTGGGCCGGCCCAGTCCAGGTAAGTGGCCTCTAGCCTTTCTCCTCTTTATTTCTTTTCTGTTTTTGTTTTTTGTTTTCTTTTCCGACATTTGTTTTGATTTAAAAACTAAATCATTTTATTTCTTCTCACAATTTGCAGGGACCTAAGGAATTATTCCAAGCCCACCATAAAAATTCAGAATTATTGGACATCTATTAAATATATAATAAATATATATCCAATGCAAATAATTATTGAATTAATTCCAAATGCCCAAAATAAATATTTATGAACTTCTAAAAATATTGGTTTGATTTTACCTCTGACCAATATTTTCAGAGAGAAACATGAACATTTTCTTGGGCCTTTTTGGAGCAATTTTATTTGGGTCACATTCAAAAAGATTCCTGAGGCTTTCACATGTCCCCAATTCAAATTCATTTGAAATTTAAACATGATGCAAACACCAAAGCTAGCCTAGTGCATACCAGAACTAGGGATGTGACAACTCACTCCCACTGAAAGAATCTCGTCCCGAGATTCAGGGGTCGGCGGAAAGAAAGTGGGGTACTCCAGTCGGAGATGATCTTCTCGCTCCCAAGTCGCTTCTCTCTCGGAATGATGAGACCACTGAATCTTGAGGAATTTGATGTTATGACGTCGAGTGACACGCTCTGATTGATTTAGAATGCGAATAGGGTACTCTGGATATGTGAGGTTATCTTGGAGATCAAGCGTTTCATGGTCCACTCCGCGGATGGGATCCGAGAAGCAACGCCTGAGTTGAGAGACGTGGAAGACATCATGTACTCGAGAAAGACGTGGGGGTAGTTCCAATTGGTAGGCAACCTCTCCTCGTTTAGCGAGAATGCAAATAGGACCAATTTAACAAGGAGCCAACTTGCCCTTGATACCGAAATGATGGGTACCCTTCAAAGGGGTAACCTGAAGGTAAGCTTTATCGCCAACTTCATAAGCCACTTCCTTATGATGACGGTCATACTGGCTCTTTTGACGAGATTGAGCTGTTTTCAAATTCTCATGAATGATGCAAACTTGCTCTTCTGCCTCCTGGATCATGTCCGGTCCGAAGAATTGTCTTTCACCGGTTTCTGGCCAGTTCAAAGGTGTTCGACATCTTCATCCATAGAGAATCTCAAAAGGAGCTTTATTGAGACTAGATTGATAGCTATTGTTACAAGGAAACTCGACGAAAGGAAGACATTTCTCCCAATCCATACCGGCTGAGATAATGCAAGCTCTAAGCATGTCTTCGAGAATTTGGTTGACCCGTTCCACCTGACCACTTGATTGAGGTTGGAAAGCTGTATTGAAGGAAAGATGGGTTCCCATGGCAGTCTGCAATCTCTCCCATAAATGAGAAGTGAAAAAACTACCACGGTCTGAATTGATCTCTAGTGGGACACCATGAAGTGACACTATTCGAGAAATATATAAGTCAGCGAGCTGACTAGCAGTGATACTCTCTCGAACAGGTACGAAGTGAGCCACTTTGGAGAGACGATCAATGACTATGAAGATAGCATTATTCCCTCTCTTGGTCCTGGGAAAGCCGGTGATGAAGTCCATACCAACTTTATCCCATTTCCACTCAGGAATAGCTAAAGGCTGAAGGGTGACAATAGGTCTTTGATGCTCCGCCTTAACGTGACGACAAACGTCACAGTTAGCAATGAACTGAGTGATTTCTCTCTTCATCCTAGTCCACCAGAACCTCTGGCGTAGGTCCTGATACATCTTAGTACTACCGGGATGAAACGTGAGAGGTGAGTCATGAGCCTCCTTAAGGATCAGTTGCCGAAGATGCTGCCTCTTGTGGATCACCAGGCGGTTCCCGAAGCAAACAACACCTCGGTCATCTATTGAGAAAGTACCAGCAATACCCTTGGCAATGTTTCTCTTGATCCGGTAAGCCCCGTATCATGCTTCTGGGCTTCTAAGATGTGATCCACAAGAGTAGGTTTCGCCACCAAGGTAGAAAGGAATCTGCGAGGAGCAATGTGAAGGTTAAGCTTACAGAATTCCTCATGGAGAAGTGGTTGGTCGTGCTGCAACATGAGATTGTTGCAATAGGACTAACGACTTAGTGCATTAGCCATGACATTGGCCTTGCCTGGGGTGTAGGTAATACCTAAGTTGTAATCTGAGATCAACTCCAACCAACATCTTTGCCTAAGGTTCAAATCTGGATGGATGAAGATATACTTGAGGCTCTGGTGATCGGTGTAGATCTCACAACGATTACCAAGAAGGTAATGTCGCCAGGTCTTAAGTGCATAGACTACAGCTGCAAGTTCTAGATCATGTGTAGGATAAATTTCCTCATGTGGATGCAACTGTCGAGATGCATAGGCAATCACAAGACGATCCTGCATAAGAATGCAACCTAGTCCCTGTAGTGAGGCATCACAATAGATAACAAAGTCCTTAGTGAAATCCGCTGGCACAAGTATGGGAGCAGAAGTCATGCGTCTTTTCAGTTCCTGAAAACTGTGCTCACATTGTCGGGACCACTCAAATTTTTATCTTTCTTGAGAAGTTCCATGAGAGGTTTGGCCACTTTGGAGAAGTTCTCAACGAAGCGGGACAATAACTGGCTAGACCAAGGAAACTCCTAACTTGTTTAGCTATTTCAGGTGGAGTCCAATCAAGAACGACCTGAACTCTCTCGGGATTGACAGTAATGTCCTTACCAGAGATTACGTGGCCGAGATAGGTCACTTCTGGCAACCAAAATTCGCACTTGGAGAACTTGGCATAAAGGTGGTGCTCTCTGAGTTTGTCTAACACAAGTCTAAGATGTTCTGCATGCTCTTCCTCGTTCTTCGAGTAAATAAGAATATCATCGAGGTAAACCACGACGAACTTATCTAAGTACTCCATGAAGATCGACTCCATCAAGTGGGAGAATGTGTCTGGAGCATTGGTTAGACTGAAGGACATAACGGGGTACTCGTACTGGCCATAACGAGTGACAAAAGCCGTCTTAGGAATGTCTTCGTTTCTGATCTTGATTTGATGGTAGCCTAACCTCAAATCCATCTTCGAAAATACTGAGGATCCAGTGAGCTGATCATATAGATCGTTGATCCTGGGAAGCGGATACTTGTTCTTTATCTTGACCAAATTAACGGGACGGTAATCTACAACCATCCGATCCGTACCATCCTTCTTCTTGACGAAGAGGATGGGACAAGCCCAAGGAGAAGAACTAGGACGGATGAAACCCTTTTGCAAGGACTCATCAAGTTGTTTCATAAGTTCGGCTAGTTTTAGGGGTGCCATCTTGTAAGGTCTCCTAGAAATTGGAACAATTCCTGGGATAAGATATATGACAAACTATACATCTCTGTCAGGTGGAACACCTGGCAGTTCCTCTGGAAAGATATCTGGAAAGTCACGGACTACTGGGATATCTTCAAGGTCTGGGAGGGGCTGGCATTAAGAGAATAGAGTTGACCCTTTGCAGCTCTAGTGGTGAAAGTGACTATCTTGCCAGATGGGTGTGTAAGCAGAACAGACCTAGTGAAACAATCAATCTTGGCATAATGAGTTGTCATCCAATCCATACCCAAGATGATGTTAATATCTGAAGACTTGAGGGCTACAAGTGATGCAAGGAATACAAGTCTATGAACAAGGATTCCATTACCATGTCTTATTTTGGTCGTTTGCCATCTAGACCCCGGAGTTTGGATTTCAAGAAGAGTTGGCATATCACAAAATGACATGTCGTGCAAACGAGCGTAACCTTCATAGATGAAGGAGTGAGATGCTCCGGTATCGAATAGAACCAAAGCTGGATGGCCATTGACAAGGAGTGTACCAAGACTGATATTTGGATCATCATGAGCGTCTTTAGCTGAGACGTGATGCACACGTCCATGTTCAGTGGAAGATGACTTGGCACTGATCATCTTGCATGGTGGCTTACCACGGCCAACAAACTTCTCGGGCTGGGGTAGAGCACAATTGGCTTGAAAGTAGTCACGGGCATAGTGTCCTGGCTTTCCGCATGTGAAGCAAGTCCCTGAAGTTGGACGTGGACCCGCATTGTCAAGCGGTCTACCAATAGGCCTGGGTGGAGCATATGACTGAGCTGGATGAGGCACCACATAAGATGGCCTTGATGAATATCCGGATGGAGGAGCGGAGTTCGGAACCCAAATCCGGCGCTTCTGAGAAATAGAAGCGGAGGAAGAGACCAAATCACGGTTGTGCTTACGAGACTCCTCGTAAGTGAGCTGAGATATCTCTGCATTAATGGCATTGTTCACTAGAGCCTGGAATGTATTGGAATGATGCAAGTGAAGATCACGACACAGCTTGGGGTTGAGACCCTTCCAGAACCTAGCCTGCTTGTTGGCGTCTGTGGACACCTCCTCTGTAGCATAGCGGGCGAGGTTCTCAAACTCTCTACTATAGGCATCAACATCCATCTTAGCCTGGGTAAGACTACAGAACTCTTCTCTCTTGTGATCGATGAGGGCTTGAGGAATCTGATGCTCGCAAAAAGCCTCAGTGAAATCTCTCTAGGTAGGAATCTGGACAGCTGGAATCATGGCCTCATAGTTCTGCCACCAAAGACTAGCAGGACTTTCCAGGTGATATGTGGCATATGGGACCTTGTCACCTTCAGCTACGTTCGCGGAACGCAACTTGTCAGTGATACTATGGAGCCAGTCATCTGAATCGAGTGGCTCCATGGAATGATGGAAGGTGGGTGGTTTCAGACCAGTGAAGTCATGGATAGTCGTTGACTCTTTGCACTGATGTGCGGTGTTCTCCTCAATACGTGCCAACAAGCGGTTAGACTCTCGCTTGTTTCTCTCCATCTCTAACATGAGCTCTGCCGATGAAGGCTGGTCGGGAGGATCCTCCTCACCCCTACCACCTTCGTGGTTCTGTCTACGAGCAACTGAACTTCGCTTAACTAATGGCATCCTGAGAAACGAAACCAAGGACGGAATAAGCATCAACTATAGGATGCAGAATGTAGGGCAAGAAATGAGTATCTCTCAAACTCCTGGGACAATTCCGGCAGCATAACGGCAGTAAAATGCTCAAAATGAGACATCCTGCAAACGATAGGGCAGTACCATAATCAACAGCATCACTCAAGGTTCTGTGATAGTACTAAACAAACTACATCGGAGGAACTCGAAAACAGGAGTATGACTCTGATCCATTGATCCTATGGGACTACGGAATAGTAACTCATGATCCTGATAGACGGAAGAGGAAGCCTAGTTCCTTAACCCCGTAGGAAAGATAAGATGACTCAGATCAGAAGGGCATAAGGAATAAGAAGTAAAAACAGCCCTACGTTTCCTTCCACAATCAATTCCCTTATATAACGAAAGAATTTCTAGACTCAACTTCGACCAGTTTGGCTTGGTAATCCTACATGCAGTCAGGCTCTGATACCAAAGCTGTCGGGACCCCGATCCTAAGTCACACCGATCTAGCATATAACACATCATATCTCTTTGCGACCTCACGCACGGTATCCCCACGGTTGCCACGTTACCTGGCCCGGGACCTTTTGTATATTTTGGTTCACGTATATGATAGTGTCGCTAGCATCCATATGACAGAGAACCCGGGTCGACATGACTAGTTGTAAACCCAAGGTGGCACTAACTTACAGTGACAGGCATACATGACCCAACAACGAAAGTGTCGATTATCAGCGTATGAACCCAAGTCGTAGCAATCTACAAGGACTCAAAGGAACAATGCGTGACATTTCCCCAAAGGGACAGACACATGAACGAAGAAGGACACATGCTGGCCAGCCTAAGTGTTCCGGAGCAGTAGCAAGCTACCATGGCTCAGTGAAAGCCCTAGGAGACATTTCCCCATAAGAGAGGCTACCAAGAATAAACAACTAGGTCATCGGATCCCACACATACCAAGCATTTCAAAACATGCACACAATATGCTCGATATGTGCAAATACAACATGGCATCACAACAAGACTCTATGAAACAAAGTATTTATTCATTAGGCTCCGAGGAGCCAGATATTACAAACATGGGTCTAACGACCCAACATTCAGAGCATACAAGCAACATGCGGAAGCATATCATGTCTGAGTACAGACAACTACAAATGAAAAAGGCTGAAGAGCCTGACTATCTACAACACCCGTACAAGATCGTAGCTGAGGTAACAAGCTAATTATCGAAGTCCAAGCGGAACTACTAGTGAGACAGAAGTCTTATCTGCAAAACAGAAGTTAAGAAAACGTGAGTACAAAGTACTCAGCAAGACTTACATTAGACCCTATCATACATGCATTTGTATCAAAAAGGCAAAGTGGGGTTTAGTTGCTGCAAGCCAGCTTTGACTCAGTGGCTATCCTGTACTACGACTGCTGGTAACTCTTTTGAGGTGGCGCACACGAGTCCACTAATCACCGCTCAATACACCACAATGGATTCATCCCCGTCTCCCAACGAGAAGGCCATCCAAAGCACTCACACTTGTCTTGAGCATTTTAGAGTATTCACTTCAAGTTGTCTATGTACCACGTAAGCATCCAAGAAGTCCATAACCATGGACCCGGCTATTTGAATACATCATGTTAACCCTGCAGGGGTGTACTTCTTCACACACGCTCTCGCCACTTACCGCCATGTACACATCGTGTATCTCGGCAACCTTCAAGCAGAAGCCTGGCGAGGGTGTCGGCCAGGACCTGACTAACCACACAAGACTCTAGTCCAGGTTTATCGCCTATTCGGGTTCTATCCGCAAGGGAGTCAGGCCGAGGTTTCCATCGAGGCCCCAAACGACGTGTACAGGGTCCCCGAGCCCACCATCCGGGTGCTACTCGGTACACCAGGCCACGTGTGCCTAGTCTATCCCAAGCCCACTCTGTCGGGTGCCACTTGGAAGAAAAATAACACTACCTACCACACCAGAAACTAATTGCGGCTCCTGGACAGAGATCAATTTGGTTAATAAGTTGACAGGGGTCGAGTTACCGGAACCCAATTTGTGTTAGTAGCTAGTCATTGGACAACATACACTGAACTCAGTGCTTAAGGACGGTTCCAGTGAGACAATCCACCATGTACTCCTACATGGCCTCTCACCACTACCTTTACCAAATCGTGTTCACACACTTAACTCTCAGAATCAGAACATAGCGTAACACTCCAATTCATTCACAATGAATCAGACCTGACACACTCTAAGAAATAGCAGGCATGGCATGGTAGGAACACAACATGGCTTCAATCAACTCCTACACATGCTAGTGGGTTTCAACTATTTACTGTGGCAATGACAAGTCATGCAGAGGAATGGGTTCGAACTACCACAGCACAAAGTAGCAGTTGAATCGTTGTTGTCCTAATGCAATAACAGAGAGCAGGAGCAAGAGAGTGGGATTGTATCGGAATGAACAAGGGGGGTTTGATTGCCTCGTAGATCAACAGTAGAGCACTTCTCCTCTGATAGGCACTCTGGAACGGTCTCAGGAGCAGGACCTATCGAGAAGGACGGTGCCGACAATCAATACACAAGCGTATGCAACAATATGATGGATGAACATGGCATGAATATGTGATGTTGTTTGAGCTAATGCAACTAGCATTCATTTGGGTGAAGTCCATTTGAACCAAGGGTTCAAATGCAACTCCAATTAAAACATTTATAAATGCCACTTATGTGTTTTCATATATTCGGTAGGTATAACTTCATTTATCATGCATGAAAATGGTATACATGGACAGAACGAATTTTTCTGATAATTTTTCATATATAAATTATTTCAATCTGAGCTACGGTTGAAATTCTGTGATTTTTTGAAGTTTAAACAATTTTTTGGAATTTCCTGAGTTAAAATAAATCCAGAAAATCATTTATTGCATCAGCACTACGTCATGCCTGTGTCAGCAAGTCAACAATGCTGACTGAAGTCAAACCTCACGTGTGGGGTCCACACGTCAGTGACATAGGCTAACAGAGGGGATTATTTCTAAACTAATTAAAAGATTAGGGGCGCTCGGGCCCACTGTCAGTGTCCCGGGGGGTTTGGTTAGATGGTGATTAGCCCTAAGCTAACCACCTGACCGACGGGACGCACCGGTCGGTGGCACAGGCAGCGGCTCATCACCCGCGACCTGTGGTCGCGGTGGTGTCCATCCTACAGGCGACGGGGGCGGCATCTGAGAGCACCGGGGCGTAGCCCAGGCTCGTCCGCATCCACGGGAGCAAGTGGGAGGCTGCGGGGTGGTCGGAGCTCGCGAGAGTAGAGCTCGCAGCGGTGCCGGAGTTCGGGTGGTGGCGGCGTTGGTGCTACGGTGCACGGGGAGGCCAGCCGAGGGGCTCTACGGCCTCCTGGCAGTGTGGTGAACGCGGTGACGCGCTCGGGACCGAGGTGCGGTGGCTCTATCCACGACGGCGACATGGCACGGTGGCGGTGAGCTTCGGCCGTGGTGGGGAATAGAGCTGGAGCGCGCAAAACGGGGGGGAGAAGAGGGGTTCGGAGCAGGAGCTCATAGCGGATCGGACAGCAGTCTTAGCGGGCTCTGGGAGGCCGGACGGTGACGTGGCGTTGCCGGTGATCTTCGGTGCTGGAGGTTGAAGACGATGGCGAGGGCGGCTCCATAGGGCGTCCGGCGACGCACGACTCGACGGGGAGGATGAGGATGAAGTGGCGGAGCTTCTGGGCATGTCGATTGGGTGTGGGGTGGCCGGTGGCCACGGCAACAACGAGCGGCGGCAACGGCGGCGCTCGGTCCGAGCGAGAGAGACAGACAGAGGAGGGGAGAGGACGCGAGAGAGTGCGAGGGAGGTCCGGGGGGGGCGTGGCCTCATCCAAGGCCGTCCAGGTGACGATGGGGAGGGCAGGCAGGCAGGGAGGAGGTGTGGCGAGCTCGGCGGTGTCGCGGTGTCCCTCCTCTGCCTACTGGCAGAGGTGGGTGACGACTGGCACTGGGCTAGGTGGGCCGGCCAAGTCCAGGTAAGTGGCCTCTGGCCTTTCTCCTTTTTTTCCTTTCTGTTTTTTTTTCTGACATTTGTTTTGATTTGAGAACTAAATCATTTTATTTCTTCTGACAATTTGCAGGGACCTAAGGAATTATTCCAAGCCCCCCACAAAAAATTCAGAATTCTTGGACATATATTAAATATATAATAAATATATATCCAATGCAAATAATTATTGCATTAATTCCAAATGCCCAAAATAAATATTTATGAGCTTCTGAAAATATTAGTTTGAATTTTACCTCTGACCAATATTTTCACAGAGAAACATGAACATTTTCTTGGACCTATTTTGAGCAATTTTTATCTGGGTCACTTTCAAAAAGATTCCTCAGGCTTTCATATGTCCCCAATTCAAATTCATTTGAAATTTAAACATGATGCAAACACCAAAGCTAGACTAGTGCATACTAGAACTAGGGATGTGACACGAGGAATCTGCCGAAGGCGCATCATCGGAGTGGTTGGAGCCAATATAGGAGTGGTGCTCAATGACCGCAGGAAACGCGGTCAGCCTGGCGTCCACGTGGGCGCTTACAGCAAACCTGCTGAGTTGGAGGATCTGGCCCATGGCTAGGTTGTTTCCTAGGGTGATCTCGTCGTTGATGATGAGATGAGTCATCGATCGCCTTTTGCGAGCGCATAGCAGATCTCTCAATGAAAGCACCATTGTCTGTGTCAAAACCGGCAGATCTCGGGTAGGGGTGCCCAAGCTGTGCGTCTAAGGATTGATGGTAACAGGAGATTGGGGACACGATATTTACCCAGGTTCGGGCCCTCTCGATTGAGGTAATACCCTACTTCCTGCTTGATTTATCTTGATGGATATGAGGCTACAAGAGCTGATCTACCATGATATCATAATGGCTAAAACCCTAGAAGTCTAGCCTATGTAGTTGTATTGTGTGTTAGCCTCTATGGATTAATCCCCTCGGCTTATATACACGATGGAGGGGGCCTAGGGTTACAAAGGTGACTTGGGGAGGAAGGAATTATTACATTCGGACATCTTTCTTGCCTTACTACATACATAGGAGTCCTAACCGAGTACGGGGGAGGGCCTACTACTTCTATATTCATGGCCCATCAATTCGGCCCAGCATCAATTACCCGGACGCCTGAGGACCCCTAAATACAGGACTCCCTCAATAATGGTGATTGCGCACTGTGGAAATTTTTATGAGGCCAAATGATGAAGTCACCGACCATTGGAGTTTGAATTGACATGTCTGCGTTTGAAACCATGGTCCTTCATGTGAGATGCTCCGGTTTGGAAGGAGCGATCATGAAAACTTGTGCCAAACTTCACCAAAAAATATCCCTCGGATCGTGGGAGCACACCATGAACACACACCAATTTTGATGATGTCTGGACTCCATCTGAATTCCCTGTAACTAAAATACCAACTAGGCCTACGCCGATGGCCGCACCTCGCAGCCGAAATGTTTGAAACTTCTCCCCGTTTCTCAAACAATGGAGCAAAACTTGTAAAGCAACACATAAATGATTTGTACACCTTCTTTGCTAACTAACACCTAGATGTAGTAGTTATAGAACGGTTTTGAATTTAATTATATGCACTAAATGCAAGGTAAGTGCAGAAAACTGACTTAAATATAGCAACGAGACCTAAAATGGGCAAGAAAATCAAACCTAGGGTATATACGTGATTGTTTACCGTGAAATTTTTTTGAGGCGAAACGATGTAGTCACTGACAATTGGAGTCCGAAGTGCCACGTCTCCTTTTGGAAACTACGATCCTTCTTGTGAGATGCTCCGATTTGGAAGGTGTGAGCATCAAAACATGTGCCATCTTTATTAAAAAAATCTATGTGATCCTGAGAGCACGCCACGGTGACAAACCGATTTTCGTTATTTCTAGACTCTATATGCATTTTTTGTAATTAGAATACCAACAAGGCATACGCCTCTGGCCGCACCCTATAGCCGAACTGTTTGAATTTTTTTTCGTTTCTCGAACAATGAATGAAAACTGCCAAAGCGACACACAAATGATCTTGCTAGCTAGCACCCACGTGTAGTTGCGACTATAGCAACCGACTAAAATGTAACAAACGACACCTCAAATGCACGGCAAAATCGAACCATGGGGTACAATGCTGATTTCTTATAGTGGAAAACAATTTGGAGGTGAAACGATGAACTCTTGTTTTCATTCAAACGAGAATATGTTGTTACTTCAGGTAAATGTTTTCAAATATCACACGGTTCACTCATGAAAGTCATGTGCCTACCAAATTGTGGCTGATGCCCCCCTTGCTGCACGCGCGATCTGATTCATGCGTTCTGACTGGCCAGAACCCAAACCCCACAGATCATACGTCTGCACCATTGGATGCTCCTAGATCGAACGTAAATCCTCATCCATTTCGACAAGAAATGCAGTCCGGCTAGGATTTGATTTATATGCTAAAATGCACGGTAAATGCCAAAAAATGCCTTAAATATAGCACATGAGACCTGAAATGCGCCAACAAATCAAACCCATGGTATAATGGTGATTGCTTAACATGGGAAAAATTTAAAGGAAAAACGATGAACTCATGTCTTCACTTCAAAATTAGTACGTCTTCATTTCAGACGAAATTACTATCTTTGTGCACACGAGCGCTTAGAGGCAACCGTTTGCATAGGCCTTTTTGCGTGGCGACCGGGGATATTTTTTACCTTTTTCACCTAGGCCACCAACACCCCCCACCGCCCGCCTACGTTTCACTCAACTAGTCCACCCAATCTCCATTGCCAACTCCCCCCTTCCCTAGATCCACAGCAGAACCCTCTCCGACGCCGGCGTGCTTACCCCGGCTATGTGCCCGCTCTTCGGCGTCAAGCCTACCTCCACTACCATTCCCAACACGCCGCTGCCCGTGCCTCGCCATCTTCGTTTGCTCACCAGCCACCCTCGAGCATATCGATCATGTAACCCTCTCCTCTCCTGTGGTCCGGCCGGGTTTGCACTAAGAAGCCTATTAGTCACTACCTTCCATCACGTGAGGCATATTTCCTTGCAATCCCTCTTCCTATTTCATTTCTTGTGTTCCCAGATTGGTTATAAAATAACGGAGAGCGTATATATGTTCATTATCTACATTCCTAACTACTCACTCCATCTGAAATTACTTTTCATCAAAATGGACGAAAAGGGATGTATCTAGAACTAGAATAAGTCTAGATACATCTCTTTTTATTCATTTTGATGACAAGTATTTCCGAACGGAGGGAGTAGTACATATAAGCTATATTTTTCCATTAAGTTATTGCCGATTTATAGATCACGGGCACCCGAGTCCCACAAACTTAACAACTAAGCCATACATTTTCTAAATTATTGCATGACATGTTTAGACAGGTTGATACCAAGTTGTTGGTTTTATGCTTATCCTCCTTTCCTGAGTTTCACATGTGTTCTCTGTAGATGCTGATTAGCAGCGACAACACTCATGCTTCAGGCGATGTATCTTCGTCTGATTTCGGCAACCCTAGGTCTTCAGCAGATGGTGAGGGATCAAGTAATCTTGAATGAGATAGAGCTGCAGCAATTACCCTTCCGGTCATGACACGGAGGAACGCATCAAGGAAGCCCACACACCAGCCTAAAGGTGTATATGAAGTAAACGAGATCGATTTAAAGTATTGGGCTCCAACTAAACCAGATAAAGCATGCACGAGGTTCAGGAGTGCGTGTGGATTTGTAGGCATGGCAAGGCTCAACATTAATCTGCCGGGGTTTCGGAAGGCTGACACAGAAACACGGCGAAGGATAGTTCGGGAGATCATGAATCACTTCAACGTTCCAGAGCTGTTGAGAATGCAGGTGGAACACGCTGCACTGAAGAAGGCTAGGGATGCTTGGAGAAACTGGAAGCACGTGTCGCACAAGAAGTACTTGAGTGAAGGCAAGGACCCAATCCCCGCATACCCCCA